>JAFMOD010001852.1:68156-93132 GCA_019802435.1 Corydoras maculifer
CAGAAAACCCAGACCTTATTGTTAATCTAGAATGTGGATGCAATAACACAAACAAAAGCAAAAATAGCTTTACTGCTTCATTTTGTTTTAGTGTAAAACATATGCATGCATCTCAGAGAGCCATCTGATGGGACTTACCATTGACTTCAGCATGGGCTTCATCTGCTTTGACGCAGCATCAAAGGTAAGCAAGTCTTACCATCAATTTCACTTTGCATTCACACTTCATTCTACTACATCCTATAGTCTTACTCTACAATTGTTTGTATATTAGACACAGCAACAGGCACTACAGTCTCACAAAATGAAGGTACCACTTCAACATTGCCATCACTCATGGCCTCACTTTCAACATAAGACTTCAGCATGTTGATGTGGCAAACTCTAGACTTACGATTTCGATCTGGAGTTTTTATAACAATCTGTGTCACTAAGCTTCTGCTGAATCACATATGGGCCAGAAAATTTTGCAGACAATGAAGACCCAATCACTGGCAACAAAACAAGGACCATCACCTGGTTGAAACTGGCATGGAATAGCTTTCCTGTTACAACATCGTTTCATTTTACTTTGTACTGAGCTCAGAGCAGTTTTTGCAGCTTGGCAAGCAGCATGTAAATGCTCCCAAAAATTACTCACATAGTCTAGAACATTGGTTTTTTTCTTTTTGTCCGAAAGGAAGGACTTTTTAAGCAACTTTAAAGGACCTCTCACAGAGTGACCAAAAACGAACTGTGCAGGGGAAAAACCCAAGGACTCTTGGACTGCTTCCCGAGTAGCGAAAAGTGCAAAAGGTACCCCACTGTCATCCCACTGTCAACCTGTATCCAGACAGTAACTGGGCAACATAGACTTTAAAGTCTGATGGAATAGTCAAGCACTCCCTGACTCTCAGGTTGGTAAGGACTGGACACAACATGTTTTATCTGCAATGTTTGCATGACTTAAGAAAACACCTTCGACATGAAATTGGTGCCCTGATCGGTCTGAATTACTTTAGGCAATGCAAAAATTGAAAAGAACTTTGTCAATGCCTTCAACACAGAGGGTGCACTTATTTTACGAAGTGGAAATGCTTCTGGAAAACGAGTCGCAGCACACATAACAGTGAGTAAAAACTGATTACCAGACTTTGTACGAGGTAATGGACCAACACAATCTACAAGAACTCTCTCAAATGGCTCTGCAGGGGTGGGATGTAGTGGAGCCAAAGGAATCACTTTTTCAACTGTGTTCCACTGACCCATTAAGACTAGGCTTGTCTATGACCTCTGGCACAGGAGTCACTCTGCCACCAGCAATATCATTACCTAGACTTAGCTGTACTCCCTTTACAGGATATGCTGAACATACTCCCACTTTAAAATGACCCGAGACCAAATCAGACTGCAAATAAATCTTATGCAGTGGAACTTTCATGTCGGACATGTCAATGCCTTGGCATAGTTCATGTGATCCACAAAAAGAAAGCTCTGGCAGAGAAGGCAAAACATCAGCAAGCATCAAAGTTAAGGCTGCCCCAGTGTCCCACAATATTTGCACTGGACACTGTGCATCCCCATTATCTGCCAAAGAGACAAATCCCTTACTCACAAAAGGTCTGAACTCATCACTGACCATGCAATCTCCATTGTAATCCAGCACAGGGTCCACAGATTTTACAAAAGCTACCCCTTTTCTGCCTTCTCCTGACACACCTTCACACTCCTGTTTACGTTTCAATGCTGGACGATCAGCAACTATATGCCCTGGCTTATGGCAATAGTAACACTCAGCTTGGTCACGTGACAAACAAGAACAAAAGTTGAACTGACGAGGTTCAGGCTGTTCTGCAGCAGCCTTCACCTCCACTGACTTAACTGGCTTAAAAACACTTTGGTGTGTAAGCACATACTCATCAGCTAGAAGAGCAGCTTCTGAAACACACTTCACATGACGCTCATTTAAAGAAACAACGCTTTCAGGTAGACAACGCTTTCAAGTCTTAAACTCCTCTAAAAGAATTAACTCCCGTAGTTTATCATAACGGTCAACTTTACTAGCAGCACACCACTTGTCAAAAAGCTGAAGCTTTTCCCTAGAAAATTCAACAAATGTCTGTTAAGAACCCTTTTTGCAATTACGAAACCGCTGCATATAGGCTTCAGGTACAAGCTCACAAGTCCGCAAAACTGTAGTCTTAACTGTATTATAGTCCAAGCTATCATTTAAAGACAAAGAGGATAAAACATCCTGAGCTTTTTACCGTACACTTGCATTGTAGAAGGAGTGTCCACAAATCTTGAGGCCAACTCAAAGCTAAAGCAATGCGCTCAAAAATACAAAAATAAAAGTATCTACCTCAGATTCTCGAAATGGTGGAACTAAAGCAATAAGCTAACTCACATCAAGAGAGGAAGGTTGGGATTCGGAAGGTACAGGGGGACACAGTTTGGCTAGAGGCCTCTTTTACCTCAAAAGCAGAAGCCTCTGGACCAAAAGCCTTCTGTACATTTGAGTTTGAAGCAAACTGCTTTACTACAAGTGAATCTCCCGCTCAAAGTCTAACTCCATACGGCGAATTGCAAGAGCTTTCTCCATTTCTAGCCTTTTACGCTTCTCCTCATGCTCTAACTGCAACCGCGCAATCCTTACCTTTACCAATTCTTTCTTCCGGCTATCTGACCCAATCTCCAAAGGAGAAAAAAGAGGAAAAGTGCGGAAGTGTAGCACGTGTTTCAGGTAAAGTTTGGTCACCCTCCTGCACAACAGGAGGCCCAATAGGTTGAAAAGCAGGAGTAACTGCAATTGACTTCTCAGAAACAGGTTTAATAGAAGTAGCACTTGCTTCCGTAGTATCACCCACTACACCCAAGTCTACAACCCCCCCCCCCATCACTACCCTCTTAAGTTCCCTTTTAGCTAAACTTTTAGAAACAGAGATTCCAAAGTGCTGTGCTATTTCCAATAAAACATCCTTCCTACATGTATTTAGTAAGTCTACTGATAGATTTTGGAGAAAATCAGCCAGACTAACAGACAAAGCCATCCCAACTACCAAACAAAAAAAACCTGCTACTACCACCAAACATCCAGGACTGGTCTAGTCATCACTGCTTGTTCCCAATAAATTTCAAAACTATCCCGGACGAGCCCCAAATATGTTACAACCTAGATTGACTCATTTGTAAAACAGTTGCAACAAAGGGAACATAAAATGTGCAAGGAGACCAGATCAGGATTGGATGTTCAAAAACAGTGATTGTTTATTTTAAAACACAGAACAACCCTTACCAAACAGCACACCCATGGCCTAGGTGTGCAAGGCCTAAGAGGAGCCAATGATGATGGTGCCAAAGGAAAGAAAGAAACAAAACATACCCTTACTCTAAGCTATATTTATGCTAAACAAAAGAACAAAGAAAACAAAACCTAATCTAACAACCATAAATACAAGCCTGCTAACCTAGTGCATCTATACATACAGGCAGCTACGTGATGGACATGTATGAGGCACCTCAACCTTACCTGCTGGACTCCTCTAGCCGGGGTTAGCCAGGATTAACCCAAAATGGTCTCTAAATGTGTCACACAGTAGACCTCACTTCCTGTATGAACTCTAGCCACCATCTTGCTCATGACTGCAGGTTTTTATAGCCTGTTGCTCCTCCCATGAAGGTCAGGTCAGCCCACAAACCTGTATAAACACATACAACACACCCACACAGATAGAACACAGAACACAGCAAAAACCCTAGTGCTAGACCTGCACGTAACAAGATCTAGGATATTAAAAGTTTTGCTCTGCCCCCAGGCTGTTCTCTGGAGGTACAAATTCTCTCAACTTAAAGGATCTTCTGATGATGGAAAGAGCAAAATTAAGTTCCTCTTTCAGAATTCAGACTGTAAACTCATTGAAGCAAAGGTAACTGCACATCACTATATGTTTCTTTATGAAAATAATGTTTTCATAATCCAGCTCAGTTTTAAAAGCAGACATTTTATAAAAAATGAAATTATATTGCTGCAAAGAACTGGCAAACTACAGTGCTCAGCATGTTTTGTTTACTCATTATCTCACTAAACACAAAAAAAATTAACTGTTGACAAGAATGATTTACAAATGAATTAATGCAAAAATGAATACACCACACATTAAAAACTACATCTAGTACTTTGTATAACCAGCATGATTTTTCAAATCTTTTACGTGTGGTGTCACGATCTGTCACGATGTATCTGGATAGACAAGCAAGGTACTCATAGAACAGCCAGGTAGCTATATAGTCTGTATATTAAGCAATGACACAGGTAACCCAAGCCTGCTGTTAATATTAGATATTAATACTGCTATGGGTGGCTCACTGATTAGCACATTTGCCTCTCAGTGCTGAAAATCCAGGATGGAATCTCAATCTGGGTGGTTTCCACATTCTCCCTGGGTTCTCTGGTTTCCTCCTACAGTCTAAAAACATAGATTCCAGGTAAATTGAATGCTCTAAATTTCCCCACTGTGTGTTTAATAGATAGGTGCCCTGTCCTGGGTGTATCTGCCCAGCGCCCAAAACATTCTCCCCTGGATGGGCATGGAGGAACCCCCCATGACCATAGTAAAGGATTAAGCAGAAGATAATGAATGAATAATACTGCTACATGTAACCTGGATTTTTTTCAACAGTGCCTTCAAACCTATAGCACAGTGATTATTGTGTTGCTTGGATCCATTTCTTTGATTTCTTTTGTTTCACAGGAATTGGAATTCTCCAGTCTTTTTGCTGTGCTACACTGCATCCATGCTTTTTTTGCTGCTAAAGTGGCTTGTCTGGATCCCATATTTTTGGACAGCCGGAATGCTGCCACAACCATGGCAACGCTGACTGATGCCACCTCCATTGGCCAAACTGCCAAGAAGTATATGCCCTAAAAAAAAAGACATTAACCAGACATTAACTTGAGCTCAACACTGGATTAAATGAAACAACTTGAAATGATTGCAGACGTTTAGTTGCAGTGACAAGTTTGGACCCGTATTCCCGTTGAGCTCAAATGACCGCAAACCACAGTTTTTTTAGATTTGATATATTTTAATATGGAATTTTACCAGAACTGTAGGTTACCGAGTTGTAAGTGAATATGATTTAGAGTATAGTTATTAAACTCCAAAAATGTTATAATTCAAATATTTAAAGCATTTGATCTTCCATGTTGTTACTGCATTTGCAAGTTTATTCACAATTAATTTTTGATAGCGTCTCTGGTGGAGAAAAAGGCCATTTATTTTTGGTAGTTTAAAATGACTAAAGAACTCTTTTGGGTAACAATATCATAGGATTTTATTGAAATGTAAACAAATAATTTTTAAAAATACAGAAAGAATAAATCCAAACGAGATATTCGAAATCATATCCAAACACATGGATATTTCTAACGTTAGCATTTAATTTGAAGAAATGAATATATTTCTTGATTGTAGCTTGTTCTGGCTTATACACACTAACTGACCAAAGAAATTCACCACCTGGATGTAACTCTTATCTGGATTGCTGCAGTTGGGCAATTCTGGGTTCAGAAATGTAATGTGTCCGAAGAATGATGTCAGCTGACCCAAATATACTGAACAAGATGACAATGCGGGATTCATCAGGCTCATATAGAAAGTGGATCAGGGAGCATAACACGGATTGCATACATGGATTGCTCACAACAGAGTCCAGACCTGAACCCAAATGAGAATTTGTGTGATGTGCTGAAGAAATAAAGAAATAAACGTTGTGACATTGCAGAAACAATGCCACAGTGTGTGTGTGCTGTAATCAAAGCAAAAGTCTTTTGGTCAGGCAGTGTATAAACACATACACTGTAGATAAATGTTCTCCATTTTGCCTTGTCTTGAGGATTTTCTCTTACTGCATCCATAAACTTCCCATTTGTCTTACTTTCCTGGCACCTTAGGTTCCTGCTGCCAATATCCCCCTCAGCACATGTCCAACCATCTAAATCCAAACTGCAGTTTCTGCAGTTAAGTGCCCTGGTCTGCAGTGGTCAGTGACCATCAAAAGAGGTCTGGGGAGGAAACACAGAAAAATGGGTGGCAAGGATCATAGATGCATGTGGAGTGCAAAGGCTGGTCTGTGGGGACCAATCCAATAGATGATATGTAGCTCAGACTGCAGACGAAGTTTAATATTGTCCTAGTAGAAATCTGTCAGAATAAACATTGCATCACATTTTGTTGTGTACAGAGCTGCATAGCCAAAGACCAGTTTTGGTGCCAACAATGAACCCTGTCCACCATCTAAAGTAGGAATGCAAAGACATATAATAATAATAAATTAATAAATTAAACAAAATATTTTTCATTTGCCTCTTGTATAACTAATGTGGCCTATGACTGAAAACGTGCATACACCTCCTCATACATCTTCATCTACACAGCTTTTTCCAAAAAGATGTGGTCATGCACAAAAAGAGAATGTGCAAGAAAGAAATTGCTGTATTATTTTGGCTGCATCAATTTTATGATTGTTAAACCACAACTTACTGGAGTAACATTTAGATTTAAGCTAAATTAAAGTGGCTGCATTTCAATGTGCTCCAGCTGAAGCAGAGGAACATTCACATGCATAAACATCTGAGCAGCAGCAGGCAGAGGTGGTCTGTCTGATCCTGATCAGAGTTATGGGAGGTGATGGAGCCTATTCTAGCATTTAAAGGAGAAAAGTGTGTGGGGGGGGGAAACTGTATATGCCATTAATCAAACACAACTTAGACATACACCCAGCGATAGATTGGCGCCCTGTCCTGGGTGTATCTGCCCAGCGCCCGAAACGTTCTCCCCTGGATGGGCATGGGGAACCCCACCGCGACCCTAATATAGGATAAAGAGGAAGATAATGAATGAATGAATAAATGAAAGACATACAAATACATTTACAACTGTCAATTTCATCTTGCCAATAAACCTGAGTATGTCTTTGGATTGTGGGAGAACTTTGAAGAAAGGACATGCAAACCTCAAACATTTGTTTTTTCTGAATGGATATTAAACCCAGGATCTTTTTGTTGTACAGCAAATGGAATCATTACCAAAACCAATAGCCTGAAAAAGAAATTGACAAGCAAATTAACCTTACAAAAAAAAAATCCCAGTTTAATAGCCCAAAGCTGTAAATACAACCAAAGCTCTGCAACAGCCACACTAATATGTACTATTAATATAAATTACACTAATAATTACAAAGTCAAATGAAACTGTGGTCAGTCTTGAAGGCTGTAACAAACTTTACAGCAGGGTTGTGAGGTTTCACTTTATTCCACATCATGGATGGGTGAGTTGTCAGAGTGCACAGTAAACAGTGAAACTACAGGTACGCTGGAGAAGCAGTAGGTGAACATTTAATACATCAATTTTAAACATGGGTTGAAGCTCATGACAGAGTTGATGATTAACTTTAATAGAATAGAAGAATAAAGAACTGCAACATTTCCCAAAGTCATGAAGCCCGCTTCATCTTTTACCTCACGGGATGTTCTTCGTCACACGCACGCACACACAAGACACTTTAACATCAGAAAAGTAGAAATACATCGGGGTGCAGATTTCCAATACTCAAATTCTCACCAAAATACTCACAATTTCCAGATGCAAACGCTGTTGGACTATAACTGTACTACTGGTTCAATGCCAGAACAGGTCTTGCAAGTCTGTGTGGGTAAAACATTAAAGCTTCTTATGTAAGAGCATGGCGATACTGTAGTAAAGGTAGCAAATTTGGAATAGAAACACAAACTAAAATGTGTCCTGGAGAGTCCTAAGGGTCATCAGTGCTCCAAAGATATTATGATTAGAGTTTGATTTCAGAATTATAAATCACATTGGTAAGTATGATCGAGAAGGTTACTATTGGAAAACCTTTAATTATGCTAAAGACATGAAAAAATTGAAGAAAAAAAAAGATATGTTCTAATGAACATATCTCTTTATCTGAAGCTAAACTTCAGCGTCTTCACTTATTTCTCACGGTAGTACAGCAGATATGCTTTAAGTGGTTCAGGCAAAGGCAGGTTTAAGATCTTGTCTCTCAGCAGGTTGATCCGAGGCTGCTCGTGCTTGTCTTTCGCTTGCTCTCGGTCCTCGTCCTCTTCTTTGATCTCCTCATCATCGAACGTCTCTTCCTCCTCACTCTCGATGTTTTGCGGGATCAGCTGGTTGCCCACGAACACATAGGTGCTGATGCAGTGGCTCTGTTGCCGGCGGAGGTGCCTGCGTTTGCGTTTCTGCGCTGTCCTCACTTCCGCACCTCTACATGGATTCTCATCGTGGGTAAGACTGCGTAGGATGCGACGAATATAAATGCGGGCTAGGTCCTGCAGGCTTCGTACTGATAGAGGAGCTGAAGATCACAAGGACATCTGTTAACTGCTACAAAGAGAACCTAAAAGATTTAGCCAATAAATATGTTCTTTTTTCCTGGTACACTATACTGAATTATCTCCAGGGTGTAGACAAAACAGAATTTTGAGCTTGTAAGAAACCGGATCTTTTTTTGGTTTTTCATAATTTTATAAACATGTAAACTATTGATTCAAATATATATGTATACACATATACATCAATATTTACAATATTTAAAATAAAGTTAGCTACAGTTTTACTAATATGTGCCCAGGAGCTTAGTGTCTAACATTCCTGCCCCACTGCTGTTAACAGAGTTGCTGATTGGTTCCTCCATCAGTGTTTTTAAGAAGCTAGAAACATTTTTCACCATCTCATCCCTGGTCACTGTACCACAAACAGGAAACCTAGTAGGGATTGTCGGGTGAAATTACCAGTCTTTTCAATCTCAATTTCTCACACATCGGGCACAGACTGCTGAGCCCTTGTGGTCCAGCAGGAGGCAGAAAGCATGGTCCTGTATGTTGACATGCCACCAATTTAGATCTTAAGCACTCTGAAATACCACAAATGATTAAATCTACACTCTTTTTCATAACATTAAGAAATCATGTATGCAAGATTTTAGCAACTCACGCAGAACAACAGCATCGGTTTTCTTGTTCTCACTTTGGCTCTGCTGAACCAAAGGTGCGAAGGACACAGCCAGGATGTTCTTACTTTCCCACAAACTCTGACCTGTTCTGGTTATCTGAGTTAACTGCATGTGAAAAATAACATATATAAGTATTTTAAGTAAATTAAGCAGGCACTAATGTACAGAACAAAATATAAAAAACATTTTAATTGTTAGATTTTTAAGTCCCATAGAAAATATTTTGATCAACCTGAAGAAGTGATTAACAATTCATAATAATTAATTAAGTAAAAAAATCAATCTTTAAACTCTGGCACATGTTAGTCTGTAATCTATAACCTGAGGTAACATTGTTGTTATAGTAATGGTTCTAGATTATAAACAGACTAGGTACCTCACACAAAACCTTATTGGTATTAATCTCATCCCATTATCTTCCACTATATTAAGGTTGTAGGCGCTGAGCAGGGCAGCCAATCCATCTCTGGGCCCAAACTCACACAAACAGTACATAGGGGCAATTTAGAGCAGTTAATTTACAATGATTTTATGTTTTTGGCCTGTGGGAGGAAACCAGAGAACCCAGTGAAAACCCATGCGGACATGGGGAGAACATGAAAACTTTGAAAAAGATTGGGATTCGAACCTGGGATCAACAGGACTTTAACCTATTAAAATTATTATTCTTTTTTTTTATTTATAAAAATAACAGATTAATTAATGAGAATAGACTTAGTGGTTAGCATGTTCACCTTTCAGCACTGGGGTTCCAGGTTTGAATCCCAGTCTAGGTGGAGTTTCCATGTTCTCCCTGCATCCGCATGGGTTTCTACCGGGTTCTCCAGTTTCCTCCCACATGAATTTAAAAAATAAAACATGAAATCAAAGTACTCCTCCTTGGATCACCCCCTTACCGTGGTGGAGGAGTTTGCATGCTTGAATGATCCTAGGAGCTATGTTGTCTGGGGCAAAAGCCCCTGGCAGGGTCTCCCAAGGCAAATTGGTCCTAGGTGACGGGCCAGACAAAGAGTGGTCCAATGAAACCCCTATGAAAATAAAACCAAAGAACGCGTGTACCATGCCCGATATAGGGTTATAGATAGATACAGGGGCCCCACCCTGGAGCCAGGCCTGGGGATGGGGTTCGTCAGCGAGCGTCTGGTGGCCCAGCCCGAAGGAGCTACATGGGTTCCCCCTCAAATGGGCTCACCACCTGTGGGGGGGGGTAGTAATAGGGGTTCGGTGCAGTGTGGATCGGGCAGTGGCCGGAGGCATGAGCCTGGGCGTCGCGATCCTCGGTTGCTTAAATTGGCTTTCGGAACTTGGAACGTCACTTCACTGGCAGGGAAGGAGCCTGAGCTTGTGCGGGAGGTCGAGAGATATCGGCTAGATATAGTCGGGCTCACCTCAACGCACAGCGTGGGTTCTGGGTCAAATCTCCTTGAGAGGGGCTGGACTCTGTTCTTTTCTGGAGTTGCCCATGGCGAGAGGCGTCGGGCAGGTGTGGGTTTTTTTGTGGCCCCCTGGCTTGACGCTTGCATGTTGGGGTTTTCCCCGGTGGATGAGAGGGTAGCTTCCCTACGCCTTCGGGTGGGGAAACGGGTATTGACTGTTGTCTGCGCTTATGCGCCGAACAGCAGTTTAGAGTACCCAGCCTTCTTGAAGTCTGTGGGGGGGGGTACTGGAAACTGCTCCCCCTGGAGACTCTGTAGTCCTACTGGGGGACTTCAATGCTCACGTGGGCAATGACAGTGAGACCTGGAGAGGTGTGATTGGGAGGAACGGCCTCTCTGATCTGAACCCGAGTGGTGTTCAGTTGTTGGACTTCGATGCAAATCACGGTTTGTCCATCACGAACACCATGTTCAAGCACAAGGGGGTCCATAAGTGCACATGGCGCCAGGATGCCCTAGGCCGCAGTTCAATGATCGATTTTGTAGTTGTGTCATTGGACTTGCGACCATGTGTCTTGGACACTCGGGTGAGGAGAGGAGCTGAGCTGTCAACTGATCACCACCTGGTGGTGAGTTGGATCAGATGGCGGGGAAGATGCCGGTCAGACCAGGCAGAACTAACCGTATAGTCAGGGTTTGCTGGGAACGTCTGGCAGAAGAACCCGTCAGACAGATGTTCAACTCTCACCTCCGTCAGAGCTTCAACCTCATTCCGGGATAGGTGGGGAACATTGAGCCTGAATGGGCCATGTTCCGTTCCTATGTTGTTGAGGCGGCAGATAGGAGCTGTGGTCGCAAGGTAGTCGGTGCCTGTCGTGGCGGTAGCCCTCGAACACGGTGGTGGACACAGTCAAGCTGAAGAAGGAGTCCTATCAGGCATGGTTGGCTTGTGGGACTCCAGAAGCAGCTGACCGGTACCGACAGGCCAAGCGATTTGCGGCTTCGTGCGTCGCGGAGGCACAAAACCTGGTGTGGGAGGAGTTCGGTGAGACCTTGGAAAGTGACTTTCGGTCGGCTCCTAGAAGATTCTGGCAAACTGTCAGGTGACTCAGGAGAGGAAAGCAGTGTGCCACCAACACAGTATATAGTGGAGGGGGTGCAGTGTTGACTTCGACTGGGGACGTCATTAGGCGGTGGAAGGAATACTTCAAGGACCTTCTCAATCCCACCAACATGCCCTCCGGAGAGGAGGCCGAGTCAGAGGACCCGGGAGGAGGCTTGTCCATCACTGTGGCTGAAGTCGCTAAGGTAGTCAGAGGGCTCCTTGGTGGCAGGGCATCTGGGGTGGATGAGATCCGCCCGGAGTTCCTCAAAGCTCTGGATGTTGTTGGGCAGTCTTGGCTGACGCGCCTTTTCAACATTGCATGGTCATCGGGGGCAGTGCCTCTGGAATGGCAGACAGGGGTGGTGGTGCCTCTTTTTAAAAAGAGGGACCGAGGGTGTGTTCCAATTACAGGGGAATTACACTCCTCAGCCTCCCCGGCAAAGTCTATGCAGGGGTACTGGAGAAGAAAGTCCGACTGATAGTTCAACCTCGGATTCAGGAGGAGCAGTGTGGTTTTCGTCCTGGTCATGGAACACTGGACCAGCTCTTCACTCTCTCCAGGATCCTCGAGGAGTTTGCCCAACCAGTCTACATGTGCTTTGTGGATCTGGAGAAGGCCTTCGACTGTGTCCCTTGGGGTATTCTGTGGGAGGTACTCCGTGAGTATGGGGTACATGGCTCCTTACTACGTGCCATTCAGTCCCTGTATTTGCGAAGCAGGAGCTTGGTTCGCATGGCCGGCAGTAAGTCGGACTGGTTTCCAGTGAGGGTTGGACTCCGTCAGGGCTGTCCTTTGCCACCGGTCCTGTTCATAATTTATATGGACAGAATTTCTAGGCGCAGCCAGGGGATGGAGGGTGTCCGGTTTGGTGATCTGAGGATCACGTCGCTGCTGTTTGCAGACGATGTGGTCCTGTTAGCGTCATCAGGCTGCGAACTTGAGCTCTTACTGGATCGGTTTGCAGCCGAGTGTGAAGCGGCGGGGATGAGAATCAGCACCTCCAAATCTGAGGCCATGGTTCTCAGTCGGAAAAGGGTAGAGAGTCCTCTCTGGGTCAGGGATCAGATCTTGCCTCAAGTGGAGGAGTTTAAGTATCTTGGGGTCTTGTTCACGAGTGATGTTAAGATGGAGCGTGAGATTGACAGACGGATCAGCACGAGGTCAGCAGTGATGCGGACCCTATACTGGTCTGTTGTGGTAAAGAAGGAGCTGAGCCACAAGGCAAGGCTCTCGATTTACCAGTCGATCTACGTTCCGACCCTCACCTATGGTCATGAGCTTTGGGTAATGACCGAAAGAGCAAGATCGTGAATACAAGCGGCCGAAATGGGTTTTCTCGGCAGGGTGGCTGGGCTCTCCCTTAGAGATAGGGTGAGAAGCTCGGTCATCCGGGAGAGACTCGGAGTGGAGCCGCTACTCCTCCGCATCGAAAGGAGCCAGTTGAGGTGGTTCGGGCATCTGGTAAAGATGCCTCCTGGGCACCTTCCTAGGGAGGTGTTCCAGACAAGTCCGGCTGGAAGGAGACCCCGGGGAAGACCCAGGACACGCTGGAGGGATTATGTCTCTCAGCTGGTCTGGGAACGCCTTGGGGTTACCCCAGTCAAGCTGGTGGAGGTGGCTGGGGCGAGGGAGGTCTGGGTCTTCCTACTTCGGTTGCTGCCCCCGCGACCCGAACCCCAGATAAGCGGAAGATAATGGATGGAAGGATGGATGGAATTCAAAGTAAATTGAATGCTCTAAATTGCCCCATGCAATTTAAGGATGTAACTATAAATAAATTGAAATTGATTATACACTCCGCGATTCAATGCATCAATGCGTTCACAAGAGTAACGATTAATGTGTTTTTATTGTTACCGTTTTTGTTTGCTTTTTTAACATCCGCTCCGACATATGAAAAGTACTATACTACTTACTCCAAAGCTGTGGGTGGAGCAACCTCATTATTGTTTTACAAATCCCCTTATACTTTACAAGCAGGAGAAGGCAAGGAAATTTAAATGTTACACTTGAGTGTGAAAATATTTTGGCATTAGACAAACAGATGGAGTGGTGGGGTTGCCAGTCATTCAGTAAAATACAGAATTGTATTGATATTTAAATGTTGCGTGTGCCATACGGGATGAGATTTTCATAAAAAGACTTCCAAACACCGGCGTTGCTCACAAAAACCTCGTAAAAATGTCAGATACACGATACATGGCACATACATTAAGATTCATGGCAAAAACGTTAACAGTAATTCATACCCTAAATCATCTCCTGCTGATACACCCGGGACAGGGCGCCAATCTATCGCTGGGCACACACTCACTCACACAGACACACTCAATATGGGGCAATTTTGAGAATTCAATTGACTTGATCCATGTTTTTTGACTGTGGGAGGAAACCGGAGAACCCGGAGGAAACCCACGCAGACATGGGGAGAACATGGAAACTCCACCCAGATGGGGATTCGAACCGGGAATCCCTAGCGCTGAGAGGCAAACGTGCTAACCACTAAGCCACCGTGCCGCCCGGAAGAGTTTATGTTTATATATATATATATATATATATATATATATATATACATACAAAGCAGTGTGCAGTTACACCTTTTTTCCCCATGACTACACAACAATGCACAACCTTGAGTGTCATTGCTTTTACAGTTACAAACTATATATATATATATATATATATATATATATATAAAAACAATTTAATTCATAGATGAGATTATGGAAAGCAAAATCATCAACAAACTGGTCTTCTGCAATCTGAGATCACCAAGTAACGGGATTTCGGTATCTCTAACGATCAAAAGCTGCCATCTAGTGGCCAAATTAAAGTACACAGGTTATTTAAAAAAATAAATAAATGGCCATAACAAGCTTAGTTCTCATCTGCATTCAGTTCGCTGTTTATATGAATATTATATTTATAATATATAATTAAATTGGGGTAAAAAAAAAAAAAAAAAAAAAAAAAAAAAAGTTGACTGTTTTCTTCACATCGAATAGCTATTTTCATTAGTCACTTCCATCTATAAATATCTATGGTCTAGAACTAACCAAAATTGACTAACTGACTTAGCTCAACCGAGACTGAAAAATCACATTGTCTGATGACAGTTTCAGGTCATCTACTGTATCTCCTCTTTACAAGATTAATTTATAAACATTACTTGTTGTAGCAAAATCAGAAAGTGGAAAAGAAGCAGGCCCTATAAACAGATTCAATTATGATTGAACAAAGGTGAATGAAGTTTATTCCAAGATTAATATTAATCCCAGTCTGGTTACTGGTTTAACTTTTGCAAATGATATCTTTATAAACAAACAAGGAACAGACACTGGGCTTTAATCAGACGTCCCATTTCTAACTGTGGTATTTACAGCTCTGCAGGTACTACAAACTACAAATTAAAAAAGCTCCAAAAGAAATTAGCAACCAGGTACAAAGATTTGCCTAAAGTTCAACAACACACGTTTTATCTTCCATCATGACATTATTATACACAAAGCTAAATATCATTTCAGTGTATTCGATAATGACAAAATCGTTTTACTCTTTGTTAAAAAAAAGGCAACATTATACACTGCTCAAAAAAATAAATGGAACACTCCGATAACACATTCTAGATCTGAATGAAATATTCTCATTGAATATGAATGTGCTGACAACAAAATCACACAAAAATCACATCAATAAAAATCAAATTTATTAACCAACAGAGACCTGGATTTGGAGTCACACAGAAAATTAAAGTGAAAAAACACACTATAGGCTGATCCAACTTTGATGTAATGTCCTTAAAACAAGTCAAAATGAGACTCAGTATTGTGTGTGGCCTCCACATGCCTGTATGACCTCCCTACAATGCCAGGGCATGCTCCTGATGAGGTGGTGGTTGGTCTCCTGAGGGATCTCCTTCCAGACCTGGATTAAAGCATCTGCCAACTCCTGGACAGATTGTGGTGCAACGTGACATTGGTGGATGGAGCGAGACATGATATCCCAGATGTGCTCAATTGGATTCAGGTCTGGGGAATGGGCGGGCCAGTCCAGAACTTCAATGCCTTCATCTTGCAGGAACTGCTAAAACACTCCAGCCACATGAGGTCTAGCATTGTCCTGCATTAGGAGGAACCCAGGGCCAACCACACCAGCAATTGGCCTCCCAAGGGGTCTGAGGATCTCCTCTCGGTAGCTAATGGCAGTCAGGCTACCTTTGGCGAGCGCATGGAGGGCTGTGCGGACCTCCAAAGAAATGCCACCCCACCCCATTACTGACCCACTGCCAAACCAGTCATGCTGAAGGATGTTGCAGGCAGCAGATCACTCTCCACGGCGTCTCCAGACTCTGTTACATGTGCTCAGTGTGAACCTGCTTTCATCTGTGAAGAGCAGAGTGCGCCAGTGACGAATTTGTCAATCCTGGTGTTCTCTGGCAAATGCCAAGCGTCCTGCACGGTTTTGGGCAGTGAGCACAACCCCCATTTGTGGATGTCGGGCCCTCATACCATCCTCATGGAGTCAGTTTCTAAACGATTGTGCAGACACATGAACATTTGTGGCCTGCTGGAGGTCATTTTGCTGGGCTCTGACAGTGCTCCTCCTGTTTCTCCTTGCACAAAGGTGGAGGTAGTGGTCCTGCGGCTGGGTTGTTGCCCTCCTTCGGTCTCCTCCACATCTCCTGGTGTACTGGTCTGTCTCCTGGTAGCACCTCCAGCCTCTGGACACTACGCTGACAGACACAGCAAACCTGTTCTTGCCACAGCTTGCATTGATGTGCCATCCTGGATGAGCTGTACTACCTGAGCCACTTGTGTGGGTTACAGAGTCCGTCTCATGCTACCACAAGTGTGAAAGCACCACCACCATTCAAAAGTGACCAAAACATCAGCCAAAAAGCACCGGTACTGAGAACTGATCTGTGGTCCATCTGCAGAACCACTCCTTTATTGAGTGTGTCTTGCTAATTGCCAATAATTTCCACCTGTTGTCTATTCCATTTGCACAACAGCATGTGAAATTCATTGTCAGTGTTGCTTCCTAAGACTGTTTGATTTCACAGAAGTTTGATTTATTTGTAGTGATATTGTATTGTTTAAGTGTTCCCTTTATTTTTTGAGCAGTGTACATAAAAAAAATCAAAACATTAATACGTAAATTAATATCAGCTTGAACCAGTTATTAATTAATTTATTAGGAGCCTACTCTTCTGATTCACTACAAAGCATCATATCTTGTGCATGACCCATCACTATTACAGAAACACATTCTCAGGATATTAACAGTTGTATGAATTTTATATACAGCAATCTAGTTTTTTTTTTTTAATATATATATAAGTCCAAAATTATTCATACCCCTGGAAAATTTTGACTTAAATTTACTTTTATTCAACCAGCAATTTTATTTTTGTCCGGAACCGACACAGGCATTTCCCAGGAGATAATACGATGGTGATGTACAAGAGGCATCATTGTGAAAAAAAATATTTCTCAGCTTTTATTCACATTTTAACAAGTGAAAGTGGCATGTCCAAAATTATTCATACCCTTCTCAATAATTAATAGAAAAGCATTCATTGGCTATAACAGCAATCAAACGTTTCCTGTAATTGCTGACCAGCTTTTTGCATGCCTGGTACCACAGGTATTTTTGCCCATTCATCTTTAGCGATGAGCTCCAACTCTTTGAGGTTGGAGGGTCTCCTTGCCATCACCCTGATCTTTGGCTCCCTCCACAGATTCTCAATTGGATTCATGTCAGGAATCTGGCTGGGCCACTGCAAAATGTTAATGTTTTTGTCTGCAAACCATTTCTTCACCCATTTTGCTGTGTGTTTTGGGTCTCCTGGGAGATGCCTGTGTCATTTCAGGTCAAAAATAAAATTGCTGGTTGAATAAAAGTCAATTTAAGTCTAGCATTTATCAAGAGAACAGTCACAGAATGTAGTTCATATTGCTTCTTTCAGACACGATACAATTTTTTTTAATATTTATTCATTCATTCATTATCTCCCGCTTATCCTCTATTAGGGTCGCGGTGGGGTTCCCCATGCCCATCCAGGGGAGAAAGTCTCAGGTGCTGGGCAGATACACCCAGGACAGGGCGCCAAAGCATCACTGGGCACACACTCACTCACACAGACACACTCTATATGGGGCAATTTCGAGAATTCAATTAACTTGATCCATGTTTTTGGACTGTGGGAGGAAACCGGAGTACCCGGAGGAAACCCACGCAGACACGGGGAGAACATGGAAACTCCACCCAGATGGGGATTCGAACCGGGAATCCCTAGCGCTAAGAGGCGAATGTGCTAACCACTAAGCCACCGTGCCGCCCTTTTTTAATATAAATTTTTATATAGTTTTTCCATGAGTTTTGTTCATGTGATCATAAAACAAATAACTAATATGAATCTATAAACTAAAAAAAATATTACATTTACATTTAGTAATTTAGCAGACGCTTTTATCCAAAGCAACTTACAAATGAGAACACCACAAGTCAGAAGCTATGAAGAAAACCAACTATACTGTAAATTCATCAAAGCTGAATGTTATTCGATGCCGCGGCACACGCCCCCCCCCCCCCCCTTTTTTTATTTTTTATTTTTTTTACAACAGGTATTTGTTAAAGAGTAATTTTTTAAAACTGTTCAGTGATTCTGCCTTACGGACAGATTTGGGAAGAGCATTCCACCATTTTGCAGTGGGATAATGAGAAGCTCTGTTTTTCCTAAGTTTAATTTGAGATGACGGGCCTTCATCCAAACAGATATGTCTGTGAGGCAGGCAGATACCCGATTTGAGATGGTGGTGTCGTCAGGGGCAAAAGACAGATGAAGCTGAGTGTCATCAGCATAGCAGTGGTAAGAGAAACCATGCGCCTGGATAACCGTGCTCAGTGATGTTATGTATAGTGAGAAGAGGAGAGGACCAAGTACAGAGCCCTGAGGCACACCAGTGCGTACTTGGTGAGAGTTAGAGAGCTCCCTTGACACCTTGAAGGTCCTTCCTGTGAGGTAGGATCGAAACCATTCAAGTGTCGTATCAGAAAAGCCTAATTCAGCTAGAGTTGTCAGTAGAATCTGATGATTTACTGTATCAAAAGCTGCGGAAAGGTCTAACAAAATGAGGACCGAGGATTGAGATTTCGCCTTGGCAGTTTTAAGTGAGTCAATCACAGAGAGCAATGCTGTCTCCGTGGAGTGACCACATCTAAAACCGGACTGATCGGGATCAAGGAGATTGTTCTGATTAAGAAATGTGGAGACCTGTGTGGATACCACCCGTTCAAGTGTTTTAGACAGGAAAGGTAAGAGAGAAACAGGTCTGTAGCTCTCGACCAAATTTGGGTTGAGCGTAGGTTTTTTGAGTATATCAAAACATCTGTTAATGTTAATTGTTTAGTTCAGGTGTTTTTTTTTACTACCATTGCTAAATGTGTACAAATCCAAATACCTAGCAACTGCCTAGCAACCTGCATTTTGGACAATTATATAGAAGGACAAATTTGGAAAAAGCCTTTTTTCTGTTTTAACGTAATTGGTTCCAAGTTCAAAAAGAAAGGTCCATAAACACATGGTTAAAAGTGTTTATGTTGAAACAATTGACTGATGCACAAAGAGTTCTGATTGGAATGGAGATTCTGGGCCAGACTAACATTAAAAATCAGTGTCAAACCTCAAAAATACTATTTTGGATTACAAGGCAACAGATCCTAAAGACACACTCCACAATCTTGTAGAAAGCCCTCCGAGAAAAGTGGAAGCTGTTTTAGTTTCCACTACTAGGGTGGGAGGCACTCAAAATAGGTTGCCTTAAAAATCTTTGCTTAATGTGCAATTGTCTGAATATGTCTGAAAGTACATTATAAAAAAAAAGTAATGTACCTGATCTTCAATAGGCATGACCAGAATGCCACCGACTTTAAGCATGACTTTCATGTAGTTTTCATGGTCTTTCTGAACACCTGCACCACAATAGATTCGATCATACTGATGGCTGTCTGGGGAGATTTCTAAACAGTTTCCCACCACAAACTTGGGCTCACAAAATTCGAACCTGAAAAAGAGTATGAGCAAATATAAGCATCTGAGGACAACAAAAACAAGAATGACTAATACAGGAAATCAAGACCAACGCAAATGTTTAATGCTTTTGTCCTTGCCTTAATATACCTGGAGGTGGAGGGTGGCACTGTAGCTTAGTCATTAACAAATGTACCTTTCAGTGCTGGGGATCCAGGTTTGAATCCATGGACGTTTGAATGGTCGTTCATGTGTCTGCGTAGGATTTCTCCGGGTTCTCCGGTTTCCTCCCATAGTCCAAAAAGATGGATTTACGATAAATTACTAAATGCAAGATAAATTGGCTGGTTTAAATTGCCCCTATATAGTGTGTGTGTCTATGTGTGTGAGTGAGTGTTCCCAGCGATAGACTGGCGTCCAGTGCTGGTTGTATCTGCCCAGGGACCAAAACGTTCTCCCCTGAATGGGCATGAGGAACCCATTAGTGACCCTAGTATAGGATTAGGTGGAAGATAATGGATGGATGGATGGATGTATAATGCTTACTTGTCAAAACTGTCACTGTTTTTAATGAACTCCTCCAGTTTCTCTTTTGCATATTCTACCACATCTTTATGAAGTTCCACACCATGATTTTCGCCAAAAGGTCCTGTGAATTAAAAAAAAATAAATAAATAAATAAAATTATATTTTATATATATATATATATATATATATATATATATATATATATATATATATATATATATATATATTTCATTCATTATCTCCCGCTTATCCTCTATTAGGGTTCCCCATGCCCATCCAGGGGAGAACGTCTCCGGCGCTGGGCAGATAGACCCAGGACAGGGCGCCAATCTATCGCTGGGCACACACTCACTCACACAGACACACTATATGGGGCAATTTTGAGAATTCAATTGACTTCATCCATGTTTTTGGACTTTGGGACGAAACCGGAGAACCCGGAGGAAACCCACGCAGACACGGGGAGAACATGGAAACTCCACCCAGATGGGGATTCGAACCGGGAATCCCTAGCGCTGAGAGGCGAACGTGCTAACCACTAAGCCACCGTGCCGCCCTATATATATATATATATATATATATATATATATATATATATATATATATATATATATATATACACACACACACATTTATAACATCCTTAAAACAATTATAAAATAGCTTGCAAACTGTTTTTAATGAAAATAGAAACAACAATTTTTAAACATAAACGGATGATCAGTTCCACTAATATTCTGTACTCAGATTCATACATGTACATCCACAGCACTCATGGAATGCTTTTTGTCTAATCGAATTGCTCAATCAAAGCGAACTGTATTACAAATGAAATCATACAACTAAAAAGTGAAGTTCTACAGTAATGTGACCACTCATGAAAAATTTATTTTTACTTTTTTCCTAGAAGCAACAATTCCAATATATTTAAAGTTACACCCCTATTTAACCTCATTTAAAATGTTTAACTACTTCAAATCTGATAATATGAGTCTATTTAGATTAAATGAATAAATGTAAATTACCTTGTATTATTTCAACTTATTCATGTTCTGACTGTGCCAATGGGGAGCATATTATCCATGGGTTTCCTTAGAAACAAATTAGCCATGTTACTCAACATATAGAAATGTTTAAATATCTGACCATATTCAAGAGCCTAATTAAGTGAATAAGATTTAGGATCTGATGGATATAAAAATACAAGTCCATGAACCTCTCTAAATTATTATATTATAATATCATATTATTTGATGTCTTTGTATTAACTGTTGTAGTTTAAAGGACTGTTTTATTGCTGAATATGCCATTTGTAATGCATGTTTCTAAAAAGGATGCAAAACAACAAGCATTTTCACTTAGTACATTTACATTTAATCATTTAGCAGACGCTTTATCCAAAGCGACTTACAAATGAGAACATTACATGTCAGAAGTTATGAAGAAAACCATATATACAATAAAATCTTTAAACCTGATTGTTATTTGATGCTGCCTTCCTTTTTTACTTATTTATTTTTTTCATAACGGGTATTTGTTAAAAAGATGTGTCCGCATCACGCCATGGAGTGAGAATTAACTCCTCGGTGAGGTGGAATCGCCAGGCGGCAATCATCACTGGAGTGAAGTGAACGAGTCGGAGTGTATTTTGAAAAGATAGACTGAAGGGAGGAGGTGGAAGACCCAGAAATGGTTCTGTAGGCAAGTTCAAGTTATTTATTTATATAGCACTTTTTACAACAGTACATGGTCACAAAGCAGCTTTACAGAATGAAAAGCCTTTAAACCCCCAAAGAGCAAGCCGAAGTGACAGTGGCAAGAAAAACTCCCTGTAGGCCAGAGTCAGTGACTTATACTGAATGCGAGCAGGTACAGGGAGCCAATGGAGGGAAATGAGTAGTGAAGTGACAGGAGGTCACTTGGGCCCGTTGAATACGAGTCGGGCTGCAGAGTTTTGAATTAATTGAAGAGGTCTGATTGTGGAAGCTGGGATTCCGGCAAGTAGTGCATTACAATAATCAAGCCGGGATAGGAGTAGGGCCTGAACAAGCAGTTGGGTAGCATGTTCAGTCAAGAAGGGTCTGATCTTTCTTATGTTGTAAAGAAGGAATTTGCAGGAATGGGTGGTTTTGATAACATAATCAGAGAGTTTAAGGTGGGAGTCTATTGTGAAACCAAGGTTGTGAAACCCTAGTATCACAGGTTAAGGCTAAATATATATATATACACACACAGTACTGTGCAAAAGTTTTAGGCAGGTGTGAAAAAATGCTGTAAACTAAGAATGCTTTCAAAAATGGACGTGTTAATAGTTTATTTTCATCAATTAACAAAATGCAGAAAATTAACAGAAGAGAAATGTAAATCAAATCAATATTTGGAGTGACCACCCTTTGCCTTCAAAACAGCATCAATTCTTCTAGGTACACTTGCACACAGTTTTTAAAGGAACTCGGTTGGTACGTTGTTCCAAACATCTTGGAGAACTAACCACAGATGTTCTGTAGATGTAGGTTCAAATCCTTTTGTCTCTTCATGTAATCCCAGACAGACTTGATGATGTGGAGATCAGGGCTCTGTGGGGGTCAAACCATACTTCTTCTTCTACTTTACGCTGAAGATATTTCTTAATGACATTGGGTATATGCTTGGGGTCGTTGTCCTGCTGCAGAATAAATTTTGGGACAATCATATTGCATGATGGATAAGTACCTGTCTGTATTTCTCATCATTAAGGATACCATTAATCCTGACCAAAGCTCAAACTCCATTTGCAGAAATGCAGCCCCAAACTTGCAAGGAACCTCCATCATGTTTCACCGTTGCCTGTAGACACTCAATATAGTAAGTAAGTAAGGCTCTCCAGCCCTTCAGCAAACGAACTGCCTTCTGCTACAGTCAAATATTTCAAATTTTGATTAATCAGTCCAGACAACCTGCTGCCATTTTTCTGCACCCCAGTTCCTATGTTGTCATGCATAGTTAAGTCGCTTGGCCTCGTTTCTATGTCGGAGGAATGGCTTTTTTGCTGCAACTCTTCCATGATGACCACTTCTGGCCATACTTCTCCAGGCAGTAGACAGGTGCACCAGGATCACACTGGTTTCTGCCAGGTCTGAGGTGATGTCATGGCTGGACATCCTCCGATTTCGAAGGAAAATAAGCTTGATGTGTTTGTCATCAAGTTTCCTTGACAGACTACTGTATCTACCATCCTCAACATTGCCCATTTCTTTGTGCTTCTTCAAAAGAACTTGAACAGCACATCTTGAAACCCCTGTCTGCTTGAAAATCTTTGTCTGGGAGAAGCCTTGCTGACGCAGTATAACTACCTTGTGTTTTGTTGCTGTGCTCAGTAGGGATGCAACTAACAATTATTATGATAATCGATTAATCAACGAATTGGCTAAATAAAAAAAAAATCCATGTCTTTACATTTAATCACTTAGCAGACGCTTTTATCCAAAGATGTATGTTTTTTAGTAAAATTATTCTATAGTATAGTATTATATATAGTAATTTTATTCAAAATGTTTAAGTTAACATTTCCTGTAATGAATGAAAAGCACAATGAAAGAAATAGTGTATCATCTAAACATCCCTCACTTAACAATAAAAGTCAATTCCAAATAACATGATACTCGGATGCCCTCAGTAATGAACCAAATATTGTCTGTTCTGTAGCCTATTGAAAAAATTAAATGAACAAATTAACTAATTAACAATCAGCTATTGGAAAAAATAATTAACAAATGAACGAAAACGCGGCACAGTGGCTTAGTGGTTAGCACGTTCGCCTCTCGGCACTTGGGATTCCCGGTTCGAATCCCCATCTGGGTGGAGATTCCATGTTCTCCCCGTGTCCGCGTGGGTTTCCTCCGGGTGCTCCGGTTTCCTCCCACAGTCCAAAAACATGGATCAAGTCAATTGAGTTCTCCAAATTGGCCCCCATAGAGTGTGTTTGTGTAAGTGAGTGTGTGCCCAGCGATAGATTGGCACCCTGTTCTGGATGTATCTGCCCAGCGCCTGAGACGTTCTCCCCTGGATGAGCATGGGGAACCCCACCGCAACCCTAATAGAGGATAAAGCGGAAGATAATTAATGAATGAATGAATGAACAAAAACAATCAGCTATTGAAAAAAAAATTAACAAATTAGCCAGTTAACATAAAAATAAAAATACCTTAAAATAAAAAATACCTAAAAAAAGAAAATACCTAGGCGGCACGGTGGCTTAGTGGTTAGCACGTTCGCCTCTCAGCGCTAGGGATTCCCGGTTCGAATCCCCATCTGGGTGGAGTTTCCATGTTCTCCCCGTGTCTGCGTGGGTTTCCTCCGGGTTCTCCGGTTTCCTCCCACAGTCCAAAAACATGGAACAAGTTAATTGAATTCTCAAAATTCCCCCCTATAGTGTGTGCCTGTGTGAGTGAGTGTGTGCCCAGCGATGGATTGGCGCCCTGTCCTGGGTCTGTCTGCCCAGCGCCCGAGACGTTCTCCCCTGGGCATGGGGAACCCCACCGCGACCCTAATAGAGGATAAGCGGGAGATAATGAATGAATGAAAAGAAAATACCTCGTGTGAAATGTAAATTGGACATCGGGACATATGTGGCTGCTTTGCACACACCGTGCACAAGGCTTCCTGTTTGTCTCGGTCTGAAAGCAGGGGGGGGGGGGGACTCTTTTGTAAACACACACTTGCGCGTGTTGCTTGCGGACTGACATGCAGCGCTGCGTGCATTTAATGATCCAATGAAGGTTGTTTAAATTATGCCGTGCGCGCTTTTACGCTGTGTGCGTCAATCCCCCGCTCCCCTGCGGTGTGCTGCTAAAATCTAGGACATTTCCTCACTTTAAAAAAAAACACTTTGCATTTTGTAAATAAAAATAAATAATTAGTATTTA
>JAFMOD010001852.1:93200-139275 GCA_019802435.1 Corydoras maculifer
TGTAAACACACACTTGCGCGTGTTGCTTGCGGACTGACATGCAGCGCTGCGTGCATTTAATGATCCAATGAAGGTTGTTTAAATTATGCCGTGCGCGCTTTTACGCTGTGTGCGTCAATCCCCCGCTCCCCTGCGGTGTGCTGCTAAAATCTAGGACATTTCCTCACTTTAAAAAAAAACACTTTGCATTTTGTAAATAAAAATAAATAATTAGTATTTATATTTTTGAAAGCATTCTTAGTTTACAGCATTTTTTACACACACACACACAGTACAGACCAAAAGTTTGGACACCTTATTTTTATGACTATGAAAATTGTAGATTCACACTGAAGGCATCAAAACCATGAATTAACACATGTGGAATTATATGCTTAACAAAAAAGTGTAAAGCAAATGAAATTGTGTCTTATATTTTAGGTCAGGGTGGCTTAGTGGTTAGCACGTTTGCCTCTCAGCGCTAGGGATTCCCAGTTCGAATCCCTAGCGGGTGGGAGTTTCCATGTTCTCCCTGTGTCCGCGTGGGTTTCCTCCGTGATCTCCGGTTTACTCCCACAGTCCAAAAACATGGATTAAGTCAATTGAGTTCTCCAAATTGCCCCATATAGAGTGTGTATGTGTGTGTGTCTGTGTGAGTGAGTGTGTGCCCAGTGATAGATTGGCACCCTGTCCGGGGTGTATCTGCCTGGATGGGCATGGGGAACCCCCCTGCGACCCTAATATAGGATAAAGCGGAAGATAATGGATGGATATTCTAGGTTCTTCAAAGTAGCCACGTTTTGCTTTGATTACTGCTTCGCACACTCTTGGCAATTCTGTTGGAAGTCACCTGAAATGGTTTTCACTTCACAGGTGTGCCCTGTCAGGTTTAATAAGTGAGATTTCTTGCCTTATAAATGGGGTTGGGACCATCAGTTGGGTTGTGCAGAAGGTGGATACAGTACACATCTGATAGTCCAGATTAGAATGGAAATCTGTGCTTTGGTCTGATGAGTCCAAATTTTACATCTTTGGTTCCAACCACCTTGTCTTTGTGCGATGCAAAAAAGGTGAACAGATGGACTCTACATACCTGGTTCCCACCATGAAGCATGGAGGTGGGGGTGTGATGGTGTGGGGGTGCTTTGCTGCTGACACTGTTGAGGATTTATTTAAAATTGAAGGCATATTTAACCAGCATCTTGCAGCGGCATACTATTCCATCTGGTTTGCGTTTAGTTGGACCATCACTTATTTTTCAACAGAACAATGACCCAAAACACACCTCCAGGCTGCAAGGTCTATATGACCAATAAGGAGTGTGATGGGGTGCTGCGCCAGATGACCTGGCCTCCACAGTCACTGGACCTGAACCCAATCAAGATGGTTTGGGGTGAGCTGGACTGCAGAGTGAAGACAAAAGGGCCAACAAGTGCTAAGCAGCTGAGGGAACTCCTTCAAGACTGTTGGAAGATATTTCAGGTGACTACCTCTTGAAGCTCATCAACAGAATGCAGTGTGTGAAGCTGTAATAAAAGCAAAAGGTGGCTACTTTAAAGAACCTGAAATATGAGATATTTTCAGTTGTTTCACTCTTTTTTATAATTATAAGTATATAATTCAATGTGTTAATTTATAGTTTTGATGCCTTTAGTGTGAATCTACAATTTACACAGTCATGAAAATAAAGAAAACTTTTTGAATGAGAAGGTGTGTCCAAACCTTCGGTATGTATAATATAAATCTAGATATTTAAAGACATATATTAAAGACAAATACTGCCTGGCTAAAAATGGTCACCATCACGATTTAACTAAAGAAATAGGCAAGAGCCTCTCATTGGATAATAACTGCTGCTGCAACTAGTTATTAAATTCTAAGGCAGTTAATCATCCTGTGGTCTTTCATATGTTTTAGAACGTGAAATTATTGCCCTGCATCAAGCAGAGAAAAAAAAGTTTGAGAGATGAAGCTGAAACTATCATATCAGGTTAAGAACCGTCAAAAGCATTGTTAAAAAAGTGTGTCCGTGTGGGATGGGGGTGTGATCAGCTTTAAGGATGGAATGTGGTCAAAAGAAAATCTTGGAAGGATGGTGATCAACAAGTGCAATAAAAATTTTGGTGAAATCATATTGTAGAAAAACCACAAAAACCTGGAGGATATATGTAATAGTGAAAGTTAGAGCATACCCACATGTAAAATGTGAAGGGATAGCGACTTAATAACTGTGTAGCTTTCTTTTGTGAAATTGACAAAATATCATATAAATGTAAAAACAAAGTGGTACCTCATAGTGTGACCAATAAAGGCATATTTGCTTAGAAAACAAACATTAAAATTGCATTAATAGCTGTTTTGGTTATTACCATGTCATATGAATTTGGTTGTGCTGCAGATGGAATAAAATTAATGTGATAATTGAAAAGGCATCTCTAAGACATGTTACTGTTAGAAAAATAATTTCAAAAAGCAGTTCACTGCAGTTCATTCAACAATAGGATCCTGGGTTTAATTTCTAGGCAGGGTAGACCAGGTCCAGTCTGTCTAGTTTTGGCATGTACTTACTGTTACTGTTTATTCCATTCCCCAAAACATGAAAGTAGGCATCAAATAGCCGGTGAACTTCCCAGGGTGTTTCCCTCACCTTTCATAAATTAAGTGCTGGGGCAATGCCTGTGCATGCACATTTATAGGTTTAAATACTCTTTACACAAAGATGCGACTCAAGATGTCTCACCACTTCTACATGTTTCGAGAAGCAAGACCAGTGATTGGTTGCCATAAATGATTAGTGCTTTTTTGTGCAGGGGAAACTTATATTAAGGTAAGTTGTTTAGTTTGGTGTTTAGCTTTTTCTCTCTCAGTCAGTTAATGAAGAGCTTTGGCTGTATGGAAAACAAGGTTGTTAAATTAAAATGAAAAACTAAGTCTCTCACCAATGATCAGGCCCACCATCGTGCTCAGGTATCCTGTTCCACTGCCAAGATTAAGGAATGATAGTCCTTGATGGAGGTTAAGTGCTTCCATAACCTCGGAATAGATGCAGGGGGCTGACAAGTGGATGTTTCCATGTTTCCAGGCCAAGTCTTTATAGGCATTATCCCTGTAACCCTCCAGGTAGTAATCACCACGGTCTATAGCCCTGAATGCCTGCTCCACCCTATCTGTGCGGATATACTGTGCATCCTTTAGATTGTCAATTAAATCATCATTGTCTTCTCCTGCACTAACTGCTCCACCCATTATAAATATGTTTTCAAAAAATAAAACAAAGAAAACTATTTTTCTAATTGATACTAAGGTCACAAAGAAAATCTCTTCTCACATCCAGAAATAAAGCTTGTGAAACTTTAGTTTGAACTTAATGTCTTTAACTCATCCAGCACAGGTCTGAAAAAAAGAAAAAGCAACAAGAAAAGATATCATTACAAAAAGCAAAGATTAGATTTATTCTCAACATTGGAGTGAGATTAATATGATTGTGGTGGTAGCATTACTGAAAATAACACAAAAGTGCTGCTGTGTCCATTTTCTGTGTACTCTATTACCTAAATTCACCTTATTGCTCCACCTTGTAGATGTAGTCACAAGCCAGAGTGAAGTTTAGGCTCTTCGCTTTTAAATTTAGTGATTATTTTGGTTTTTAGTCTCTTATTTGTAAATTGCTTTGGAAAAATGTGTCAATGACAATAAATGCAATTATTACATTTAAATGTAATTATTTCCTATAAAATAATAGACAGTTTTTACAAAGTTAAGAGAAAAATGTTTACTGTCTAATGTTTGTTTTAGTCTACAAAATATTTTAAACATATATATATGTAATAAACTTTAACATTTATCTTGTTGCAGTAGCATTTTTTTTTTTTTTAAATCTGTGTTCTGTCAAATAGCCAAGAATATCATTATCGCATAAAATACCCTAAAATAATTGTGACATTATTTTAGGGTAATATCGCTCACCTTTAATGGACGCTAACACTAACACAGCATGCTGCTAACTTACACCAAAATAAGTCACAATAATGCCATTCTATGCCAACACCTTTTTGGAGAAGACATTCAAACCCCCACACCCCCTAAATTCATGGTAGAGGAGAATGTAGTACTTGGAACTGCCAATCCAAGGAAAACACCTTAAAAAAACAGAGCAAAGGGAGTAAAAACTACAATGTGCATCTATATGATAGGTGGGTGTGTACCTAATAAAGTAACTGATGAGTGAGTACATGTATCTTCCAGGCTTTTTTTATTTTATTCTTCGTCAAAAGTAAAAAAATAAAATAAAAAAACCCTGATCTAGTCCACTAGTATACAATGCAACTGTATATGAAAAACAACTAAAACTTTGAAATGTAGAGTGGCTTTTGCTGTTGAATTTTAAAAGCATATCACTTACACATATGTGCATATAAAAAAATCTTACTGAAAACATGCTACAGATCCTCACAAACAGAGACTCACAGACACCAACTTGCTATGACAAAAAAGTATTTTGTTTGTTTCTGGCGTACTTGTATTTGTTGAATTCCAAGATTATGTTTTTTATTGTGATGGACGTATTGTAAGTTGGTGGTGGCTCTCCCTTAAGGAGGTGGTAATAAGTCAGTTTAGTGTGACCTATTCGACATCTGGTACAGTTAAATGTAATATTTTTTAATCGTGCAAAAAAATAATAATACAAATCATCTATAAGTTTATGGTAAGGTTGCAGAGAAAAACACAAATCATCTTAGATTTGGATTTTTTTGGTTTTTTTAGAGCACTTACCTTGTACTTAGACCCATATTACAGACACCTTGCATCAATCCATCAAGTTTGTTCAACCATTTGATTGGTCGTCTCAACAGCTTCCTAGCAAGCAGAATAAAATTGTTGTTATTATTATTCATTATTTTAATGGGGCAATATATGGCCAGGCGGCACGGTGGCTTAGTGGTTAGCACATTCGCCTCTCAGCACTAGGAATTCCCGGTTCGAATCCCCATCTGGGTGGAGTTTCCATGTTCTCCCCGTGTCTGCGTGGGTTTCCTCTGGGTTCTCTGGTTTCCTCCCACAGTCCAAAAACATGGATCAAGTCAATTGAATTCTCAAAAATGCCCCATATAGAGTTTGTGTGTGTGAGGGAGTGTGTGTGCCCAGCGATGGATTGGCGCCCTGTCCTGGGTCTATCTGCCCAGCACCCGAGACGTTCTCCCCTGGATGGGCATGGGGAACCCCACCGCGACCCTACTAAAGGATAAAGCGGGAGACGCAAATTAATAAAGAAAAAATGTTTTGAATATGTGGAACACCAGATGGAATGTGCAACAGATGAATATTTATTTGTTTATTAAATCAATTTATATGGCTTTCAAAAACAAAAACAAAAATCTCTGGCTGCTGTGCACTGTTGTCTAGTCTTATTCAAGCATGCTATACTAGTTAAAGTCTGCAATAAACGATTAACAGCGTTTGGTCATATTCTATGTGGTGACTATGCTATGTTAATATGGAACGCATCAAATGGTGAGTTTGGAATAGTTGTATGAAATCCAGTAACTTTAGGTAGTAACATAACATAGTAACTAGCTATGCAATTAGCACTGTTCAGTCAGAATCAATAATTAATCACAGACCTCATTAAGATGAGTAAAAAAAAAAAAATTTCACATTTTAGTGAATTTACTCCTCCTTGGATCACCACCTTACCGTGGTGGAGGAGTTTGCGTGCCTGAATAATCCTAGGAGCTATGTTGTATAGGGGAAAAAGCCCCTGGCAGGGTCTCCCGAGGCAAATTGGTTCTAGGTGACAGGCCAGACAAAGAGTGGTCCACTAAAAACCCTTATGAAGAGAAAAAAGAGGAATATGTGTAACCTGCCCGATTTAGGGTCATCGGGGCCCCATCTTGGAGCCAGGCCCGGGGATGGGGTTCGTCAGCGAGCGTCTGGTGGTCGGGCACTTTCCCATGGTGCCCGGCCGGGCCCAGCCCGAAGGAGCTACATGGGTTCCCCCTCAAATGGGCTCACCACCTGTGGGGAGGGTAGTAATAGGGGTTCGGTGCAGTGTGGATCGGGCGGTGGCCAGAGGGGTGGGCTTGGGCGTCGCGATCCTTGGTTGCTAAAATTGGCTTTCGGAACTTGGAACGTCACTTTACTGGCAGGAAAGGAGCCTGAGCTTGTGCGGGAGGTTGAGAGATACCGGCTAGATATAGTCGGGCTCACCTCAACGCACAGCTTGGGTTCTGGGTCCAATCTCCTTGAGAGGGGCTGGACTCTGTTCTTTTCTGGAGTTGCCCATGGCGAGAGGCGTCGGGCAGGTGTGGGCTTTCTCGCGGCCCCCCGGCTTCAAGCGTGCATGTTGGGGTTTTCTCCGGTGGACGAAAGGGTAGCGTCCCTACACTTCGGGTTGGGGCGCTTATGCGCCGAATGGCAGTTCAGAGTACCCAGCCTTCTTGAAGTCTGTAGGGGGGGTGTATTAGAAAGTGCTCCCCCTGGAGACTCTTTAGTCTTACTGGGGGACTTCAACGCTCACGTGGGCAATGACAGTGAGACCTGGAGAGGTGTGATTGGGAGGATCTGATCTGAACCCGAGTGGTTTTCAGTTTTTGGACTTCTGTGCAAATCACGGTTTGTCCATCACGAACACCATGTTCAAGCACAAGGGTGTCCATAAGTGCACATGGCGCCAGGATGCCCTAGGACTCAGTTCAATGATCGACTTTGTAGTTGCGTCATTGAACACTCGGGTGAAGAGAGGAGCTGAGCTGTCAACTGATCACCACCTGGTGGTGAGTTGGATCAGGTGGCGGGGGAAGATGCCAGTCAGACCAGACAGACCTAAACGTATAGTGAGGGTTTGCTGGGAATCTCTGGCAGAAGAACCCATCAGACAGATGTTCAACTCTCACCTCCGTCATAGCTGCAACCTCATTCCGGGGGAGGTGGGGGACATTGAGCCTGAATGGGCCATGTTCCGTTCCTCCATTGTTGAGGCGGCAGACAGGAGCTGTGGTCGATAGGTAGTAGGTTCCTGTTGTGGCGGTAACCCTCAAACACGGTGGTGGTCACCCCGTGTAAGGGATGCCATCAAGCTAAAGAAGGAGTCCTATCAGGCATGGTTGGCTTGTGGGACTCCAGAAGCAGCTAACCGGTACCGACAGGCCAAACGATTTGCGGCTTCGTGCGTCGTGGAGGCAAAAACCCGGGTGTGGGAGGAGTTCGGAGAGACTTTGGAAAGTGACTTTTGGTCGGCTCCTAGAAGATTCTGGCAAACTGTCAGGCGACTCAGGAGGGGAAAGCAGTGTGCAACCAACACAGTATATAGTGGAGGGGGTGCACTGTTGACTTTAACTGGGGACGTCATTAGGCGGTGGAAGGAATACTTCAAGGACCTTCTCAATCCCACCAATATGCCCTCCGGTCAGAGGACCCGGGAGGAGGCTTGTCCATCACTGTGGCTGAAGTCGCTAAGGTAGTCAGAGGGCTCCTTGGTGGCAGGGCTTCGGGGGTGGATGAGATCCGCCCGGAATTCCTCAAAGCTCTGGATGTTGTGGGGCAGTCTTGGCTGACACGCCTATTCAACATTGCATGGTCATCGGGGGCAGTACCTTTGAACTGGCAGACGGGGGTGGTGGTGCCTCTTTTTAAAAAGGGGGACTGGAGGGTGTGTTCCAATTACAGGGGAATTACACTCCTTAGCCTCCCCGGCAAAGTCTATGCAGGGGTACTGGAGAAGAGAGTCCGACTGATAGTTGAACCTCGGATTCAGGAGGAGCAGTGTGGTTTTCGTCCTGGTCGTGGAACACTAGACCAGCTCTTCACTCTCTCCAGGATCCTCGAGGGTTCATGGGAGTTTGCCCAACCAGTCTACATGTGTTTCGTGGATCTGGAGAGGGCTTTTGACTGTCTCCCTCAGGGTATTTTGTGGGAGGTGCTTCGTCAGTATGGAGTACATGGCTCCTTACTACGGGCCATTCAGTCCCTGTATTTGCTAAGCAGGAGCTTGATTCGTATGGCCGGCAGTAAGTCAGACTTGTTTCCAGTGAGGGTTGGACTCCGTTAGGGCTGTCCTTTGTTCTGTTCATAATTTATATGGACAGAATTTCTAGGCGCATCTGCGGGTGTAAAATTTCTACACCCGCAGATGGAGGGTGTCCGGCTTGGTGGTCTGAGGATCACGTCGCTGCTGTTTGCAGACGATATGGTCCTGTTAGCATCATCAGGCTGCGAACTTCAGCTCTTACTGGATCGGTTTGCAGCCGAGTGTGAAGCGGCTGGGATGAGAATCAGCACCTCCAAATCTGAGGCCATGGTTCTCAGTAGGAAAAGGGTAGAGAGTCCTCTCTGGGTCAGGGATCAGATCTTGCCTCAAGTGGAGGAGTTTAAGTATCTCGGGGTCTTGTTCACGAGTGATGGTAAGATGGAGCGTGAGATTGACAGACGGATCAGCGCGGGGTCAGCAGTGATGCGGACCCTATACTGGTCTGTTATGGTAAAGAAGGAGCTGAGTCACAAGGCAAGGCTCTCGATTTACCAGTTGATCTACGTTCCGGCAAGTCCGGCTGGAAGGAGACCCCGGGGAAGACCCAGGACACGCTGGAGGGATTATATCTCTCAGCTGGTCTGGGAACGCCTCGGGGTTCCCCCAGTCAAGCTGGTGGAGGTGGCTGGGGCGAGGGAGGTCTGGGTCTCCCTACTTCGGTTGCTGCCCCCGCGACCCGAACCCAAGATAAGCGGAAGATAATGGATGGATGGATAGTGAATTTAGTTAATTTCACATTAAAAACACCAAAAACATCCAACATTAAGAAATAATTCTCAATTCTCTATATTGACGAAACACAATCAGCCACAGAAATCATCAGATACAAAATGTAACAAACATTTCTTCATTTAGATTTATTATTTAAAGTTATTTAAAGCATAGGAATTTTCATGTTGTGACTTTTCAAACCAGGTTTCTGTTTTAATGTAGTTTGTATTTTAGGCACAGCGCCTGTAGAAGTTTGATTCTGTAATTGTTTAATAGGGTTGCACCTGATACCACCATTAGGTTCTTGTCTGAAACAAGACTCATGGTCTTTTAAAATTATTCCAAAACACAGTCACAAAAAACACTTTTGGCCACTTTTTCTCCACAAAATAATAAACATGGTTAGAAATTTGTCGATATAACTTGTTTCCTTAAGGTTTTGAAAGAAAACAAAAATACAATTATAATGAGAACAATGCCAGGCTATGTTAGGCTGACACACACAACAAAGAGCATGTATGAATGTATGCACCTTAAGATGTGAGGGCACGTTAAAAGAAAAAAAAAAAGGTAATGAAAACTGAAACTCAGACTGGCATAGTCTAAAACTCAAAAAGACAAGAAAACTTTCACTATCTAGTCTATTACTTAGAGCTCATACTATACAAGACAATACAAATCCAAACAAGTGCCCCCCCCCACCCAAAAAAAAAAAAAAAAAAAAGTCTGATACCCAAGCAACAACAAAGCACAGTATTTACTTTCCACATTGCTCAACAAGATTATTTATAACAAAAGACATGGATGCCATTAATAAGCGCTGTGTAAAACTTGTTTGGAAATAAGATTTTAATTGATCATATGTATCTGTTATCATTCCATCATGGTGGACCAGCAACTTGGTGTATTGTTAGGCACAACGCACAGCGGAGTGCTGTGACACCACTTTTCCATAATCCAGTCCTTCTCATAAAGTGGGGTAACAAGATATCACAGAGCAAGTGTGAGCAAAAGTGTACTGAACAAACCCTGTACTCCTGAATTAATGTTGCTGATGAATTTGAATTTATTATTCATTCATCCATTATCTTCCGCTTTTATCCTCTATTAGGGTCGTGGTGGAGTTCCCCATGCCCATCCAGTGGAGAACGTCTCGGGCGCTGGGCAGATACACCCAGGATAGGGTGCCAATCTATCGCTGGGCACACACTCACTCACACAAACACACTCTGGGACAATTTGAAGAACTCAATTGACTTGATCCATGTTTTTGGACTGTGGGAGGAAACCGGAGAACACGGGGAGGACACGGTGAAAACATGGAAACTTCACCCAGATGGGGATTCTTTATTTATTTGTGTTTTAACGCCATATTTAGCATTTGTATGCTATCCAATGGCAGGATAAGGTACATATTTACAGTCTGTATACTATTACTTTGTCCTTATATTCCAGTCACTCCTATATTTTCGTTTTTATCTTTATAGCTGTGAGATATCTCAGCACTGCTATTGAGTTGTCCCAAGTGAGAGCATCCTCAATGTTTTTTGGTATTTGTGCTTCTTTTCTCTTCTTGTTGTGTCGGGGTCTATTAGGATATGTTTCACAGTGATGGGTGTTTGGCAGGTTGAACATATCGCTGAGGTTTCTCCTTTTATTAGGTGTTGATGGGTTATTCTGGTGTGTCCGATTCTACATCTTGAGTAGGTGACTTGGTCTATGCACCGTCCATGGTGGGTTTTTGGTTCGGTTTTCGGTTGTATTTCGTGACGTTTGTTTGTTTTATGAGTGGTTTTAAGTCTGTTGAGGGGATTCTGAGGTTAGTTGTGTTCTGTCTAGTTGGTCTGCTTTTTCATTGCCTTCTATCCCACTATGTCCTGGTACCCAAAACAGTCTGATGTCTGATGTTAGTTTGTTGATTGTTTTTTGTATGTCCTGGATGAATGGGTGGTCTGTTGTATAGGATTCCAGAGCTTTAAAGCATGTCTGTGCATATAAGGATTTTACTATATTGATTTACCTCCATAAATAGTAATACCATAATTATGGCATGACCTTCTGCATTGTAGATGGAGGTAGCTTGCGGTAGTTTTATTGTGTTTAAATGTCTGCTTGTATATATTGCTGCTGTTACTTGGTCTGAAGTCTTTGATCCATCTGTGTAGATGGGTATATGGTGTGGGTATTTTTTCTCTGACTTTAAGGAAGGCGTTTAAGTATGTGTTTGGATGTGTGATTTCTTTTCTCTTTGCGGCAAGGTCCAGGATGAAGTTGGGTTTTCTGATTTCCCAGGGGGTATGGTGCTATGATGGTTCTGAGCTATTAAGCTTGGGCTCAGCTTTAGGTCATCTGTTTGTGGCTTGATTGGAGTCCCGAATGGTTGAATTTTGTTTTGCCTATGGTGTAGCGCTGGGTGTATTATTCTGAGAACTAAGTTTCAGGGATTGCTCATGGTTCTAACTGCATATTGCAATGCTAGTTTTAGTTTCCTGAGTTCAAGCGGAGGTTCTTGAGCTTCTACGTAAAGGCTTGGGATGGAAGATGTACGGAATGCTCCTAGGGCAATCCTGATCAACTGTGTTTATCTTCTTCAGGTGAGATCTTCAAGCTGATCCCTATAGAAAGCATCCGTAGTCCAGTTTTGTTCTGATCAGTGTTCTGTATAGGCCAGCTCCCTGTAAGGTCAGCTCCCCATTTAGTGCTGGCTAATACTTTCAGTATTTTTTTTTTGAGACATTTTTCACTCAGTGATTTGATGTGTGGGATAAAAGACAGTTTTTTATCTAGCGTAATGCCCAGGTATCGGGTGGTTTCTGTTACTTTTATGGGTTCTCCTTCTAGGGAGAGTTTTGGGTCTACGTGTAGATTTGTTTTGACAGAAATGGACATATGTTTTGTTTTTGGACACTTTAAATCCATTTGTGTTTAGCCACTTGTATGTATTTTATTGATGCAAGGTTGGTGCTTTTGTTCGATTGTTTTTATGTCCTGACTCCTGTAGCCTATACATAATTCATCAACATATAGGCTAGAGAAAATGCAGGGTGGCATTTCTTTTGTGATTCTTCTGATTTTAAGGTTGAAGAGGGTTACTGAGAGGATGCCATCCCATTTGGTTTGCGCTTAGTTAGATCATAATTTACTTTTTTAACATGACACTGACCAAGTAAGAGGTGATGGATGTTGTGTCAGATGACCTAGCCTCCACAATTACCTACTCTAAACCCAACTGAGATAAACAGACCGTAAGTGCTTAGCACCTTTGGAAACTTTTTTTTTTAAGATGTTGGAAAATAATTTCGGATGACTGGTACTGATATCAAAATCTATCTATATGAATAGATATAGAAAGATAGTATACTTTATTGAATGTATTGAAAGCAACACAACTCATATTCTGTAAAGGGATCATAAACCAGTACACTCTTGAAGGAACCCCAATCCTTAAAATGATCTGTAGAGGATCAAATTCCCACCCTGTTTTATGCAGGTAGTAAATCCTAACACCTAAAACCAAGGTACATTTAGACTAATCATCTCTGCTTTAAATTGAAGTCTCCTAAATGAAATGTATTATTCCCAAAATCTGCATTAAAGGAAACATCTCCACTTCTCTTTCTCTGTTTAATCTAAATTTTCATTCTTGAAACATGCCAGTCTCTTGCTCCTATCACGAGAGGGTTCATGATATGGCAAAAACATGCAGTTGCTTTATTTTAAATAATTTAAATGTTTTGTGGTGTTTGGTAGTTCAAGTAAATTTGGAGCAGGTGATGTAATCAATTTTAAAACCTAGCTAAACCTTGTGGAGCCTACTGTCTTTTCACTTCTCTGTGATCTAACACCTAATCTGTGATTCAGTTTGATTATCTACATCACTTACAGGAATTGCTCTTTTGGTTGGATTTATTTTTTTTTATTTCATTTTATTTACCTTTGTGCATATGGTGCTTATAGGTGACATACAGGGTTTAAATTTGCTTTGTAGAATTTTTATTGTAACTGTAATATTACCCTTGTTGATTTTGATTTAAAGAAAAAGCTTTAAATCACTGGATTAACGCGCTGTAAACATGAGCACTCTGGCAGTGTTCAACAACAGTTTTCCAATTATGACCAGGTTAATGCTTAATCCTTACACATATGAATTTACCAGCATATACAATGAAAACCTGGACATTTCTACTGATGTCTGTGTTTAATTAGTACTAGTTTTTGGTGCAGTAAACGGAAGTCTGTCTCATACTAAAGACGTTAAATAAAATACTCACATTCCGGTTTGATCTGATGAATTTGGATTATGTGTTTTGTTTTGTTCAGCGCTCCCGTGGTGTCATAACTAAGGAGTTTCGCCAGCCGTTCAGTGGACGCGTGATTTTAGCTGCATTGAATGAACGGCGTTGCTGAGATATCGTCTAGTGTGACGCCAAATAATAAACGAAAGCACAAGATTAATTACCAACATTTCATGTGTATTTCATGTGCAGACTGTACATGCGACATTCATCACTGTGAGAGCAGAGTAACAACACAGGTCATCGTGAATTTTAAACACCGAACTGCAAACTAGTTTGTCATAATAGCAGAAGCAGCTTCGTTTTCTCTTTACACCCGTCTACCGAATAAATATTTCGGTTACGCAACACCACCCAACTGTCGCGGTGCAGCAGATTACCGACTTCTATTAACACGACGCTCACATTAACAAACAAATTCCTTTACTTCAGTTAGCACTTATCAAATTCCTTAAGATACGTGTATCGTGTTCATTAAAGCGTTATTCGTTTGAGCGACGCGTCTGTGTTTCTCCAGCCACTTCTTCATTTATCAACATGCTGTTCACCAAAGCAACTTAACCTCCAGCATGGCGCTTCTTCTAAACAAAATCTCCTAATGTTGGTAGCACCACGTCAAAACACGCGCCTTTTGTTCAATAACATACGACATTGTACACCGCGCCTCGCGAAAAGCCCAGGCTTGCCATCGACAGAACAGTGTAAGAAGAACCAGACCAGGAAAAATGTAGATTTGCTGTGCCATTTAAATAGCTTAGCAACGCGATGCTAACCTACTCGAACCGAGAGCAACAAGAAGCTTCAACCGAGCACATTGCAGCGGTACAATGTTGACTGTCAGTAAACACTCACCTCTGTGACTCCCAGTCTCCCTCGATATCCAGATTTGAGGTTCAGCGACGGCTTCCGAATGTCGCAGTGAAACATACTTTTGTCGCTCCGAGTGGCGACGCGTTCACCCCGAACAGCTGAGAGGATGTAAACATGGGTCACGTGATTAGCTTTTTTCAACGCACCCAAATGGTTTTTTGAACAAATCCCACCCGTGCCGAGAAGAGGACTGAGAACAAGTGGGACTGAAAATAAAAAAACAAACAACAGCCAAGAAGACGAACCAAGTATTTTTCCTCTACTCCGTATGATAAATGTGTGCATTTTAGCATTTTAGGTTTATATATATATATATATATATATATATATATATATATATATATATATATATATATATATATATATATATATATACATACAAGGAGAGGCTGTATGGGAGAGTGATGCAAAAGAAGCAGGACGGATAACACAAAAATTTTGTTGTTTAGACATAAAAAGGGGCTGTATGCATGGCAGAAAAAAAATTAAGCATTCCAAAACCAACACTTGCTACCCAGAGTAAGATTTGGTGGCAGTTTCATCATGCTGTGGAGCTGTAAGGCCAATGCAGGTACTAGGAATCTTGTTAAAGTTGAGGGTCACATGGATTTTAGTCAATATCAGTAGATTCTTGATAACAATGTTAAAGAATCAGTAAAAATTTGTACTGGGGCTGGATACCTCAACAAGACAACAACTCTAAACACTGCATAAAATCTACTAAGCCATTTATGCAGAGGAACAAGTATAACGTTCTGGAATGGCCATCTCAGTCCTCATACCTGAATATTATTAAAAATCTGTGGTGTGATTTAAAGCGGGCTGTTCATGCTCAGAAACAATCAAAACTGACTGAACTGTAGATATTTTGTATAAAAAATAAAAAAATAAAAGAAATGTTCAAAATACATTAACCAGAATCCAAACTTTTGCATACCACTGAATGTGTTTCCCACTGTTCCTATAAGGAAAGCAGCTAGTGACTATCTTAAAAGTAGCTAAATTAAGTAATCACTTAAATTACTTAATAGTCCATATGTGTGTATTTGAAGCTGTAGAATAAAGAAATAACACTGGGAGAGAAAAAAAAAAACATCAGAAATATCTCAAAACTAGAAATAAACTCTTTTTTTCTAGTTTTTATTAATCCTCTATTGTCCACAGAATATAATGGAAGGTTCCCAACAACTTTGGAATGTTGAGTGGTGGTTGTTATAACGATAAACCTTAAGTGTTCACATGAAGCTCAGGTTGAGATACAGAAAGGATTTTATTATTATTATTTTATTTTATTTGTAGGATTCTACAAATAAGCTTGGGAAAGAGAAATGTCTTAACACTAAAATATTATACTTTTAATGAGCTATAATGTTGGTTTACATACATTGGCAGTGTTGGACAAGCTACTTATAAAATGTATCGCACTACATATTATAAGTGGCTTGTCCAACAATCGCTTAGCGATTAGTTACTCAACAATAAATGAAGCTTTATACTAATCTAATTTCACAATGATAATATGTATATATAAGCTTTAAGAAAGATCTTTGGTCACAAACAGTGGATAAACTCTTACAAGTTAGCACCGCCACATTTGTCAGCGCATCTCCTGCTCTTAAGAATTTTTAAAATCAAGGACATTTTTCTTCCTGGAACATGTGGCTCACATCACTAGGAGGCCAGCAGCACTTACCTTTCTACTTATGTTGACTGTTCACAATAACCAAACTTTCCGGCAGAAAAGAAACAATAATCCGAATGTGGGTTTTTAGGTTTGTGTAAAATATCTTAGATGTCAACAACAGTTTGGTTTGGGGATTGCAAATCACACAAATTTAACAAAGATTTAAAAATTGACCAATAGGCCTCCACCTAAATCCATATTATTGGACTGTGGGAGGAAACTGGAGAACTGGAGGAAACCCACACGGACGCAGGGAGAACATGGAAACTCCACCCAGATTGGAATTTGAACCTGGAATGTCCAGCATCGAGAGTCAAACCTAAGCCACCATGCTGCCCAGTTTGGTTTGCTTAACAATTCATTCACATTTTTATGGATATTTTACAATATTTAACAAGCAGCCTAAAACTCATTTTCCTGTCCCCAATAAGTCCCATTAGATAGATTTTCAGTATTGATCTTATTGGTGGATCTTCTCAGCATTTGTAACAAGAAAGCATTAAATATACCATGTATTATAAGAGATTAAAGATGACTGTCAAGCAGTACAAACATCCCAGAATTGATGGTGCATTGCTTGTGGACAAGTGTATCTTTTCCGATTTTCACAATCAGCTTTAACTTCATTCTCACTTGCAGTATGACCTTCCATCTTTGTCTTCTCCACTATATTTTCAATCACCAGCCAAGTTTCTTTTACTCACTAACTTTTTTCTTATTCTGTGTAGTCTCCTTACATTTATTTATTAGGGACATGAGCAAAAAACATTTTTGAGAGGAATATGAGTAAAAAAAAATTTTTTTCCCTTTACTTATGTCGTGCGCACCACTTAGTAAGTAATGCGCACGAGATATTAAGTCCTGCGCACGACTTTGATGCGCACCACTTAATATCTCGTAAGCACAAGTTATTAAGTGGTGCGCACGAGATATTATGTGAATCATAATCTGACAATTAGAAAATATCCGTTTTTCCATTCGTGTAGAGCTGCGGAAGAACACCGGTTACGTTTATCTCATCCTACACATGTACACTTCATCTCATCAAATACAGCGGCATGTCTTTCAAAATAAGACATTATTATAAGACATGTGAAATCCAGTCGTGTTATCGCCACGTTTAACTCCAATGCTTAACTGTTTTGGGGGTAAAATGAAATTCCCAAGCAACAAGCAACGGGGAGAACATGCAAACGAGTTTCGGTCGAACTCAGCACTATATGGCGTTCCGGAGTTACATTCCTAGAAAGAAACGTTTATTTATATTCGTGTTATTTATTTATCTGTGGATCTGTCAAACAGCCATAGTGTCGGAGAGCGCATGTCCCAGTGTAAACGCTATCGTTGTAACAGCGCGTCATGTCTGTTTATTGTCAGATTATGATTCACATATCTCGTGCGCACCACTTAATAAGTGGTGCGCACGACATAAGTAAAAAAAAAATCTTTATAGTAGTTTTTATGTCCATGCATTGGGAACATTGCATACTGTTTTCCAAATAAAAAACGTAAAGAGAAATGTATATAATTCGTAACTACTTTAGAGAAAATAATAAAGAATTGGGCTGTTCAAAAAAATAGCAGTGTCTGCATTTGTGTTTACAAACTCAAAAGCTGTATTCCTTTTTATGATTTAGCATTCCTGTGAATCACTAACTTAATACAGTGGGTTGCAAAAGTATTCATACCCCTTGAACTTTGCCATATTTTGTCACATTACAACCACAAACATAAATATATTTCACTGGAATTTAATGTGAAAGACCAACACAAAGTGGTATACAATTGTGAAGTGGAATGAAAGTTATACATGAATCAACAATTTTTTTACAAATAAAAAACTGAAAAGTGCGATGTGCAAAATTATTCAGCCCCCTTTTCCCTGAGTGCAACCANCAAGAATTTCAGTCACTAGATGTGCAAAGCTGGTGGAGACATACCCTAAAAGACTTGCAGCTGTAATTGCAGCAAAAGGTGGTTCCACAAAGTATTGACTCAGGGGGGCTGAATAATTTTGCACATCGCACTTTTCAGTTTTTTATTTGTAAAAAAATTGTTGATTCATGTATAACTTTCATTCCACTTCACAATTGTATACAACTTTGTGTTGGTCTTTTACATTAAATTCCAGTGAAATATATTTATGTTTGTGGTTGTAATGTGACAAAATATGGAAAAGTTCAAGGGGTATGAATACTTTTGCAACCCACTGTATTTAGTTAAATATTTTAGAACTGTTTCACATGTGTGTTGCATAGAGTCAACCAACCTCGGGCACCTCTCGATTGGTATTTCAGCCCAGGATGCTCTGACTATATCCCACAATTCATTTGCATTTCTTGGTTTTGCCTCAGAAACGGCATCTTTGATGTCACCCCTCAAGTTTTCTATCGGATTTAGGTCCAGGAATTGGGCTGGCCACTCCATAACCTTAATTTTGTTGGACTGAAACCAAATTTGTGCTCGTTTACTGATCGTGATCTTGTCGAAACACCCATTTTAATGGCATTTCCTCTTACGCCGAGTGAGGCAACATGACCTGTTCAAGTAATCTGATATATGCAAACTGGTCCATGATCCCTGGTATGCGGTATATAGGCCCAGCACCATAGTAAGAGAAACATGCCCATATTACGATGCTTGCACCACCATGCTTCACTGTTTTCAGAGTGTACGGCCCTTGGACACAAAAAGAACAATTTTAACTTCATCAGTCCACAATATGTTTCTTTGGGCCAGTTCATGTGTTTTTTGGCAAATTGTATCTGCTTCAGTACATGTCTTTTTAATAACATTGGGACTTTGCAGGGACTTCTTGCTAATAGATTAGCTTCACACAGGCGTCTTCTGTCACATTACCCACAGGTAACTTAAGACTGTCTTTGATCATCCTGGAGTTGATCTTTGCTATTCTGGCTATTCTTCGATTCATTCGAATGGTAGTTTTGCATTTTCTTCCACGTCTCTCTGGTTTGGCTCTCCATTTTAAAGCAGTGGAGATCATTTTGGCTGAACAGCCTATTATTGTCTGCACTTCTTTATAAGTTTTACCCTCTCCAATCAACTTTTTAATCAAAGTTCGCTGCTCTTCTGAACAATGTCTCGAATGACCCATATGTCTCAGGCTTTCAAGGAGAAATGCATGTACAGCATGTTCAGGCTTCACCTGTAGAAATAGTGAAACTTGTATTTTATTGAATGAAAATGGTTCGCACTGTGTCATGTTTGGTATGCATATGATCATCTTCTAAAGGTTCTTATTTATATACAAGGTATAACATGCTAAGTTGGGCAATATAGTAGATTTATAGAACATTACAGATTTCAGATTTGTGGAGTATTGTAGTCTAGTTAAATAAGCTCAACAAGAAAGTTCTAAATAATATATAACAATATAAACTTAACCAAATTATCATATTAAACATTCTAACTAAGGACATTCAAATAAGGAATAAACTTACATAGTCACAGACGCATTCAGTTTCAAAGGAAGGAACAGTATCACCAGCCATGTCACAAACAAACAGAGGAGAACAAAGGACTCAATTCAAGTTTCCCTCCAGTTCTAATTATGGGTGGAGCTTTAGGTGAGGCTAGATTTAAAGCAGTAGTGACCTAATTTAACACTATTTTGATACTTTGTAACAGCCACCCCCAAATTTAGATGTATTTCAAATAAATTTAAATTAAACAAAAGTATCAAATAATGAATAAAGATTATGTTACATTAGGAAGTGGAATAAGACAGGTAACTGGACGGAAATAGATGAAACTTGAGTACGAGCAGTTCCAGGTTCGGTGTACAGGAGCGTGTCAGTGTAACACCGGTGTTGTTGCGCCAGCGATTGTTTACAAGAACACAAACTGCACCACCTTTAGACTTCCCCGAGTCCACTGTTCTGTCCATACGGTACACTGTGAAGTTAACGGACGACAAGATGGCGTGGTCCGGTACCGCTGGGTTCAGCCATGTCTCGGTAAAGCAGAGAAGGTTGCAGTCTCTAATGTCTCTCTGGAACTTAACTCTCGCCCGAAGGTCGTCCAGTTTGTTCTCCAGAGACTGGACATTGGCTAGCAGGATACTAGGTAAGGGGGCACGGTGTCTCTTCTCCAGTCTACGCCCAATCTTAACTGTCAATGGACCAAAGCAATCCATAACAGTAGAATAAAAGTTTCTTTGACTGCAATCTGCACTCTGGCAAGTTTGCCATTTTAGGAGGAACTGGCTTTGACCTCCATTGACGACACTGAAGGCATTGATGTTGAAATTTCCGAACTGCTTGGCGTCCATGTAATAAATATCCAGTACTTTCTTCTAAGTTCTACAAAAACTCGATCAGGACCAGCATGATGCAATTTATCATCAAAATGTTTAATGATCAACTGTGTTATTGGATAGTTAGGATCCAACAGAACAGGATGGATACCATCACTTTCCAAACTACTGTAACGTAGACTTCCTCCTACTCTAATCAAACCAGTGGTAGAATCCAATTCAGGGGACAAGATAAGCAAACGACTGTGTGATAGTAGAGGTTTACCTCATTGCAATTTATAAAGATCTTCCTTAAAGGCATCCATTTGTATCCTCTTTAGGAGTTCTACTTCAGCCTTGCAATAATCAGATGCTGATGAACTTGTTTGATCAGTCACTCCCTTCAAGGACTGGACAGCTTCATCAAGAAGTTCTTGATAACTAGTGTATTTGCCTAAATCAGACAAGTCAGGCAGGGGAACATCTAAAATAAGCAATCTACAAAAGGTTGACTTATGAAATTCACATGAATGTTTGTTACCTGTAGAAGATTCAAAGGTAACATTTCCAAATCGCCAAGTATTTTGTCTCTGCAGTAAAAATTCAGGGCTATTATTATACCTATTGGGGCTTATGAGAGCTTCTTGTAATGTCATCGACTGGATTATTCAGAGAATCAACATAATTCCAGTCATTAGGATTTGTGTATTCCTGAATTTCATTCACTCTTGTTCCAACAAAGATTTGAAATCTGCATGATTCTGTTTGAATCCATGACAGTACAGTTGTTGAATCGGTCCACAACACAGCTTCTCTTATAGGAAGAGCAAGTCCTGATTTTAGTACATTCAGCAGACGAACTCCGACCAGTGCAGAACATAATTATAATCTTGGAATAGAAAGTTGTTTTTTTGGGGGCTACACGTGATTTTGCCAAAAGAAAAGATACTTGCACTTCATCCAAATGGTTCTTAGTACGGAGATATGCTCCTGATCCATATGCTTTTTCGGAAGCATCACAGAAAACATGAATATCATGTTGGACATCTACAGAATCCATTTCTTTTCTACAGTAGGATCGTGGCAAATATACCTTGGATATATTCTGAAGCTCATCCTCCCACCATTCCACATTTTTAAAAGTTCTGGAGGAAGGAGAGGGTCATCCCATTGTCTTTTCTTTTCCCATAATTGCTGCACCAGAATCTTAGCACGAGTTGTAAAAGGCAACATATAACCAATGGGATCATACTGGCTAGCCAGAACTTTGTTGATATACCGCATAGTTACCTTATTGGATTGGAATGATCTGACTTTATAACCCAATACATCGGTCTTTCAGTCCCAAAGTAAGTCCCTAAAGTAGGTTCCTGAATGTTAGAGCAATCATTGGTCAACCATAATTTACTGCTAGTTGATCTTGCTTTAGATTGAAGATGTTGAATTACAGACGGTTCATTACTTGTCCATTTAGAAATGTTGAAACCTCCTGTAGCTAATAAGGCTCCAAGTTGGTCAATGGTTTGCAAGGTCACAGTAAGGAATACAGACTGTTTCAAACAGAAGCACCTGCCATTCATATACTGACGCTGGAAGATTTCATTGCATTTCATGCCAAATGAAATGGAGCAAAGGTTTGTATTCTGGCAGAAATTGAATCTGGTGAAACATACTTTGAATATCACCATTAATGGCTACAGAGTGCTCTCTCCTAAAAGGGAAGGTCCTAAGTTTGGCCCTGGAAGGAGAATATCATTAAGGGATTGTCCTTTATACTGAAATGAACAATCAAATACAATCCTTGGTTTTTCCATAATGTGTAACCATAAAATGGGGAATGTACCAGGATTCTGTTGGACCATCAATTTCTTCTGATGTGAGTTTTTGTACATAACCAGCTTGTTCAAGTTTTGTGACTTCTTTTTGGTATGAAGCAGCTTTTAATGGATCTTTCATTAGCTGTGCTTCAATTCTCCGTAATCGTGGCATTACCGCATCTATTGTTGCTGTTAATGAAAAAACACCTTGCTTTCTCAGAAGAGGGGTTGCATAATGGTTCACACCATCAACCAATACTCTTGTTGTTTTACTCAGGCCTTTTTATCTTGCTGTGATCTAATCGCTGCTCTTTCATTACAAGGAGGTAAAGCATCCAATTGCCATAATCTTTCCACATTTTTGAACAACTCTTCAGCAGGAGAGCTGACCTTGGTAAACAAACACTGAGCCGAGCTTTGTTGTGATGGAAAATTTACAACAGGTCATTGAAGTGTCTATCCAAGTTGTGTTTTCACTGCAGCAGGTGCTCCAGCAGGTCCAAAATGTACAGGTTCAACAGGAGCAATCAAATGAGTATGATCTGCTTCTATGAGAAGAACTGGAGACATGTTATTAAATGACATCAGTGGAAGATCTTGCAAGTACTTGTATCTCTTCTGCAAGGTTGCTATTGGATATGAATGCTTTGCTAATGCCAGTTGTTCTGCAGTGAAAGCATTACGGATGGTATAGCAAGTATCAGGCTGGTTTACAAAAGACACCATGAAGTTAACAGAGGCTCCATGAAGAGTTTGTACTTCTTGGCGAACAGTTCTCAAAGTCGAATCCTCTGGTAAACCTTGCAAATGAAGTTGCTGAGCAGCTGGTTGAAGCAGGATAGTTCTTTCTGAACCATCGTCTAATACAGCATGGGCCTCGATGGACTTTCTTCCATTCTGGAGAAGTACCTTTACCACTTTAAGCAGCACCTTACTACCATAGTTTTGATGGTCAATGTACAAAGGCTTGGCTTGAAGTCAATTTGTTGCATTAATCAAACAAGGATTGTCTTTGGGTTTTTGGTTTATCTCACATAAAATCTGGAGGTGTTTTCCTTTACATAAAGCACAATTCTTTTTTAGATCACACTGAACAGCCAAATGACCTCTTGCACAACGCTAGCATCGTTTGTTCTTCTTTATCCATTCAATCTTTTGACTGTTGGTCATACTCATAAAGGACTGACAGTTGCTGACATGGTGGTCACATGAAGCACAATATGCACAAAAAGATTTGGTATTGGCTTCAAAAAATTTACGATACCTTCCGGGTTGCATTTTGACTCTATGCATGACTATAGATTGGCTAAACAGAGGCGTTTTCCGCTTGGGTTTTTGTCTGGATGTAGATTGGGGATGGAGCTGTGACCTCCTAGGATGGCAACGAGCCTCAATTTGCAACCAATTTGAGAAATCCCATAAGTTCTAAGTCATAGTTCCAGGATAGATTGTAGACATGTGGCATTTAAACCGACAATATTGATCAGAAGGAAGTTTGTCCAATAAACGTTCCACATGTGATCCACACAGCAGTTCTGCTTGGCCTTGCTCATTCATTGTTTGTAACAGCCCTACTAGAGCCTGGACTTAAAGGGCAAATTCATCCAAAGCTTCCCCATCACCACTGTTTAGAGGAGGTAAAGTCACGATGGCTTAGATTTCTTTGGAGACAAGCTGACGAGGCTGTCCAAAACGCTCATCTAAAGCTTTAAGAGCTCTAGTGTAAGGATTTGAAGAATTCGCAAATGCTAAGGCTAACCTCTTAGCTGATTCTAATCTCAAATGATCTAAAAGAATATGGAATTTGTACTGCTCAGGTTCATGAGGATCTAACAAATTATCTAGAGCTATTCGAAGGAGCAAGTACTGAGTTTCATCTCCTTGAGTCAAGTAAGGAAAACTAGGGCCTTTTACAGGTCGATAATGGGTTCTTACCACTGCTGACGGAACTACTGATTGTATTCTAGGATAAGGATTCTCAACTGAAGAACTAGGATTCTGGACATGGACTGGTTGTTGAAAGGGCGAAGGTAGCTGAGGAGGCAAAGGCTCAGGCAAGGCATATCCTGGAATGGCAGCATCAATCAGAGATATATTTAGTGGAGGCAGATTGAATTGTGAACTAGGGTTGGGGACATACCCAGCATGTACCGAAAACTGACTTGTAGGTCTAGGAAGGTTTGTTAGAGACTGAATGAATGGATTTTTTAATTGTATCTGAGGCACAGGAGAGGCTATTTGAGGAGCTTTAACTGGTTGTTGTACACCACTGTGCTCCTCAAATACTTCAGGAATGGTATCCAGCAGTTTCAGGTATCATGAGTTTGACTCAGGGGAAGCTGAACTGAACTGGGCTGGGTATGTGGTGGTGCTCCGTGCGGCATTAGTGGTTACGTCATCACGCTGGCTTGTCATCCAGCGTGAGCAGGAGTATTTAAATTCGTGGAGCTGACATGGCCGGAAGAGCAAACTCTGGCTGTTTCACGCAGTTCTTCACGGCCATCAGCACTGGTTTTGCTGCCGATGCTCGCCCATGAGCAATGTCCGTGAGGACGGAGGTCGGTGTCGTCTTTCGTGGAGAGAGTTTCACTCAGTGGCCGGCGTGTAAAAGTGGCTCCTTTTGGTTTTATCTGTGCCTCGCCGTGGTTTATGCAGTCTCGTGTCTTTCAGAGCTCTGGTATGTGGCGATTCGGCAACATGTCTGTTTGCATCCCTTGGTATGGCTTTGCGGCTAACGCTTCCTCCTTTCATGTAGGATACATACCCGTGACTTTTGTCTCCAAGACCAGCTGGTAATCAGGTTGGTGAATATAAATATCGGGCTGCGGGTAAGTAGTGCCATTTTTAATATTGTTGCCACAAGTAAAGTGTAATTATTAATGGGTTTAACTAAAACAGAAATGCTGTTCGCCTGTAGGATGCCAGGTGCTCTCGTTCCTCCTATTGGGCGTGTAACCAGTTGTATTGTCGGGCTTTGCTCCGGCTACTGTTCTGCTGTCCAGTTCTGCGGTGGTATTTCATGGTTTTGTATTGTGTTGTTTCGTCCTGTTGTGTTATCATAGGTTATTCTCACGTTGCTGCTCAATTTGGGTTGCGGCAGCACCCTACGCCGCGTCCCACCATTGTCACCGGCAGCGTGCGTGGGTTAAATATAACCAGGGTGTGTGAGTATATGCAGTGGGGGGTACAGGGGCATTATTCAATTATTATTGTGTATGTTGTGTATATGATTTGGCTTTTCTGATTCTGTTGTGTGGAGTTTGATTGATTTTTGATTTATTATTGTGAAGTTTGTGATTTTGTTCTTGGTGTATTTTCCTTATTTTGTTTTGATTTGATATGTTTTGTGGGCATAGCCCTTTTTCTGTGTCAAAAAGTTTATATTTTCATTTTCGGCAGGAGCAGGACGACCAGAAGGGGGGGCCAAGCCAATGGTGGTGGGTACCTGTGTCCGTGCATTCACTTGCATGGTAGGTTAGTGTCACTTGGGTGTACAGTGCAGTGTATCACGGGTGGTCCTTTTGACTCACCCCGCAGTTATGGTCCGCCCTCTGGTAAGCCTCTCTTGTCTTTCGGATTTATTTTGTTAGTAATCATTTGTTATTGGTATTTTGATGCGTTTTACCCCTAATCCTACCCACTATAGTGTGTCCATGTGTTTTGCAACCATTTTTAACAAACAAAGATTTTAAAAAGAATAAATTTCTATGATCGGAAGCAGAACCTTGTCTCTGTCTTGACTGCACGAACTTGTGGTGAACCTAGGATATTGTGACTGATTTGGGGGCGTTTGTAATAATAATTAGTATTAATACACACTCGCTCTCTATCTTTCCCTCAGGGAGTTATACCCCCCCGGGGGTGGCGTAGTCTAATGGTATATTAGGGGGTGCTCGCGCCAACGTCCACTACAGGTAGTTTCTACAGATAGTTGAACAATAGGAGAAGAGTGATGGGCAGGTGAATTGCTAGATGTTGAAGATTCTAAATGCTGCTGCATCAATTGGCCAATCATTTCTCCATGTTCTTGAACCTTTTTCTGTGTCTCCTCTCCTTGATTCTGAATGATACTCATGGTTGCCATCATTTGAGACAGAACATCATTTTGTTTAGGGACCATTATCTTTGGCCGAATAACCGGCTCTTTAGCAAGTGGTTCATTGCGAGTCTGGATTCCTTCCACCTTGTCACACAGCAAACATCCAGCCCAGCATATTTAACTTAAAATTCTTCCAAATGAACAGGTCTACGAGTGGTTCATTGGGATCTTCTTGTATTTTCCATGATGATTAACGAATCCAGCTCGAAGTACCATATTAAATATTACTTATTATGCCAGTATGATGTTCCCACGAACCATCATGGTGTGTGGTCAAACACATGGGGGTAAGGAAAACACTGGACTAATTGAATGCCATCAAATTAAGATTTATTCCTTCCATTACAGTATGAGTGGTTACTGTATATATAAGAAAAGCAAAGAAAAGAACACCATCAGCAAACAATAGGAAAACTCAATTTCATATACCAATAACAAAGGAAATATCTCAATGAAATAAGCTCAAAAAGAAAGCTCTACATAATATATAACAATATAAACTTAACCAAATTATCATATTAAACATTCTAACTAAGGACATTCAAATAAGGAATAAACTTACATAGTCACAGACGCATTCAGTTTCAAAGGAAGGAACAGTATCACCAGCCATGTCACAAACAAACAGAGAACAAAGGACTAAATTCAAGTTTCCCTCCAGTTCTAATTATGGGCAGAGCTTTAGGTGAGACTAGATTTAAAGTAGCAGTGACCTAATTTACCACTATTTTCATAATTTGTAACACCTGGCCTAACAAAGAATCTTGGCTCCTAGCCTTATTAACATCAAAAAGATTAAAGGTTCATGTGGATATAAAAGGATGTAACAGGCAAACTCTTTGCTTCTCTTGGGCACTTCATTTGGTCTCCTGGTTTTGCTCCGGCCAGTGCTGCAGCTGGACCCTGCTTTGCTTGGTTTTGGCCTGGTCAGGCTCTGCTTAGCCAAGGCCTGCCTCACTTTGCTCGGCCCAGCGTGCTCTTGGTTCCGGCGTTTTTCCAGCATTCGCGCAACACGTGAGTTTGTACCTAAAGGGGGCGTTCATTTGGTATTGGTGTAACTTTTTATTATAATTCTGTTCAGTAATCTTATCTTTGTGTTTTTAATTAATCATTCAAAAGGCTCCTCAACTTTGGAATAGCCTTCCAGTTACTGTTCATGATTCTGAATCACTATTACTCTTTAAAAATAAATTAAAAACACATTTATTTAATCTTGCGTTTAATTAATCCCCTGTAGATAAAAATGTAGATCTCAGGCTTGGCTGTGTTGGGGTGGTAATCTGAGATCAGTGTGTGCTGGCGTTTCACCTCTTCACCTACCTCATCATTAATGGGGGGGGTGTGGCGCTGACATGATGTTGTTCCGGGGAGCCATCTCAACTATGTAGAGTCATGCTGCACTGTGTCAATCAATTACTTATTAAATGTTGTGCTTTATTATTAGCTCTAACTGCCTTCCTTGTCTGTTTCTTTTGAGGTGTGACCGGCGTCCTGGAGGTGTAGTCAGACCTTCATCCATGGCTCTGCCGACGAATACCGGATGGAACCTGAATATTAATTGGACTGGCGGTCCCGCAGGACCCCCTTAATGGACTCGCATATAGTTTTCCAGTTAGTTTTTCCATTTGTTAAATATCGGTACATGGCTGTCCTACACTGTTGTTGCTGCCTGGCCACTCAAGGAGTTTGAGTCCCCCACTGAGTCTTGGTCCTCCCAAGGTTTCTTCCTTAAATAACAACATAACAGGGAGTTTTTTCTTGCCACTGTCGCTTCGGCTTGCTCTTTGGGGGTTTAAAGGCTTTTCATTCTGTAAAGCTGCTTTGTGACAATGTACTGTTGTAAAAAGCGCTTGAACTTGAACTTCAGCACGACAACGACCCAAAACATACAGCCAAGGAAACAAAGGAGTGGCTCCATAAGAAGCATAGCAAGGTCATGGAATGGCCTAGCCAGTCTCCTGACCTCAATCCCATCAAAAATCTATGGAGAGAGCTAAAGTTTCGCGTTTCCAAATGCATGCTTAAAAACCTTAAGGATTTGGAGGTGATTTGTGGGCCAAAATTTCTCCTGAAGTGTGTGCAAACCTTATTAAAAAAAGAATAAGAAACTTCTGACTGCTGTGCTTGCTAACAAGGGTTTTGCCACTATGTATTAAATGATGTTTTACTAGGGGATCAAATATTTATTTCCCTCAATGAAATGCAAATAACTTTTTATTTCTCATTTCATGTAATTTTCTTTGTTTTTCTTTTCATATTCTATGTGGCACTGTTAAAATAAAGCTGGCATAAATTTGAGACATTGCATTTATTTTTTTTTGTATTAAAAAGTCAGTGGGGGATCAAATACTTATTTCCTCCATTGTATATATACACGTATATATGTATTACATTACATTACATTTAGTCATTTAGCAGACGCTTTTATCCAAAGCGACTTACAAATAAGAACACCACAAGTCAGAAGCTATGAAGAAAACCAACTATACTGTAAATTCATCAAAGCTGAATGTTATTCGATGCCGCGGCACATGCCCCCCCCCCCCTTTTTTTTGTATACAATTGCAATCAGAAATATTCAACCCCCTCACCTCCAAAGACATTACAGAGATGTGGATAAAAGACAATGGCAAAAAAAAAAACCCTCATTAAATAAAAAACAGTATTTATTAATACATATTTGAGTTATTTTGACAACAGAAATTGACTTAACTTTGAAATTCAAATGAAAAATGTAACTCTTTGAACACATGTGCATGTGCACTATTATTAAACCCCTTGCTTTAATACTTTGTGGAGCATCCTTTAGCTTTTATTACTGCCAACAAACGCTTTTGGTAAGTACTAACAAGCTTCTTACACCTCTCAATTGGAATCTTGGCCCATTCTTCACGTGCAAAAGCCTCAGTGATGAAAAAGTTCAGTGATGTTTGATGGCTTCCGTGTTGCAACTGCCTTCTTTAAATCCCACCAAAGATTTTAAATCGGGTTTAGATCTGGGGACTGAGGAGGCCACTCCAGGACATTCCAGGATCCTTTTCTCAACCAAGCTTAGGTTGACTTGGAGGTGTGCTTGGGATCATTGTCTTGCTGGAAGGTCCAATGATTGCCAAGTTTTAATTTGTCAACAGATTGCATCACGGTTCGCTTTAAAATGGCCTGGTATTTCTAAGAATCCATGATGCCAGGTACACAATCAAGATTGCTGTTTTTCTGCAGCAGGAATTGGCAATCTTGATTGTGTACCTGGCATCATCGATTAAACCAAAATTTGACAGGTGCAAAAGTATGGGCACCTCAACAGAAAAGTGACATTAATATTTAGTTGATCATCCTTTTGCAAAAATAACCGCCTCTAGTCGCTTCCTGTAGCTTTTAATCAGTTCCTGGATCCTGGCTGAAGGTATTTTTGACCATTCCACTTTACAAAACAATTCCAGTTCAGTTAAGTTTGATGGTCGCCGAGCATGGACATTTGGGATGGCCATTCCAGAACATTGTAATTGTTCCTCTGCATGAATGCCTGAGTAGATTTGGAGCAGTGTTTTGGATCATTCTCTTGCTGAAATATCCATCCCCGGCATAACTTCAACTTGGTCACTGTTTCTTGAACATTATTCTCAAGAATCTGCTGATACTGAGTAGAATCCATGCGACCCTCAACTTTAACAAGATTCCCAGTGCCGGTATTGGCCAGACAGCCCCAAAGCATGATGGAACCTCCACCAAATTTTACATTGGGTAGCAAGTGTTTTTCTTGGAATGCTGTGTTTTTTTGATGCCATGCATAACACCTTTTTGTATGACCACACAACTCAATCTTTGTTTCGTCAGTCCACAGGACCTTCTTCCAAAATGAAGCTGGCTTGTCCAAATGTGCTTTTGCATACCTCAGGCTACTTGGTTTGTGGCGTGCTTGCAGAAATGGCTTCTTTCGCATCACTCTCCCATACAGCTTCTCCTTGTGCAAAGTGTGTTGTATTGTTAACCAATGCACAGTGACACCATCTGCAGCAAGATGATGCTGCAGCTCTTTGGAGGTGGTCTTGGATTGTCTTTCTTGGCCTGCCACTTCTGGGCTTAACAAGAACAGTCCTTGTGGTCTTCCATTTCCTTACTATGTTCCTCACAGTGGAAACTCCTATCTGAGACAACTTTGTGCATCCTTCCCCTGAACAACTATGTTGAACAATCTTTGTTTTCAGATCATTTGAGAGTTATTTTGAGGAGCTCAATGAGGTTACCAAACCAATGTGCTTCAGTAAGTCAGTAAAAATTAATTAGGAGTATTCAAATCAATAAAATGATAAGGGTACCCATACTTTTGCACCTGTCAAATTTTGGTTTAATGCATATTGCACATTTTATGTTAGTACAATAAACCTCATTTCAATGCTGAAATATTACTGTCCATCAGTTATTAGATATATCAAACTGAAATGGCTGTTGCAAACACATTTAGAACTAAAAATTAAGATTAATAGGGGTGCCCATACAGACATACATACATACATACATACATACACATACATGTACAGTGCATCCAGGAGGTATTTACAGCACTTCACTTTTTCCACATTTTCTTACGTTACAGCCTTATTCCAAATTGTATTACATTAAACTCTTTTCTCAAAATTCTACACAAAGTAACCAATTATGACCATGTGAAAAAGTTTTCTTGAGAGTTTTGAAAATTTATTAAAAATAAATCTAAGAAACTAAGAAATCACATTTACATAAGTATTCACAGCCTTCGCCATGAAGCTCAAAATTGAGCTCAGGTGCATCCTGTTTCCACTGATCATCCTTCAGATGCTTCTACAGCTTAAATGGAGTCCACCTGTAGTAAATCCAGTTGATTGGACATGATTTGGAAAGGCACACACCTGTCTATATAAGGTCCCACAGTTGAATGCATGTCAGAGGACAAACACGAAGCATGAAGTCAAAGGAATTGTCTGTAGACCTCCGAGACAAAATTGTCTCCAGGCACAAATCTGGGGAATGATACAGAAAAATTTCTGCTGCTTTGGGGGTCCCAATGAGCACAGAGGCCTCCATCATTTGTAAATGGAAGAAGTTTGGAACCCCCAGGACTCTTCCTAGAGCTGGCCGGCCGTCTAAATTGAGTGATCGGGGGAGAAGGGCCTTGGTCAGGGAGGTGACCAAGAACCCGATGATTACTCTGTCAGAGCTCCAGCGTTCCTCCGCGGAGAGAGGAGAACCTTGCAGAGGGACAACCATCTCAGCAGCAATCCACCAATCAGGTCTGTATGGCAGAGTGGCCAGGCAAAAGCCACTGCTTAGTAAACGGCACAAGGCAGCCCGTTTGGAATTTGCCAAAAGGCACCTTAAGGACTCTCAGACCATGGAAAACAAAATTCTCTGGTCTGATGAGACAAAGAATGCCAGGCGTCATGTTTGGAGGAAACCAGGCACTGCTCATCAGGAGGCCAATACCATCCCTACAGTCAAGCATGGTTGTGGCAGCATCATGCTATGGGGATGTTTTTTAGCAGCAGGAACTGGCAGACTAGTCAGGATAGAGGGAAAGATGAATGTAGCAGAGACATCCGGGATGAAAACTTGCTCCAGAGCACTCTTGACCTTAGGCTGGGGCGACGGTTCATTTTTTAGCAGGACAACGACCTGAAGCACACAGCCAAGATCTCAAAGGAGTGGACCACTCTGTGAATGTTCTGGAGTGGCCCAGCCAGAGCCCAGACTTAAATCTGATTGAACATCTCTGGAGAGATCTGAAAATGGCTGTGCACAGACGTCTCCCATCCAACCTGATGGAGCTTCAAAGGTAAAGCAAAGAAGAATGGGCAAAACTGCCTAAAGATAGGTGTGCTAAGCTTGTGGCATCATATTCAAAAAGACTTGAGGCTGTAGTCGCTGCCAAAGGTGGTTCTACAAAGTATTAAGCAAAGGCTGTGAATACTTATGTAAATATGATTTCTTTGTTTTTTAATTTTAATAAATTTTCAAAACTCTCTAAAAAACTTTTTTCACATGGTCATAATGGGGTATTTTGTGTAAAATTTTGAGGAAAGAGAATAATTTAATACAATTTGAAATAAGGCTATAACGTAAGAAAATGTGAAAAAAGTGAAGCGCTGTGAATACTTTCCCGATGCACTGTATACACACACACACACATATATATATATATATATATATATATATATATATATATATATATATATATATATATATATATATATATATATATATATATATATATATATATATATATATATATATATATATATATATATATATATATATATATATATATATATATATATATATATATATATACACACACATACATATATACATACATACACACACACACACATACAGTATTTATACATATATATACACACACGCACGCGCACACATATATATAAATAAATAAAATAGGAGCCAATTCACTATATGGCTCTATTATGACTAAAAACAACGATGACATCCAAGAAAATTGTTAGTATAGAGAAGTATAGAGTATAGAGAAATAGACTGAATACTTTATTAACTAGTTTACAAACTCAACAGCTTTTCAAAAATCAATTCCATTATAGTTCATAAAAAATAAATACAAAAAGTCTAAATTTTCATATTTAACAAATGGTGGAATTTTAAAATCTATTGATAAAATTTTTGGAACAATAAACATAAAATTTTGAATTGTGTTAAAATCATTTTTGTTTGCACACACCAGAAAGAGGATTGGAACAAGTCAAAATAAATTGAGACAAACTTTATTAAATCAGTCTTATGGCAAATTCTACAGAACCCATCAGGGAAGAACACAGATCCCATCACAAATGTTGACATCTTCAACCGATTCAGTTTTTTCAAACTGTCAGGTAAATACAAATGTTAAAATATTAAAAACATATAAATTGATAGTATGAAATAAGCATCAGCAAGATTAAACAGATAATGTCAGCCAGAGTAACTGGCTGGCTTCCATACAAGGCTAAATCCATAATCCAAATTTGATCAGTATGAACAGGACATTTACACCAGGACATGTACAGATATACCAACCTGCTTTTGCAAAAGTCGAAATGGAGAAAAGAAAAACACTTATAAAAATTACATAATTATAACCAACTTAGGTCTAAAGATGTAGTATAAGAGACATCGATGCGTGCAAGTGAAAAGAAAGAAGAAAATATCCACCAATTCTGCTATACCTTACGTTCTTGTTCATTCGTAGTTCTGGTTGTTAAGAGATTGTAAGGAAATACAGCAAAGGAATGTTGACTCTGAAAAGTAACTGGAGTAGACCAAGTATGGCAGTGTGTCTTTATTCACCATTGTTTTAGAAGAAACGACCAGAGTATTGTTTCACACTGAAAAACAACAGCATTACAATGTAAGACTTTATATGTGGATATATTATATGCAAGTCATTGAACAGATTTCAGTGCTTTTGATAATTCACGATTATAATTTACTGAACGTTTGTTCAATATTATAAAACAGTTCCTTAAAGCAGTTTGTTTAGCCGAGACATTGACAATAATGCTCACACCTCTGTCTGTTTCACATTCATATTAATGCATGAAATACAATCCATTATTTTGACTGTACCATAATTGAAAATACAGATTAATATAAACAAGCAAGCAGATTCCCCATTAGCATTAAACCTGTTCAGCTGTTGTTTTTTTTATCATTAGAGAAAACAGTAACTGGTTACCTTGCAATCAATGTTTGCTTTAAAAACTGGACCAGATTATATCGTGGAAGTCCAGATTATTAACGAATTTGTTTTCAATTAATACATTTATGAATCAAACCTTTTTTTTATTATAGTGTGTTTGTAGCTATTTTATAAAAGGAATAAGGTACTCAAGGTTATAAATTATTGTGAATAAACCACAATTTTTATTTTTTTTTGCACGCCCTCTCGTAGACTACTGCTTTATTAACCATGTTGATTTATTAGCAAAGTTAAAATTAAACATGGTCTCTAGTCTGGTTAAACTTTTTACCATATGACCCAGTGAGCCAAAAGAGGGGGCTCCAAAAGCTTACAACAATTAATGCAATTTGCTTATCGTTATAGTAAATGCTGTTTATGGAATTTAGTTCAGCATACACCACTCATTCCTCCAGCACCTGATTAGAAAATTTAACCTACTGGACCTGAAAACCTCCTTCTGCAACTGGGTTCAGGACGTTCTGAGATATATAACTAAAATAATACAGGTGCTGATGTAGTTTGAATCCACGAGATTGGGGTTTCAGCCAAGCATGCGAAAGGTAAACTGAACCACTATGAACATTTAAGTCAAAGTACACAGACTGTAACAAATGAGAGTAAACAATAAAGGGGTAAATAAAAAAAAAATGGTCTAACAACTGTACTACGAGTAAATTTCCAGGGGACAAATTGACTAACAAAAGAACCTTTTAGATCAAATTAGCAGTGAAAAAATAAGAATTTTTTTATTGGTGTTGCTCTGATTAAGAGAGGTGTCAGTATTATTTATTACATTTACATTATTGAAAAAAAAATTGAAAACCACTGCCATAGACCATTTACAAAAAACTGAGAAAAATCTAATTTCCACAACAATTTTGAACACAGTAATTTTTTACTCTACAGTATACAAAATCACAGTAAAAGAAAATATTCAATACATCCACAAGTTCTTTCCTAGTCCTGGAGTTTGTCTTAATCAAATAACTATGGTAACAGAGTTGGTTATTTAGTTTGCACTTCCATGTCTTATCTTATTTCACTATGGTTCAATTAAATTTGTCACTGTCTAGTTGCTTTTTTTGTCTAGTACAAACCTATGTTTGTAGTATGAACCTAAATGTTTTATTGGCTACTAATGTTTTCTAGGCTGTATTTCCTCTTTAGTTATGCAGTTCCAGTCAGCAGCACCAGGGTCTTGTACTGCGCTGGGTTAAATTCTGTCTGCCAGTAGATTACAATGGCTTATATAAAGTGTTTTTTTTTTAAGACACCAGCTCCTCATCCTTAACCCTGCCAGGATGTTACAGCGCTGATACAACGCTACAGCTGATCTGGCATACTTGGTTTCTTATGAACAACACTGATTGATTATCATTAAACCAACAAGTTCTGCAACTCTGTCAGGATCATGAGACGAACAATACTTTTTAATCTTCATTGACGAATTAATTGTTTCTATTGGACTGGGTGGTTGAATATACAGTACTAGTTAAATTTTTCAGACACTGGTTCATTATTCTTACTCATTTGCTCAAGTTCATAAATTATATTCTATCCTATCTATATTTCTGGCAAATTTTCAGGGTTTTAGAGGTTTTCAATAATTTAAAGCACAATAATAAAACATATATAATTTAAACTTACTTTTATGTCAAGAATACACAGTGGTTCAGCAGTAAACCGAGGCCAAGACTCAACTGTATGCAAGTTTTATTCTAATTTACATTTGCATTACATTTAGTCATTTAGCAGGTGCTTTTATCCAAATCGACTTACAAATAAGAACACAAGTCAGTAGTTATGAAGAAAACCAGGTACACTGTAGAATTATCAAACCTGAATTTGCTGAAATTGATTGAATATCCTATTTATCCTGCTACAATTATTGCAGCTGCAACAGCTGCAACAGGCTTAGTACTCATTGGGAATCAGCTCGCTGTTTATATTAATCTGTTCTTATTGACTTAAAATAATGTATTGTAAATCATGCATTAATACAAAGGTGATTCCATTGTGTGCATTATTGTCAATATTGTCAACCAGATTTAAGAACCGAAACTACCCGTTTTTTATTATAAAGCAAAAAGACAGGAGAGGTTGTACATTAATGTAAATAAATGACGGGAAGAAGGTGTAGGGTTTAACTTACCTGTTCTGCAGCAGATATTGAGCATTCTGAATCTGGTCCTGGGTGCCAGTAATGGTGATAATACGGTCTTCTGAACCCTCTAAAGGCTCATCAATCTTAATGGAGGCTCCTGATTCATGGCGGATTTGTTTGATACGTTGCCCACCCTTTCCAATAATTGAGCCAGCCAACTAAAAAAATGTAATAAAATTACATGATGGTCATGATATATGCACTTAAAGCTCTACTTTAGAGTCGGTATATATAAGAACAGACCTAATTTGCACTTACATCTTTGGGTATAGTAACTTGTGTTGTAATGACAGGACCGCCAATATCACTGTAGGTACCTCTGCCAGCTGTTGAGAACAAGAGTGAGAGAAAACCTTTTGAATTCAAACCTACTACCAATCCCCTGACTTCAACAGATAGGACATGACTTGCACTTACCAGACTGAAAAGGTTCCCAAGAGGAATTACTGTCTATTGTTATTAGACAAGAACAAATATTAGAAAAAAAAAAAAACAGTACAGAGAATTAAAATTAATTGGAGGGGGGTGGGGAGGGGAAGAGAGAGCGAGAGCGAGAGAGAGAGAGAGAAAGACTCACCATATCCAGACAAGCACTGTTGAAACAAAACACAAAACCAAAAAATTGCAGCACATGAATAATGATGATCATGATATTGGACAATTCTGTATAACATACAAACTAAGGCCTCAATGGCAACAATATTCATTATTTGGACCATCAGAATATATATAAAGCATTTAACTTAAAAACTTTTGTGCCAGGACTATTAGCACCATTAGTCCAACAGAAATCCAGGTACATTTATAAAATTTATAAAGAAATTGTACCTGACGGAAGAAATCTCTAGTGTGGACACAACCTCCAGTCTCAATTATAGACTAAACTGGAATAAGGTCATCTTTGGTAATAAGTAAGCAAGGAGAATTATTCTGCAATTACTATTGCATTGGTATTTAGTTATTTTCTACTAGACTGTCAAAAAAGAAAAGACCTACAAAAATAGACTAAACAAAATTATTTTTCTCATATTTTATTAAAATATGTTTATTTAATAAAACAAATACCTGAATTTAATCATGTGATACTTCTTTATTTTAACTAATTTTTTCCTTAGTCCTAAAACCACATAAAAAAATAAAAACAATTGATCCATTAACATGGTGGCAATTGTATGAGCTAGTAACTTGTTTTTTGGATGTTGGCTAAAAAAAATATATAATCAATTCTTCATAAACATCTTCCATCAATTTTTATGATTACCTATAGTGTTACAGATGGTGTAGGTGTTAATAATGTGAACATGGAAAATAAGAACATTTAAATGTTATGTAATGTAATGTAATGGATGCACTACTTCATAACAATTTAGTTTTTATACATTCTTACACAATTATCTGCTTATTTTACATAGTTTCATGCCTAGTGGGTGTATAGACCTAGAGACCTGAACAATGGTCTTGTTATGGTTTCACCTGAAACAAGCAAAGTAAATATGTGGATAGCAAGTATCTGTAATAGACACAATGTTTTCTGAAAGAAGTGCAAGGGGTGCCACACTTGTTTTTTTGCCATGATTGTATATGGTTACTACAGCCATATGCAAAATTTGGGAACCCCTATTAATCTTGATCATTTTTTATTCTAAATATTTGGGTGTTTGCAACAGCCATTTCAGTTTGATATATTTTATAACTGATGGACACAGTAATATTTCAGCATTGAAATTAGGTTTATTGTACTAACATGAAATGTGCCATATGCATTAAACCAAAATTTGACAAGTGCAAAAGTATGGGTACCCTTATCATTTTATTGATTTGAATACTCCTAACTACTTTATACTGACTTACTGAAGCACAAAATTGGTTTGGTAACCTCATTGAGCTTTGAACTCCATAGCCAGGTGTATCCAATCATGAGTAAAGGTATTTAAGGTGGATAATTGCAAGTTGTTCTCCTATTTGAATCTCTTCTGAAGAGTGACATCATGGACTCCTCAAAACAACTCTCAAATGATCTGAAAACAAAGATTGTTCAACATAGTTGTTCAGGGGAAGGTTGTCTCAGAGATTTAACCTGTCAGTTTCCACTGTGAGGAACATAGTAAGGAAGTGGAAGTCCACAGGGACAGTTCTTGTTAAGCCCAGAAGTGGCAGGCCAAGAAAAATAGCAGAAAGGCAGAGGAGAAGAATGGTGAGAACAGTCAAGGACAATCCCCAGACCACCTCCAAAAAGCTGCAGCATCATCTTGCTGCAGATGGTGTTACTGTGCATCGGTCAACAATACAGCGCACTTTGCACAAGGAGAAGCTGTATGGGAGAGTGATGCGAAAGAAGCCGTTTCTGTAAGCACGCCACAAACAGTCGCCTGAGGTATGCAAAAGCACATTTGGACAAGCCAGCTTCATTTTGGAAGAAGGTCCTGTGGACTGATGAAACAAAGATTGAGTTGTTTGGTCATACAAAAAGGTGTTATGCATGGCGTCAAAAAAAACAGCATTCCAAGAAAAACACTTGCTACCCAATGTAAAATTTGGTGGGGGTTCCATCATGCTTTGGGGCTGTCTGGCCAATACCAGCACCGGGAATCTTGTTAAAGTTGAGGGTCGCATGGATTCTACTCAGTATCAGCAGATTCTTGAGAATAATGTTCAAGAATCAGTGACGAAGTTTTCCGCAAGACAATGATCCAAAACACTGCTCCAAATCTACTCAGGCATTCATGCAGAGGAACAATTACAATGTTCTGCAATGGCCATCCCAGTCCCCAGACCTGAATATCATTGAACATCTGTGGGATGATTTGAAGCGGGCTGTCCATGCTCGGCGACCATCAAACTTAACTGAACTGGAATTGTTTTGTAAAGAGGAATGGTCAAAAATACCTTCATCCAGGAAATAGGAACTGATTAAAAGCTACAGGAAGCGAAAACTGTTGAGGTGCCCATACTTTTGCACCTGTCAAATTTTGGTAAAATGCATATTTCACATTTTCTGTTAGTACAATAAACCTAATTTTAATCCTGAAATATTACTGTGTCCATCAGTTATTAGATATATCAAACTGAAATGGCTGTTGCAAACACCCAAATATTTAGAACTAAAAAAGATTAAGATTAATAGGGGTGCCCAAACTTTTGCATATGACTGTATATTGCTATTGAAACAATGTGTATTGGTCATGCCATAGATCAATACATTCAACTTACCATGCTCTCATAGCGATCTCCAGGTCTCCAACTTCTGTCACTTAACAGAGAACGGAGGAGTGGGGGGAGAAAAAATTAATTTTGTTTCTCAATAACACACTGCTATAACTAATAAAACATTTAAAAAATCCAATAATTACATGTCACACCAAAACTGTAATCTGGTTCAGGAGTATCATATATTTGCGCCTATTTAAAAGATTATAATAATACAAGTGTATATTATGTTACAAAATGTGGCACCAATGTGCCTGACATTTGAAAGGTCTCTGTGTACAATAACACCTTTCTACTTGCAATCTGCAAATTCACACCTATACTTTTACTATACTCTCTAAGTGGTAATTGAAATTCTTCTTTTCTAAATGAAGGTAGGAATAAAAAATAAGATTACATCTCACCTTATACATTTATTAAAAAAAAAATCAGGCACATTAATCTAAATTAAAATGTTAGTCTGTAGCATCAGTTTTGATTTGGCAGTTAATGCATTGCAAAAAAACACTTCCTACTGCTAAATTCTGATAAAACTGAGTTTCTAATAGTTGGACCCAAGGACTAAATTAACACAGTTTTTAACACGGTGTTAAACCTCGATAACTCTTTAATTAGACCCAGTTTATCTGTAAATAATCTCGGTGTCATTATTGATTCAGATCTCTCCTTTACAAAGCACATACATTTTTTCACCTTTGTAACATTTCGAGGCTAAGAAATATCCTCTCCCCCCAAGATGCAGAAAAACTAATTCATGCTTTTATTACCTCAAGGTTAAATTATTGTAATTTACTTCTGACAGGATGTTCTAATAAATAATTACATAAATTACAACTTGTGCGATAAGGCTGCAGCTAGAGTTTTAACTAAACCAGAAAGTTTGATCATATCAGTCCTGTATTATCAAACTTACACTGGCTATCACTTAAGTTTCATATTTAGTACAAAATTTTATTGATAACATAAAATTCTTCATAACCAAGCTCCACAGTATCTGTGAGCTGATTCAATTAATTAAGCGAGTTCAGATCTCAAGGTGCTGGTTTACTTAATAAATACAATTACTGCTGGTGGAAGAGCGTTCTCCCACAAGGCTCCTCAACTTTGGAATAGCCTGCCAGTTACTGTTCGTGATTATGAATCATTATTAATCTTTAAAAGTGATTAAAAACTTGTGTATTTAATAAATCCCCTGTAGATAAAGATATAGATCTCAGGCTTGACTGTGTTGGGTCGCTTATCTGGGATCAGTGTGTGCTGGCGTTTCACCTCTTCACCCACCTCATCATTAATGGGGGTGTGGCACTGAAATGATTCCGTTCCAGGGTGCCCTCTCCGCTATGTAGAGTCTGCAGTATCTGCCTCTTTTAGTTATGCTGCTCTAGTCAGTGATGCCGGAGTCACATGCTGCACTGTGTCAATCAATTACTTATTACCTAAATGCTGTGCTTTATTGTTAGATCTAACTGCTTTTCTTGTCTGTTTCTTTTGAGGTGTAGTCAGATCTTCATCCATGGCTCTGCCAAAGCACTGCAGCTAAGATGATTACTGGATGGAACCTGGATATTAATTGGACTGACGGTCCTGCAGGACCCCCTTATTCCAGTTGTTAAGAGTTTTTCCATTTGTTAAATATGGTCACCCGATCTCCACACTATCTGTACATGGCTGTCCTACACTGTTGCTGCTGCCTGGCCACTTAAGGAAGATGAGTCCCCCCCACTGAGTCTTAGTCCTGCCAAGATATCTTCCTTAAAATAACAACATAACAGGGAATTTTTTTTCTTGCCACTGTTGCTTTGGCTTGCTCTTTGTGGGTTTAAAGGCATTTAACTCTGTAAAGCTGCTTTGTGACAATGTACAGTTGTAAAAAAATTACTAAAATAAATGACTTGAACTTGAATAAAAAAAAAATGTCAGCTCATTTTTTTGTGGTATAAACATTCAACAAAAAAAAGCCTTATTTGGTGCTTGACCCCTGCATTAGAGTAAGGATCTGTACTGGCTTACCTAGCTCTATCTTCCATGATGCCATGATAGCTCATATGGTTAAACCGGTCACCTCTGTAACAACAATAATTCAACTTCATTACACAGGCTGAATATACTGTAATGTTAGGGGCAACTAAAGGAACCCAACCCTAAAAACAAAAAGACAAACCAACAGAACAGCATGTGTATAAAAACTAAAGATAAACACAAGTAGGAATTTGTTTAATGTTTTAACACAGGGGTGCCTACACTTTTCTGGCACGAGATCTACTTTTCCATTGGACAGGTCATCAAGATCTATCAGGGTTAATAATTTTTTTAGGCTTTTATATTGAAACCTGTTTACACACATCATGTTAGTATTGGGGGGGAGGGGGGGCACGGTGGTTTAGTGGTTAGCACATTCGCCTCTCAGCACTAGGGATTCCAGGTTCGAATCCCAATCTGTGTGGAGTTTCCATGTTCTCCCCATGTCCACGTGGGTTCTCCGGTTTCCTCCCACAGTCCAAAAACACGGATCAAGTTGATTGAATTCTCCAAATTGCCCCATAAAGTGTGTGTCTGTGTGAGTGAGTGTGTGCCCAGCGATAGACTGGCACCCTGTTCTGGGTGCATCTGTCCAGCGCCTAAAACTTTCTCCCCTGGATGGGCATGGGGAACCTCCCGCGACCCTAATAGAGGATAAAGTGGAAGATAATGGATGGAAGTATTGTCGAATTAGCATAGAAAAGACGGCTTCATATTCCCATTTTCACAGAAATTGCTCTTATTAAACACATTCCAGCAAATAGCATGGCGAAAACTTGGTTTTAGTTCACCCAAACACAAGTGTGGAAGTGCAATGGCTACTTGGCAAAGCAAGCAAAAGCATTTTGAGTTTGACATAAAAAAAAATATTCATCCCCCCCACTCTAAATGAAAGTGGTATTTTAATTCTTTTGGAGCGAAGTCCTTCACTCATCTTGTCAGTCAAATAAAGTTCAAAAACACAAAGAGAAACTATCTAATGTAACGTGTCTAATGTAGATGATTCGGGAGGCAGTGCTTTGGATTTAGACACGGAGGTGTGGATTTAGACACATGGCGTGGTTTTTGGAACAGCGAGAGATGGGTGGGGGCAGACTGCTCACTTGCACAGGAATAGAGATTGAGATTTAGAATGAATCACATTGTGTGTGTGAAATGTGTGCGCGCGTGTATAAGTGCTTCAGATACTGTGCTGTAAAAAAGCGCTGATATGTGAAATTTTTATTATTTTTTTCAAACCTCCATCGCGATCTACCCGACACCCCTTCGACGTATTGAGCACCCCTGTTTTAACACATTGTCACTATGCCTTGACACTTTTAACCTTCATTAAATTAAACAGTTCCAAATTACTAGGAAGTAATAACAGTAGTAAAATACATTACAAAATTATTAAAAAGGTTTAAATTAAATTGGTTTCTCTAAAACTGTGTCATGTGAAATCACCTAAACTCCATTTAAAAAAGGATTATTAACATTGTTTGAAAACACAATATAGGATTGCAAAAACAAAGTACAGCATTTAATACCCTACTCAAGCAAAAGTACTTAAAAAACAGCAGTAACAAGTTTTTTTTTAAAATGGGTAACCTAGCTAAAAATTGTGTAGTATATTCATTCATTAATTATCTTCCGCTTTGTCCTATATTAGGGTCGCGGGGGTGTTCCCCATGCCCATCCAGGGGAGAACATTTCGGGCGCAGGGCAAATACACCCAGGACAGGGCGCCAATCTATCGCTGGGCACACACTTACACAGACACGCACACATACACACACAATATGGGGCAATTTGGAGAACACAATTGACTTGAACCATGTTTTTGGACTGTGGGAGAAAACCGGAGAACCCAGAGGAAACCCACGCGGACACGGGGAGAACATGGAAACTCGAACCGGAAATCCCTAGCTCTGAGAGGCGAACGTGTTAACCACTAAGCCACCGTGCTGCCCTTTGTGTAGTATAATTCATTATAATTAAATCAAATTCTGTAAAAAATTTTATAAAACATGTGCCATGTACCACTGTGTCTTTTATATACACACAGTGTGCACAATTCTTAGGCCAATAACTTGGATAAAATTATTTTGACCATGTTATTATTTTTAGGCATATTTTCTAACTCCAAGCTGGATAAACTTGCATTTATATACATACACACGTGTTCATACATTATTCTCTAATTTTGAACTCCAGTGTACATATTTATAATGTTATTTTTACCACTTTCATGTAACAGAATTTGCACACTATGTATTGCAATCACTGCATTTAAAATACTTACCTACTATATGCATACATTATTACTTTATATTCTATATACTAGGGCTGCAACAACGAAACTATAAAATCGATAAAAATCTAATTATCAAAAGTGTAGATAATGAATTTTCATTATAGATTCGTTTGGTCGCACTATTTCCGCATTACTCGCAATGTCATAACCGCTTACGTCACCTGCAGCGCTTCAATAACGCTGGAAAAAAAAATAGCGGGTTGAACAGAACGAGGTGGAGTCTGCAAAACAAGTTGATGAATCGCACAAATGAAACACAGCCAACGCAGAAAAAGCTTCCATCTAAATCAAAACTGCGGGTGCTTCATGCTGCACACAAATAACATGCGTGGAACATGCAAGCGCTGCGAAATGAATTCAGCTAGACGGAGCACCACGGTGATGATCCACCACCTAGTGCAACTAGGGCTGCAACTAACAATTATTTTAACAATCGATTAATCGGTCCATTATTTTTTCGATTAATCGATGAAGTAGATAAATAATTTTTTTTTTCCATGTCTTTACATTTAATCATTTAGCAGACGCTTTTATCCAAAGACGGATGTTTTTCAGTAAAATTATTTTATAGTATAGTATTATATATAGTAATTTTATTCAGGCCCAGTGATGGATTGGCGCACTGTCCTGGGCGTATCTGCCCAGCGCCCGAAACGTTCTCCCCTGGATGGGCATGGGGAACCCCACCGCGACCCCAATATAGGATAAAGTGGAAGATAATGAATGAATGAATGAATTTTATTCAATATGTTTAAGTTAACATTTCCTGTAATAAATGAAAAACACAATGAAAAAAATAATGTATCATCTAAACATCCCTCACTTAACAACAAAAGTCAACTCCCAATAACACATGATAACTCAGTTGCCCTGAGTAATGAATCAAATATTGTCTGTTCTGTAGCCTATTAGAAAAAAAATAATTAACAAATGAACTAATTTACAATCAGTTATTGAAAAAAAAGAATTAACAAATTAGCCAGTTAACAAAAAAATACCTCTTGTGTGAAATGTCAATTGGACACCGGAACTGCTTTGCACACAGTGCACAAGGCTTCCCGTTTTTCTCGACACGGTCTGAAGGGGGGGGGAGACTCTTTTGTAAACACGCGCTTGCGTACTTTTACGCCGTGCGCGTCAATCCCCTGCTCCCCTGCGGTGTGCTGCTGATTGAAAAAATAAACCGGGACGCCCGGGACAGAACGTGAAATACGGACATGTCCTGGGAAATACGGACGTATTTGTATAACGGACGTTAAAACACGTTCTCTATCGCTGTTATTATCCAGATAACAACCAAATACAGCATGAGGCGTGCTCTGCCGGTCTAATAGTGTGAAGTTGATTCACTTTAAACTTAAGAAGCTCGGGATGTTGTAGTGATTTATCTGCCGTTCAGCTTCATCCTCATCAGTGTTTAATTTCAGGTGGTGTATCATCACCGTGCTGTTCCGTGCAGCTCAATTCATTGTTCGCAGAGCTGCGTGTTCCACGTTCTTTATTTGTGTGATGGTGAAGCTCCCACAGTTTGGATTTAAACGGAAGCTTATTTTCTGCGTTGGCTGTGTTTAATTTCTACGATTTATCAACTTGTTTTGCAGACTCCGCCTCTGCCTATTTTTTTTCCAGCGTTATTGAAGCGCTGCAGGTCACATAAGCGGTTACGACATTGCGAGTAACGCGGAAATCGCACGACCCAACGAATCGATAACGGAAATTCGGATAACGGATTTTTATCGATTTTATCAATTCGTTGTTGCAGCCCTAGGTGCAATGTAACAGTATTAGACCAGCAGAGCACCCTTCCTGCTGTTTTTGGTTGTTCAATGGATAATAACAGTGATGGAGAACGTGTCTTAACGTCCGTTATACGAATACGGCCGTATTTTCCGGGACATGTCCGTATTTCATATCCTGTCCCGGGTTTTTAAAATATTTTTTTTTAAAGTGATTAAATGTCCCGGTTTTTAAATGACCTTCATTGGACCATTAAATGTACAAGCACTAGGGCACTGTGCACGGTGCTGCGTGTCAGTCCGCAAGCAACATGCCAAAGCGCAAGTGTATGACGATTTACAAAAGTTTTCCTGCTTTTAGACCGGGTCGAGACAAATGGGAAGCATTGTGCACGGTGTGCAAAGCAGTGTGCAAAGCAGGCACATATGTCTGTGTCCAATTGACATTTCACACAAGAGGTATTTTTTTGTTAATTGGCTAAATTGTGAATTTATTTTTTCAATAGCTGATTGTTAATTAGTTCATTTGTTATTTTTTTTCCAATAGGCTACAGAACAGACAATATTTGGTTCATTACTGAGAGCAACTGTGTATCATGTGTAATTTTGAATTGACTTTTGTTGTTAAGTTAGGGATGTTTAAATGATACATTATTTCTTTCATTGTGCTTTTCATTCATTACATTAAAATGTTAACTTAAACATACTATATACATAATATTATACTATAGAATAATTTTACTGAACCCCTCCCCCCCGCAAACAGCTTAAAAAGTGTTTAAATGTTCTTTTATAAATACATACAACTGCTAATTAATGATCAATTATTTGATAAAATATGAGTGAAGACACTGCACACGTTGGAGTGAGGTTGAATGAGTTGCATTTAAAGGGGAATTAGGTAACAGAGTGACTCAAATTTGTGTAATTAAGTATATATTTTTTCACACTATGCTACAGTGGGTTGCAAAAGTATTCATACCCCTTGAACTTTTCCATATTTTGTCACATTACAACCACAAACATAAATAAATTTCACTGGAATTTAATGTGAAAGACCAACACAAAGTGGTATACAATTGTGAAGTGGAATGAAAGTTATACATGAATCAACAATTTTTTTACAAATAAAAAACTGAAAAGTGCGATGTGCAAAATTATTCAGCCCCCCTGAGTCAATACTTTGTGGAACCA
>JAFMOD010001853.1:4902-12402 GCA_019802435.1 Corydoras maculifer
TTGTGTGTGTGTGTTTTTATGTGTGTGTGTGTGTGTGTGTGTGTGTTTTTATGTGTGTGTGTTTTTATGTGTGTGTCTGATTGTTTGTGTGTGTGTTTTTATGTGTGTGTCTGATTGTTCGTGTGTGTGTGTTTGTGTGTATGTGATTTTGTGTGTGTGTGTGTGTGTGTGTTTATGTGTGTGTCTGTTTGTGTGTGTTCTCTTCTGATGGAGAACTCTATTAAAGCACACCTGTAGGCCGTTTGGTGTGCTGGGGGGGGTTGAAGGTGGAGGTTCCTGGACCCACTCTGAATGTTCTGGCTGAATGTTTTATAGATCTTGTTTGCTGTGGGTTGAACGTGGGGGTTCCCCGGTTCCCCGGAACGGTTCCGGGTTTAAATGTGGCTGATGCAGGTTCAGTGGTGTGGTGGGAGTCATGGAAACGGAACAACAGGAGTGACTCTTCCTGTAAACTCAGCAGAGGACAGAGGACGGTGGAGGTTCTCCATTAGAACAAAAGATTCTTTTCTTTTAAACTGCTCTCTGAATCTTCTGCAGACTCCACCGTTCTTAAAACCTTTATCTTTTATATACTGTTAGTGATTTTATATATATATCTCAGTGGGCGGATGTTCAGATGTTTGCGAGGTTCCATCTTTTATCTCGTAAACTGTTTCTAAAGCTGATGGAGGAATGAAAACGTTCCTCTCAGATGTTTTTTTTTTTTACCTTTTGCTTTTGTGTGGATTCTGTGCAGTGGGCCTATCCCTGCCGTCCCTCTGAATCATGGCCCTGGTTAAAAAAAACCCAATTGAAGGAGCTCTCTGTCCAGTTTGGGATCTTCAGTCTCCTCCATCAGGGGGCAGTAGAGAGGGCAGCTCTCATGACTTTTAAAAATGTCGTTTGGTTAGATTTCAGCTAGTGGTTATAATTTCAGAGTGTGAACCTCAGTAAACGACGTCCTCATGTGAGTGAGGAACCCGACTTCAGTTTCAGATCTGAACACAGCAGCCATGTTGGGATTCCTAACGAGTTTTAATTAAAGTGAACGCGCTTGTTCTTTCCAGCTGCATGTTCACGTCTGTCTGTGACGGCGAGGCGTCGTGATGTCTGTCTGAGCTCCATCTGCTCCGCCCGTCTCTCAGAGGGGGTTCTGGTTGCTCCACTACGTCTGATGCAGTCAGGCTTTTTTTGGTGAATTCACACCGGACATGTGTTCATTCGCCGGTTCTATTTAAAGACGCAGGAACGGAGAACCGACCTGAACGCCCATCACTGCTGAAGCTGTTCCCTCATTCTGCTTTAGTTCCTCTTACGTTCCTCTAAAAATCCAGATCAGAATCAGATCCTGAATCCTCACCTGCTCCATGGACATGATGGAGCTCCCCCGGTGGACAGTGTGTGTATGTGTCATTCAAATGTGTGTCTGTGTGTGGTGTTTGTGTGTACAGTGAGGTAAAGTGTGTGTTGTGTAAACCATCCATCCATTATCTTCTGCTTTATCCTATATTATGGTCGCATGCCCATCCAGTGGAGAACGTTTCGGGCGCTGGGCAGATACACCCAGAACAGGGGGGCAATTGTTCGCTGGGCACACACTCACTCACACACACACTCTATATGGGGCAATTTGGAGAACTCAATTGACTTGATCCATGTTTTGGACTGTGGGAGGAAACCGGAGAACCCAGAGGAAACCCACATGGACACGGGGAGGACATGCAAACTCCACCCAGATGGGGAATCGAACCGGGAATCCCTAGTGCTGAGAGGAGAACATGCTAAACGGACCTGCTGCCTGTTGTGTAAACCTTTTTATAATATAAATCTAACACTATAATCAGCTCCAAAATACATTTAAATAGAAATATAAACTTTAATAAAGGACCCACAGAGTCAGGTGCAGTGTGATTTACATTACGGTGTTTGGTATGTTCACCACTCATAAAGTTTGTATTATTCTTAATGAGTCGTTATTGGGGCGACACGATGGCTTAGTGGTTGGCATGTTCTCCTCTCAGCACTAGGGATTCCCAGTTCGAATCCCAATCTGGGTGGAGTTTCCATGTCCCCCTCGTGTCCGCGTGGGTTTCCTCCGGGTTCTCCGGTGTCCTCCAAAAACATCCTCCACAGTCCAAAAACATGGTTTAAGGTCAATTGAGTTCTCCAAATCTCCCCCTCCCCCAGAATGAGTGTTATTGGAATGAGTCGTTATTGTGGTGCTCACACACACCGTGTAGCGTTCAGACAGCTGGTCAGGCACTGATGCAGCGGTGGGGACGGCGGGAGGTTCCGCGGTTCTGTTTCTCAGGTCAGAGTTAATGAATTGCTCGTTTGTCCGTCGAAGTTAAAGTCAAACTATTAAACGTCCACGTCTGATCTTCAGTCTGAGTGGAGTCTGATCTGTAAGAGCAGAGGGCTCCTCATGTCTTCTTAATGAAGCTTTAGATGGAGTTCCAGCTCCGCGGGAGATTCAGATCCTCCCTTTGATTCTGTGGAGCCTTTGGGATTTTGGGTTCTGAAGTGGAGAACGTAATGGTGAGGCGTGGATTGCACAAGTCTCTGTTGAGTTTGTAAAGCAGATGGAACCTGCACCGTGTGAATGGAACGTTTAAGCACGGCCTTTCTGGACTCGCGTCCAGGATTGAGGATCGCTGGAGGAATGGGTCTGTGAAGGAAGACCAGGGGAACCGTAACAGGAACCTTTCAGTTCCCTCCCGGTTCGGTCTGCCCGGTGTGAGCGCAGTGGTCAGCACACTGCTCTTCATCTCTTTATCGACGGGGTGGTAGAACTCCATCAGGGTGGAGCACCGATGAACACCGTCCTCCAGCCGGCGGTGGGCGGGGCTTGTGTCTGAGCGTGTGTTGATTTTGCGGCCGATGTCTGGTTTGTGGCAGGGGATTGTGAGTAAACCACACCCTTTCAGACCCTCCCGCAGGTCGCTGGGTTGTGAGTAAGCCCCGCCCACTTTAAAATATTTAAAGAAATGTGTTCAGGGGTAAAGGCTTTGTTATTTTTATCATCATCCCTCTGAAGTTCTGACGGGACGTGCCACGGGTTCTCCAACTTGTTCTCCAGTATCTTTTGTGTTTGGTGATGATGCGATGACGCCCTCAGTGCATGCGTTTGGGTGGTGTTGATGCTCGCACCACCAGGTTTCGCTGTCGGTTCTGCAGCCTCAGCGTTTCAGTTTGATTCACCCTGATTTCGGGGATGACGTCTGAGAACCCGCAGTGTGAGAACTTAAAGAGCGCTCTTTATGATTCCACACTTTTCTTTTGCAGCTTGTGGAAATTAGATTTTAAATTGGATCCTTCTTTGCTCCTCCACCTTTGATGTGTGCGGCTCTCCGTCGTCTGTAAACGACAGTCTTCTGTCGGCTGACGCGCTCCACGTTCTCTGAGGAGCGATCAAAGATCACGGTTCGATGTGAAATGAGAGATAATAATGACAAACAGAGTGAGGACATGAAAGCGCCGCCGATTGAACTTCTCTTTAGAGGTAGAAAGGAAAACAACTCCCCCTCCAATCATCCTCATGAAAGTCTTTGTGAGGAACAGGCCTTTGATGGACAGTGTCATGATTGCTGTCATACACGTCCCGTCACAATTACAGCCCGCCGCCGCGTCGGTGCTCCGCTTACACCGTTCAAACCATAGCCTTTATTCAGCGGGGGCGCCGTCGGATCAGTCCCACCCGCCGTTCTCGGGGAGAGCACATCAAAGTGGCCTTAATGCCAAACCCTCAATTTCAGCCCCGCGCTGCCGTTTACACTCTGCCTTCATTTGCTCTCATTTCAGAGGCTCGCATGCAAATCAGCTTTCCAGTAGAGAGCCGGGACGCGCGAGAGGAGCGCCGTTTTGAGGTGTTATTAAATTTATCAGGACGTGGGACGGTGACCACCTTTAACGTTCAGAGACGACCGAATACGGAGAACGATTGATTAGATTAATAAAACATCCTACAGTCCACTTAAATTATAAATCAGATAAAAACTTATCAAAATAATAATAATGATATTAATAAATGAATAAATAAAAAATACAAAAAATACTAAAAAAATTTATATATGTGTACAATAAAATATATATTTAAAAAATTCATTCATTCATTATCTTCCGCTTATCCTCTATTAGGGTCGCGGTGGGGTTCCCCATGCCCATCCAGGGGAGAACGTCTCGGGCGCTGGGCAGATATACCCAGGACAGGGCGCCAATCCATCGCTGGGCTATTTAAAAAATAAATCAATAAAATAAAAATGTAAATTTTTAATTGAATAATAAGAAAAAAATTATGAATAAGAAAATATAAACAACGTGAAACAATTTAAAATTAAATTTAAATAAGAAATAATAATAATTAAAACATTTAATCAATGAAGTAAAAAAATAATTAATACAATAATAATAAAATAATATGAAGAAAAACAATAATACATATTTAAATTATAATTATCATATTAGTAATAATAATAATAATAATAATAATAACAAAAATAATAATCAAATAATAGTAAAAGAACCTTAATATTATTAAATTAAATTAAAATAAATAATATTTATTATGGATCACACAGAACTGGGCTGGAAAACACACAGTGCATGACCTTTCTGACCTGCACTGACCCGCCATTAGAGCGTTTCAGAACCTGAAGTTCTCTGGTGATCAGCAGGAGGGCGCTCAGACGAGTTGGGGTCTTGGGGTCGTTTTGGAAGAAACGCCTCACGTCGTCAGTTCTTAATCAGTGAAAGCGTATCTTTTTCATTTTAGTGTGAAATAAAGTCAATTAAGCACAAAGCCCTGGTTTTATTTTAGTTCTCTGACAAAAGCAGCATTTCTGCTGCAGACGGAACTTTATCAGGACGTCCCGGCGTCCCGAACAGCTGGAGGTCCTCCGCCGTTTGAAGCCTGACGTCTTAAATTATATTTAATGTACCTTATCTGCGTCTGCGTTGAAGCTGCGATACAGAGCGGAGCTGCAGATACCACGCCGCTGCCGCACTACTGTTTTTTTTTACGGTGGCTGTAGATAGAGGCAGCGAGCGCCGCGCTCCATCAGACTCCATCAGAGCCTGTCTGTCTGTCTGTCTGTCTGTCTGCCTGTCTGTCTGCCTGTCTGTCTGTCTGCGTGTCTGTCTGCGTGTTAATGAAGGAGCTGAAAGTTTTATTTCCTCACCGTATCCGAGCCTCTTTAAAGGGACGCTCAGGGTGTGTAACCGATACACTGCTGTATGTTCAGACTCAGAAAGCTGGAGTGAGGGGGTGTGACGGCGGTGGGGGGTGGAGGGGTGGCTTTATTGTAAACTTTAGAGATTTGTTCGGGCCCCGGGGCCCAGCTCGGGTTCTCCTGATCTGTTTTGAAGCGTTAAAAAGGCTTTCCTAAAGACATTTCACAGCGCTGTTGTTTGTAAAGGTCTGAGGCGTGGCGTGTGGGGGGTGTGGGAGGGGTGCGGGGGTGAGGGACTGACTGCAGTAAACTTTATAAAGCTGTTTAAACCCATAAACAAAGAGCGAGAGACGGGGGTGATGACGGGAAGCAGTCCGGTCCTGAGAATCCGATCTGCGGGGTTCAGATCTGAAACTCGGGTTCGAATGCATGTCTGTTTGATGATCCATTACATCAGACGCTGGTGCTGATGCTGATGCTCTGAAGATGTGTGGAGTGTGAGAGCAGGAGGTTTGAACTTCAAATCAAACCCTACGTTCAGATCCTCAGGGTTTATGAGCTGAGAGCATAAACAGAGGAGAGAGAACCCAGAGGAGACTCCAAACACACAACCCCCCCCCCCCCCCCCCCCCCCCCCCCCCCCCCCCCCCCCCCCCCCCCCCCCCCCCCCCCCCCCCCCCCCCCCCCCCCCCCCCCCCCCCCCCCCCCCCCCCCCACCCCCACCCCCCCGATTCAAAGCTGTCGCACATGAAGCCCGCTTCACATCAGACGTGTTGATCTAATTAATCAGTCTGATTAAAGCGTTCTGATTGGACAGAGTGTGAGATCCTGATCGTTCCACCTTCACCAGAACGTGGATGGAGGTTCTCATCCACACCGTCTCTGACTCTCGATCCACACGGTGGACGTGTGAGGTATTAATGACAGATTTAAATAAAGTACACACATTAATAAATGAATAGATGAATAAAGTTCCAAACATTAAAATTGCAGTTCTTTAAACTTTAATGTCATGAAAGTGGGAGTTCCGATTCGGTTCTGATGGTCTCTCTCTCTCTCTTGTAATAAGCTGAAAACCAGCCCTGAGATTGGGACGTTATTTTGGCGTTGCATGTACGTTCTCTTGTTCTGGCTGATCTTCAGGGTTTGAGGTTCTAACAGATAAACGTTCTGGAACGTTCCGATGCTGAAGTACACGTTCAGGACTTTTATTATTAACTCTGACTTTATCACAGCTCATTAATTAAGCAGAGACCATTTCCCCTCAAACCTCGTCAGATACCCGCGTTACGGCGCAACGGTGCTGGGCGATGGGTGGGCTCTGTCAGCGGCCAATCAGGGGGCGGTGTTAAATGTGGTTTCTGTGTGAACATGCTGGGTTTGGACTCAAACCCTTCATCCAAAACCAGCGGTGGTTGACCATGCTCACTTTCTAGGACAGTCACTCTGAGTGCACTCCACTCGTCCACTTTGTAGAGGGTTGGGTTTGATTCTAAAGTAAGGCAGACTGTGGGTTTTGCATGTTCTCTCCATCTCCATGTGGTTTCTTGGCAATTGGCACAAAACCTGGTTCCTACCTTCAGGATTTCCCTTTGAGCTTTCTCTTCTAAGTGCTGGGATAGGGCATAGAACATGGCAACGTACTGTACGCAGTGGGCCAGTTCACTACTGCCACTCTGTAGTGCAGATGATGTTCACTACAGATGAAGGGGCCTTGTGGGAGTGCACTCTATAGGGATCCAGACTCAGATGTGAAGTGGCTGGCACCCTACCTAGTGCACTAGATCCGTGTGATGGTGCTGTGGAACCTTTGCGGTTGGGCCGCGTCCCGGCGCTTTGGGCCGTGGGGTCGTTCCAGAGATGGTCGGTCTGTAACTCATCGTCTGCGGCGCGTCCCACTTTACTCAGCAAATAGCATTTAGCACGCCAACCACCTCGAGTGGATGATGCAACGGCGCTTTCTCCCGAACAACAGACGTGATTATGCTGATTATGTGAATCGAGAGCTTGACAGTGCGATAAAAATAAGACTTTAACAGCGCATTTGCTTCATGGATGTGTTCAAATAAAACATGAAATAGCGCCCGAGGCTGCGGCGCCATCACAGGGTGTATTACGCCGTGTTTCATCATGAAATTACAGCTCCGTCCCTGTAGTCCTCATTTAGCTGCTTACAACTACTATAGATCTGAAGATTCCGCCAAATTGTAAAAATGAACAAAAAAAAAATGAACATCACACATCCGGTGTGAGGCAGCGAGGCTGCGAGGCAGCGAGGCTGCGACCGCGCGCTCCGCCGCTTCAAATCCGCGTTCCTCCGCCGGCGTGCAAACTTGTTATTGTTTGGCCTCCG
>JAFMOD010001853.1:14902-25613 GCA_019802435.1 Corydoras maculifer
CTTTTAAATATCGCTGAGTAGAACAGCTGACCTCAGAACAGTCCGGTCGGGTTCTGAGTAAATCCCCAGAAGCTCTTCTCTCTCAGGATGAAAATGTGCTGAAGCGAGCAGAGCGCCGGGAGACCCCCGCCCGTCTTTATGAAGAACCTTGGTGCAGACGGTGAGATGCAGCACGTCATCAAACATGCACGGAACCGTCGCATGCGGCTGCAGATCTGCAGGTTCTAACCTTGGCACGGCCGCGCACGCGTGTGTGTGTGTGTGTGTGTGTGTGTGTGTGTGTGCGCGTAATTAACATAACCCGAATTTAATTATCCCTTTATGTGAGTTCAGTTTTTAAACCTCTTCTAGTCAAGCGTTAACTCAACAATTAAAATCTGAACTGGTGAAGCTGGAGGTTGATGGATGGTTAGTTGATGGATGGTTGATGGTTAGTTGATGGATAGTTGATGGATGGTTGATGGTTGGTTGATGGATGGTTGATAGTTAGTTGATGGATGGTTGATGGTTGGTTGATGGTTAGTTGATGGTTAGTTGATGGATGGTTGGTGGATGGTTGATGGTTAGTTGATGGATGGTTGATGGATGGTTAGTGGATGGTTAATAGTTAGTTGATGGATGGTTGATGGTTAGTTGATGGTGTGGTGTGAAGGTGCTTTATTCTCAGTCATCTACAGTCTGCTGAATTTGGGGCAGGGACTCTTGGGGGACTCATCACACACCCCGAACACACCCCTCTCCACGGCTGTGCGAGGAGCCGCTCAGACCCCCGAGTCGGCGCTAATTCAAGGACTTCATGCCGAAGCGCAACTTCATCCGAGCCTTTGGGAAGCCGCTCGTCAAGGTCCGTGTTCTCCTGAACGCAAATTAAACGCTGCGTTGCACTCAGATCCGTACGCGTTCAGAAAACTAACCAACATGTGCCACACGGAGGGGCGTGAGGTCAGGAGGAGGTGGCTCCGTCCCTCAGTCTCAGGACCTCCTGAGTTCTGCTGATGGATGGACTCTTCAGGTCATGATGGATTGGTTTCAGATTTGGAGTTTATATTTGATGAAGATCAGACTCTAAAGCACTCTGCAGAAGATCCCGCCCCCCCGATGCTGGGCCTCCAATCACCCACCTGCTGATCGAACTGCCGCTGTCTGCTGGATTATACTATACTCCCTTACTGAAGAGGGAGTTTTGCATGTTCTTCCTGTCTTGAAAGGACTGATTTGAACTCCAGCTCCATTTTCTTTCCATCGTGTTGTTTATCCAGTTGGACAGAAGATGTCTGGAGATGTCTTTAGGTGGTGATGATGTGGTTCCATTCATTCACGATGTTCTACGAGTTGAAAGTCATGAGAGTTCCATGGGCTTCAAAGAACTTGTGACTCTGGAACGCTTAGAATGAGGAGCCCTCTCCTTAACAAACCTTCGTGGTGCATCTCTCCAGCTGTGGGATGTGGTCACATGATCTGGGCTGGCCGTGTTTAATTGGCTCCTCCACATCATCTCTCAGCAGAACGGCACCCGCATGTTGTCCTGACGCCGGTGTGAGACGGGGGACGTGTGTGTGTGGTGTGATGTTCTCCACTCCTGCAGGTCTGATGGAACGGTGGGGGTATGATCCTCAGTGAGCCTGATGAACCCTCTAATGAGATCCTGTTTGATTGATCTGTGGGTTCTCGCGGCGGATCAGCTGATCCCTCGGGAACTCTCCAATCAGCTCACCCTGAAGAACCATTAGACAAATCCAGTGGAACCCGTTTGATCTCTGCTGGCTGATGGTCTGCCTGAAGCATGTCAGATTAGACACCGTGTATGTGTGTGTGTGTGTGTGTGTGTTTACGCTCTGTTTAAACAACAGTTACATTAACACGAGGCTGATCCGCTGTTCCTGAGCTCCTCTGATGTTTGATCACAGGGATTAGAACGTGGCTCAGATGCTGCAGGCTTTCAGGAGGTTCACGCTCTGACATCACGGCTCTGACATCACGGCCCTCAGTCTGTCCTGTTACGTCGTCTCACCGTCCTCAAAGGAACACTTTGTGTAAACGGTTCCTGACGGAGACGGTACCATTCTCGTCCTGGGGTTCCTGGATGCAGGTGTTCTGCAGCGGTCGGTCGTGTGGTTCTGAGGTCCATCACTGAGTTACGGTTCGTTCAGATGAACCCACGATCTCCTGTCACTGCGTCTTAACGTTTATGAAGAACCCACACTGTGCAGGTTCTTAATCCGGTTCCTGCTGTCCTGCAGAACAACGTTTATTTATAAACCTGAACGATTCAAACTGAAGTGTATTTTGATTTAGGGTGGAAATGGAACCTCCTGAGAACCCAGTTCTCGTGTGGAGGCCATGCTGCTCTCACTGATTCAGTTTTTAAAGTTTGGAACTTTATTTGTTCTGAAGTTCAACCTCAGGACGAGGTCAACCGGTGAACAGGAAGGCTACATCAGCAAATCAGAACGGATTATAAACTCAGATTCAACAGAGAACGTTCATCTGAAGTTACAATGCAGATTAATGTTGAGGAAGGTTCTCCTGAAGGTTCTTCTGAAGGTTCTTCTAAAGGTTCTCCTGAAGGTTCTCTCTAAATCTTTGCATTTGTTTGTTTTAATGAACCTTAACTCCGCCTTTCAGGAAACACTGAACATTCCCCATCAGGAGGTGTTCTGCTGTAAACAGAGTGTGTGTGTGTGTGTGTGTGTGTGTGTGTGAACTGCTGTAGTCTGGATTATTTAAACTGCTGAATCAGCTCTTATAGCTGTTTTCATTTATCAGAGCAGTGTGTGTGTGCAGCAGAGGGTCACACCCCCCCCACACACACACACCCCGCTACCCATCAGCACAGTAAATCTCACCAGAGATCAATCTCACTCACACACACACACTCACACACATCCATACACACACTCACACACACTGACTCTCTCACACACACACATATACAGTACATACACACACTTGACACTCACACACATATATGCTGACTCACATTTACACACACACACACACACACACACAGAGTTGACGGGCGTGTCTGTGGTATTGGGGTTCTTTAAGTTGAACTGGTCACCTGATCATCTCCAGCCTTCAAACCTGAGAATAAAGGAACTAAGGAACCCTGATCAGTGTTTCTGATGTCCTGTTTAGAACCCTCGGTCCTGAGACCGTCATGTGACCGGTCAGACCCCGACCTGTGCTGTTTGGAGAACCTCATTCATAAAGTTCTGGAACCAGACTATTGTTACTTTAGCACCTGTTTTAGCTGTAAGTGCACTGTGTACAGAGTTCTAATATCAGACGAGGTAGAAAATTCAGTACAGAGTGGAATCAGAACGTATTGATCTGTGGATGACCGGTCAGCGTTATAAACATGAGAGGACAGAACTCAGACCATGGGACAGAACGCAGATCACAGAGTTCTGTTTTGAGTTCTGTTTATTGTAATGTTCTCCTCACAGATTGCGTCATTCCGTTTCTCTGTAGTTGATCAGATGATGGAGGTTGATGACCTCTGCTGTGAGGTCTATGGGGTTCTGGCTGACCTCATTGGGGGGGGGGGGGGTCATTTCCATAGGAACCCTGACTGGTTCTCAGGCGATCGATGACTTCCCATCAGTCCCCCCCCCCCCCCCCCCCCCCCCCCCCCCCCCCCCCCCCCCCCCCCCCCCCCCCCCCCCCCCCCCCCCCCCCCCCCCCCCCCCCCCCCCCCCCCCCCCCCTGAGGCGCCGAGATTAACGGCGTGCTTTAACTTACAGATGGAGGGGCAGCGTTCCTTCCCCCGCACCTGCGCCTCCACCCGCCTGCGCGCTGTGTTTGGACAGGTGATAACCATCAGCCTCACATCCTGTGTCATCAGCCCGCAGCTGTTTGGATGCTGATGGGACGGATTCACCACACCTCGGCTTTACAGAGCAGAGCGTCCACGCGTGAGCAGGCGAGCGAGCGAGCGGCGGGTCCGTGACCTGTTTGCTGGCGTTATGACCGTCGTAAATGTGACTTAATGACACCCCTGATGACGGAGCCAGAGCAGAGTGCTTTTAATTACAGCGGCGTGAGGAAGGCGGCGCCGGGCCCGACGACGGAACACGGCGTGATCACAGAGCGCCGGCCGCCTCTCTTCACCTTCTTTTGGACTTGTGTAATGATCTGCAGGCGGCGAGACGTCAGATCGGCGAACCTGACCTACTTTCAGTTCGCACACAAAGAAAACAGCGGCACATTCCTGCGTTCTGCATCGGGCTGAATAATTCGGTTCTCCGATTCCAGCGTTTTTATCTTCTCTCTCCATCAACTTCTAATAACAGAAATTCCTTGATCTCGCCTTTTTAATTATTATCAATGCCAGCGCCGCCGTTTCCCGCCGTTCTCGCGCCTCGGCTGCGTGCCTCCTCAGATGTGACTGTTGTGTTTTTTTTTTAATTAGAGCTGAAACAACATGACCCATTTTATTTGGAGGGGTGTTCTCTCCTCGGTTCTGCGCTCCTCGCGCGGTGGCTGGCCTTGAGCTGCTTCCTGTCTGCAGGAAACTTCACTCCACACGCCGTCAGAGGGTCAGGGTTACTGCAGAACATCCACCAGAGTGGAGAACACACACACCCACACATCAGAATCACACACACACAAAATATATATACACATACACACACAACACACAAACACACACACAAAATACATATACACACAATATACACACACACAATACACACACAATATATACACATACACACAAAATACACACAATACACACAATATATACACATACACACAAAATACACACAATACACACAATATATACACATACACACAAAATACACACACAATATACACACACACACACACAATACACACACATACACACAATATACACACACAATACACACACAATATATACACATACACACAAAATATCCACACCATATACACACATACACACAATATACACACACACAATACACACACAATATACACACACATACACACAAAATACACTCACGACACAAAATACACACACGCACATACACACACACAATATACACACACACACAATACACACACACACTCTCTCTCTAATAATAATGTAATTATGTTTAATTATCTTCAGAGCTTTACACCACTGTATATACAGTATCAGTCTGTAAGGAGAAGCTGAGCTGGTTGTGTGTGTGTGTGTGTGTGTGTGTGTGTGTGTGTGTGTGTGTGTGTGTGTGTGTGTGTGTGTGTGTGTGTGTGTGTGTGTGAGTGTATTATTCAGTTTGAGGAGCTACAGCAGAAATCTGATGCACTCTGGACTGTTCAGATAAATCAGTGTAATTTAGTGATTAGGACCCCCACACACACAACTTCTAAAAAGCTCTGACAGAACATGTGTGTGTGTGTGTGTGTGGTGGACATGTGGAAGTGGGGAACTCTGTGGAGACTTTTGGAGAAGTGTTGGAGGGTCAGGAAGTGAAAGTGTGCTGTGTGGACAGGGAGGACGGCCGGTCCTGAGTGCTGTGTGTTCACTCTGTACAACCCGTTTTCAAAGCCGTTGGTTCCTCGGGTTCCTCCTCTGTTTGGAAACACGTTCCACGCTCCAGCCCGAAACTAAGCTGCTGTGATCACCCCAACGCTCGACCACCTAACATCCACAAATGTCTTTAATCCCTGAGGAAGCTCAGCTCTGTTTGGTGTGTGTGTCCTATCGTTTTTATTTCAGGACGTTGTTCAGGTCTTACGTCTCTGGATTTGAGTTTTTTGTCCTAAAGAATGAAATAGTTCTGTTTGGACTCTGAGGGCCGGACCTCTGAGCCTCTCAGTTCATAGTGTGTGTTTCTCTGTGGGTTCCAGGTTCCGACCCAGTCCGTCGCTCGTCCGGAGGAGGAACTGGACCGGCTGACCAAGAAGATGCTGTATGACATGAACCACCCTCCGTCTGAGGATTACTTCGGTGAGTGACCTCGTTTACAGGAGGTAGAGACTGAGAACAACATGGGCTTTTATCATAACATCACTGAATTACAACAAGAACACACACACACACACACACACACACACACACACACACACACAGAGCAGAGGATAACATGATTTCACCTGTTTGGAGGAGTTTCCGCAGCGTGAAGCAGGACATGATGCAAACTGTAGGAAATCCCGTAGTCGGTCATAAAGAGCGCACTGCTGCCCCGGAACGTTCTACTGACACAACACCATCAGGTGTGTGGTGGACGTCCATCACCGTGGTGTGTTGTTCAGCAGGACCGCTCTGCAGCAGTGTGAGTTGTGAATTAAACACACACACTGAGTAAAGTGAGCACAGTGCCCGGAGCAGTGGGCAGTGTTTTACATGGTGCATGGGGAGCGATTGGGGTTAGGGGCCTTGCTCAAGGGCACTTGAGGCAGGGTACTTGGTGAGGTACTTCAGGTCACAAGGCTGGTTCCTCAACCCCAGGTGTACAGATGTTTACAAATAACTCACACTGAAACACACTATAAACAACTGGCTTCTCATGAGTTGATGTTCTGCTTTGATGGCGCTTTGGTTTGAAGAACCTTACGGTCCAGATGCAGAACCCGTCTTCCTGTATGACTGGAAACAAGGCTGCGTCTGCTCATGGGTTCAATTATTTGTTTAAACAAATTCTCTACTCCGGTGGACTTTCCCTTCTCATTTATATCATCTGCTTAAGCTTCCGTTACGGTTCTCCTCTTCATAAACTCAAACTCTTCAGAACATCCAGAACCGAGAGCGTGGTGTCCAGGCTCAGCTCCCCGCTTTGAGGGAACCCCTCACACCCCGCTGACCTCGCGGCTCCTGACTGTTGTGTGATGTGTTCCTCTGTTTTGAGGTTGCGTGCGAGTTTGGTTTGAATGATTGTTGGGTATCTGAAATAAGGATGTGGCGGGTTACCGACTCGAGCCGCCTCATTTGCATGGAGAGCTGGGAAGAGGCTTCTTCTTCTTCTCCCTTTGAGGAACAGGTGCATGAGTCACTTTGCAGAAGTGAACTTCACCCTGATGACTGTGGTGGAGCGCCGAGGCCCGCACCACCGCCGTTACGTACCTCGCATTCCAGCGTGTGTTCTGTGAGGTGACGACCCGTCGGCCGTGTTGGTGAGGGTTCTGCAGACCCGGCCCTGCTCCTCCTTCTTTATTGACCTCTAAGGTTGATGTTTAAATCTCTGCTGCCATTTAATCTGAACCTCCATCAGCTTTCACCCAACAGAGAACCGGTTCTAGATTGAAATCCCACCGAAACTGGATCACAAGTTAAAAGCACATTACACACCCCCCATACTCCTGCTCCCATATCAGCTCCTCTTCAGTCTGACGTTCATTACTATATCATTATACATTAATATTCATAAACATATTTAAGTCAATAGGTTCCCTCCAAAACCCTAATTCCACCTTCATTCAGGGTTCTCGTTCCTCTGTAACAGAACATCGCTGTGTAAATGGAGACATCCATTATTCATCCATTATCTTCCGCTTTATCCATTATTAGGGGGGAGGGGGTTCCCCATGCCCATCCAGGGGAGAATGTTTCGGGCGCTGGGCAGATACACCCAAGACAGGGCGCCATTCTATCTCTGGACACACACTCACTCACACACACACACTCTATATGGGGCAATTTGGAGAATCCAGTTCACCTTGATCCATGTTTTTGGACTGTGGGAGGAACCCGGAGGAAACCCACGGGGACACGGGGAGAACATGCAAACTCCACCCAGATGGGGATTCGAACCGGGAATCCCTAGAGCTAAGAGGAGAACATGCCAACCACTAAGCTGAATGGAGACAGGTTTATATAATACATTTATATTAAAGTGTAAAACTGTCAGTTTAAAGAAAATGGAAGTTTCATTATGGATTCAAATCTGTTCTGAGAGTCAGGTGAAGTAGTCAGAGAGGACACTCTAAGTTCTTCAGGTTTAGCACCAAATGGAACCATCAGATCGTTAAAAGGTCTTTAAACCTCAGTTCTACCAAACATGAGACCTCACACTGTCTTTATTAATTGACATCGAAGTCTCCTCATTTATCAGAAGTCAGATGAACTCAGAGGCCTTTGATCTTTGATAGTGAAGAACACTTCTGATAGAACCTTGAACTACTACAGTGAAGACCGATGCATCCTCAGAAGAAGCTTTAACGGATCTGAAGGTCTCGTACTTTGTTTACATCATGAGAGAAACAGCAGAACGTGAAGATGAGAAGACATGAAGCTAGAGAGGGAGATGTTCTGAAGGAATGCTCCATTGGAATCCACACACGGTGGATTCGGTGTCAGTGTTTTAAACGTTCAGATGTGGGCCTGAGGGCAGGGAAAAGCCCCGTAACCGGGCCGTAAACGGGCTGAACGCAAAGCCAGGTCACGGAGAAGCCGGCGTTCTGTGAGCAGCTCAAACAGAGGAACGCAGCGCTCGTGGGGGTGAGAGAGGAGGACCTTCAGTGGGATCGCAGCTGGAGAGATAAAAGAAAGCAAAGGTTTGAGCTGCGAATGCTTCAGGGGGAGCTTCTTAAATCCAGACGAGAGCTTATAGAACTAAAGGAACTCTTAATCCACAGACTCCAACCTCAACTGCCATGAGTGATCTCTGACCTGCTCCTCATCCTCGTTGTTCTTCAGTTTAATGAAGATGTTTTATGGTGGACAGGTCACAGGGGGTTACCTTTTTGAATTCAGGTGGTGGATCTCTCTCAGAGTGGGAGGAGCATGACGTCAAAGGGTTCAGGTTTATTAAGCAATCAGAATCTGAACCTGATCATCTGGACCATGAACCCACCAAAGTCAGGATGTGAATGTGTTCACGGTGGGAGCCGGGTTCTCCTCATGTCCTTGAGGACAACAACCTCACAGCCTTTATAAAGAGGTGGAGTGACTAAGGCACTGAGGATTAGGGCTGAACATGTTCTCCTGCTACTAAAAGTTTGGATTGGGGTTCCACACCACCGGAGTGAGTGCTGCTGAACCAAAAAGGTCTCCCCAATCGGAACATTTTGTGAACCGGGTTCTTCTGTAAGGTAGATGTCATTACTCATTAGGTGTAGCATAACTCTGAGATAACCCTGAGGTTCTGCAGGTCCTGCAATGATCTGCCCATCATTGTGGTGACATCATCAATCATTTGATCACGGTGTGGGTCTCTGACCATGGTTTAAAATGAGGCTGGAATCCTGAAGAATGAAGAACAACTGGGATGGAACCGCATCAGCAGAACACAGACTTTTACAAAGGACTCTGAGAACTCCCTGTTTATTAATTCAAGACCGATGAGTCTTAACATCAGAGAGAACAAATATCCAGGTCACTTAGAACATTCAGGTTCTACCATCAGCTTTCACTGACCACCCGAAGCACCTGACCCTACATCATGCCTCTCAGACGTTCTCTCAGGATGGGGGTCTGAGAGTCCCTGAGGTTCAGCGCAGGGTGAGCCGCCACACTTTCAACAGAGCAGAGCGGAACGTAACGGAACGTGGAGCTGAATAATGCACATGATCAGGTGCAGTGGACTCGTCATGAATAACTGATCTCATCAAACTGGATCATGCTGCAGATTAATTAATATGGCTGTCTTAATATCATTCCATCCTCTGGTGAGGGCACCACCACGTTCTCCAGCATTCTGTTAGAGCCTGGTATTAAAGCCGCCGCAGCGCGTTCTTTAGAGCTGGAAACGTCTTCTGAAAGCTCTTTAAGGATGTTCACTCCACGGACAAGTGAAAGTCTTTACGACGTCTGGAGATAAATCTCTCGGTGCGCAGTGAGCAGGAGCCGCGAGTCGACGCGTTCTCCTCCGCAGAACGCCAGCTGGAGCGCCGCTCATAATTCATGAGCTGCGTTTTTTTGTTCTGTAGTCTTAAAGAACGTTTGGAAAGAGTTTAGTTCTCACTGTACTGGGTCAGGAACCTCGGCGTGGGGCGGGAGTGAGGCAGATTTCAGCGGTGGTCCACGCGTTCCTGAGAGCACAGAACCGCGCCGTGCTGATGTATTAATCAGACTTACAGTCGGCGGAGTTCCGGCCTCGTCCCACATATTCTGATCTTCTCCTCTGAGGTCTCTCTCAGGACGCTCTTTCATGGTGTAGCATCTCAGTTGCGCGCGAGTCCAAACTGCTCAGGAGGAGCACACCAGAACCTTCCACACATCTTTTATTTAGAACCTGATATGTAAGCGTTAATCAGGGTAAAAGTTAGAGCAAGTTCTACCAATGACTGATGGAACGGAGACAACGGTCCAACCTCAGCTGTTCTCCTGGTTCTCCGGCTGTGGAGGTTGAGAAAACCAATGAGAACCAAAACCCAACTTCATGCAGCCATCAACAACCTGAACATCACAGTGAGAACTGGAACATATGTGAAAACACATTATGAAGACGACCCGCTGATGGTTCCATTGGACAGGAGATCTGAGGAACTCCTTCATTTACATGTTGATTATTTCATACTAATCTCAGGGCTTTTTCAGAATGTCTTGGGCCTGTAGACCTGAAGTTCCTTATGGGTGACCTGAAGAACAGATAGAACTGTGTTGAAGTGTATGTTCTGTGGAGGGCGGGGTTCTGTAGGTGGTTATTTGATGGTGGGACTCGGACTGTCGAGCTGAGAGAACGTCTGATTTCAGTCTGATCTGACTCACTGTTAGAACTCAGATGGTTTGAGCCCAGATTTGAAGTTGGTTTCTGTAAAGCGCTTAGACACACACACTCACTTACACACACACACACACACACAC
>JAFMOD010001854.1:8350-31622 GCA_019802435.1 Corydoras maculifer
CACACACACACACACACACACACACACACACTGAGTGAAGTGCGCAAAAAGTCATAATCTTTGTTCATATCAATTCAATATTTAGACATTTTTAGACATCCACAGACTTATCATTACATATCATACCATCTTCAACAGTGATCTGATCAACAGCTGTGGACAATGAAATGCCACCGAGATGAATTGGAATGTCGGGCATGACCACGACTGGTGTAAAAACTCCAGCAGACTCCATAGAGTCAAACATCGAGCTTTTGAAAATAGTAATAAATCATGCTTATTTAATGATTCACAGCGAAATAAATACAGGACATCACGCATTGTGCCCCTCACACCCTAGGCTGCATTATTATGGTCTGTGCGGAAGGTTAAAGAGTCAGTGGAGTCAGCGCCTCAGACAGGCCACACCATCACCAGCGAACCCGAGCAACGGTCGAGACCTCTCAGTAGGAAGGTCATCTATTTCTGAGACGGCGCATGAACACATGCAACTTTAATGAGCATGTGTGGATCGGCGTCAGAAGGTTGCACTCTGATTGGTCCAGCAGTCCGCGGCACAGGTTGAAATTCAAACCTCAACACAAAAGTTCAAAATGATATCGTTTCAAATCACCTGTGGATCCAACGGCAGTCGCGTCAGTACGAAGGATCGTTACTTGGGGGTAATGTGGGTTCAAAGTGGTCGCATAGCGACGAGGTGCGGGAAACGTTAACTGTTCCACCATGAAAGCAGACCGAGCCCTGGTTCACTGATCGAGCCCTGAGTTCAGAACACGAGAGAGAGAGAGTCAGTGCAAACAGTCCTCCATCATATGAATTATTCATTTATTCATTATCTTCAGCTTTATCCTATATTAGGGTTGCGGGTTCCCCATGCCCATCCAGGGGAGAACGTTTCGGGCACTGGGCAGATACACCCAGGACAGGGGGGCAATCTATCGCTGGACACACACTCACTCACACAGATACACTCTATATAGGGCAATTTGAAGAACTCAATTGACTTGATCCATGACTTCACTTGGACTGTGGGAGGAAACCGGAGAACCCAGAGGAACCCCACACGGACACGGGGAGAACATGGAAATTCCATCCAGATTGGGATTCGAACCGGGAATCCCTAGAGCTGAGAGGAGAACATGCCAACCACTAAGCCATCGTGCCGCCCATATGAATTACAAGGGTTTAAATACTTAAAATGTGATAATAAATAATAATAATGTTCTTTTTCTGTGAATGACATGTAGAAGGTAAACATTTCACTCACCATCAGTGTGTAAGGAGCCTCCTTCTTCTGCGTGACATCATCTGCAGGTGGCGCCGTTGTCCCGGCTTTGTTGGTGGGAGGTTCGGGGTCTTTGGTAGGACCGGTGGGGGACGTGTCCACAAAGATCTCGTCCACCACCCGGAAGCGGATCTCCTCTCCCTGGTCCATGTAGAGGTCGTGAGCTCCCTCGTCCGTCTCATACTCCCACACCCAGACCTGCTCCGCCTCGTCGCTAGGGCCGTCCGTCAAGGAGAACATGCTTTTATATGTACTTACGGATATTTACTGCCTGCTCATTTGAACAGAATGGGTCTATTACGACGTATTAATTTATTTATGGTGGTACAGCGGTGAGTGCTGCCTCACTGCAAGGTCCAGGGTTCGAGTCCCGGTCGGGGAAAACAAAGGTCCTTACAGTGTGGAGTCTGCAGGTCCTCCCTGTATCAGAGTGGGTTCACCCCAGGTTCTTTTTTTTTTTTTTTTTCTAATTAAGCTTTAATATATATATATATATATATATATATTATATTATATATTATTTTTATTATATATTATAATATATTAATCATATATTACAATTTATATATATATATATTTAATAATATATATATACATATATATATTTTTTTCCACCTGCTTCTTCATGACCACTGCAAATTTGTACACACTAACATTCTTACCTACAGCGTTTGCTCACTCTGTAGTATTTAAATAATAAATAATAATAATAATAATAATTATAAGAAATAATAATTTTAAATAAATAATAATAATGAATAATATTTTTATTAACATTATTTATATAGATATATAAATATATATAAATTAGAATTAGCTACTTAGAACTGCATTATTACTGGTTTTGACACTAATAAATTAGTTAAAGCTAAATTATATAAATATTTGTACTGCAACCGCGCCCTCTACTGGTCAAGGATACAACTTGGCAGGCTGCTGTAGGGACTCTGGTGGGATCAGGATGTCATCGAAGAATCCAAGGCTCACTGTTACACACACACACACACACACACACACACACACACACACACACACATTAATAACAACCGAGTTAGAATGAACACATGCAGCTGTGACTGTGGCCTCACCATGAACTCCCTCCTGACTGCAGTATTTGATTTTACCCACCATGACCTCGTCCAGAAACGGGTGAAACACCACATACCTGAAATTCACTGAACAGGCAAAACAAAATCAACTTTCCATTTTATAATCCCAAATCTTTTTACATTAAAGCCGTGCACCAGATCTTCAAGAACCGAATTTATTTGGCTAAAAATGGCAAAGAATAAATAAAATCATTCTGTGTTTCGGCTGAATAAGTGAAAAGACTGAGTAATTTAACAACACGGTTCATTTTTTTTAGTTTAAAGTTTTAGTTTTTTCAAAGTAAGTAAGTTTTTTTTTTCTAAAAAGCAGGATTTCAATAGAAAACATTTGTGGAAAGCTATTGGGGTCAAATTTCACCTTTTAGAAAGGTGAAATTTGTAGTTTGCAAACTGCAAAAATAATCCTTAAATATGAGACCTGGACAGATACCTTTCGTGTGAGAGGCTCCGTCCCCAGGAAATATATAGGAATCGTCCAGTTTAGTGATGTCATACAGGCAGATGCACAAACCAACGTTATACACGACCTGCGGAATAAACCAAAATTACATTTGGATTGGGCGGCACGGTGGCTTAGTGGTTGGCATGTTCTCCTCTCAGCACTAGGGATTCCCGGTTCGAATCCCAATCTGGGTGGAGTTTCCATGTTCTGTCCGCGTCCACGTGGGTTTCCTCCGGGTTCTCTGGTTTCTTCCCACAGTCCAAAAACATGGATCAAGGTCAATTAAGTTCTCCAAATTGCCCCATATAGAGTGTGTCTGTGTGAGTGAGTGTGTGCCCAGTCCTGGGTGTATCTGCCCAGCACCTGAAATGTTCTCCCCTGGATAGTCATGGGGGAACCCTAATAGAGGATAAAGCGGAAGATAATGGATGGATGGAGATATTTGGATTTGGATAGTTGTTCTCTGATTCTCATGGAGACTAAGAGATAAAGCTCCTCTTCAGTAAAAGTGGGTTCTCATCTTTGTACCATGTGGTGAGGAAACCCAACAACCAGCTCATGTGCTTCGTCCTGTAGTTCTAAACCTAAACTTCACGTTAATATATACTGTCTCCGACGTCTCCCCCTCCCACTTAACAGTGAGTTACACTTCAGTATGAGGGTCCGTGCTCATGGACACAAATCGGCTGATTTAAGCACCACACCCATAACTATGTCACAACAACTCCTCCTTGTCCTTGGGACAGGCATTATAAGTCACTATTACATACACCACTAATGACTGGGGGCTTTTGGTGTCTCCTATGTACCAGTCTGAACATCACAGAGGCACGAGGAGGACACGCAACCAACCAGGAATCAAACCCAGGACATTCTTTTAAAATGACCTTTGATAAAAGACTTGAAGAGGAATGTGTCCTCCCCACGTTACCCGTGCAGAACACACAGACTGTGAAGTGAGCACATGTCTCCAGAGTGGTGGGCAGCCCTGTATATTAGGGTTAGGTGCCTTACCCAAGGGCACTTCAGCCAGAGCACTTTGTGGGACATGCATGACATCCGGAGTGAGCAAACCGTCAGTGTGGATTTAGAAGCTGGACTTTGTGAACAGGTCGAATTCACGTTTTTATTTCAAGCCCTCACCTTATTGGCCAGTTTCTTGTTCAGCTCCTCTGAGATGGCGTCGTTCAGCTGCCGCTGAAAATTCCACGGAGGGATCCTCACGGTGTCCATCATCTCCACCACCACAAACATCCTGACCTGAAACCAACACCACACAGCCACCACGCATGAGAACCTGAAACAAACCTTACAGTACCAGTCCAAAGTGAAGACATGTCCCCTTCTTGCCCCATCATCCATTTTCTCCTCTTATCATATAGATGGACTTTGTAGTTTTATAATTCCAGTCTGTAGTCCATCTGTGTTCTTTGTTGTTGTTAGTCCCCTGTTGGTTCCCTGTTCTCGTTTTTTATTTTTATTTTTTTAACCTTGAGGGCACGGGTTTCCTCCGGGTTCTCCGGTTTCCTCCTACAGTCCAAAAACATGGATCAAGTCAATTGAGTTCTCCAAATTGCCCCATATAGAGTGTGTCTGTGTGAGTGAGTGTGTGCCCAGCGATAGGTTGGCGTCCTGTCCTGGGTCTATCTGCCCAGCGCCTGAAACGTTCTCCCCTGGATGGCCATGGGGACCCCCCCCCCCCCCCCCCCCCCCCCCNGAAGATAATGAATGAATGAATGGTTTGGGTGCAGTAGCTCAGTGTTTAGGGTGTTGGGCTATCAATCTGAAGGTTGGGGGTTCAAATCCCAGATCCACTGAAGTGACCAATGTGGGTCCTTGAGCAAGACCCTTAACCCTCATTGCTCCAGGGATGTTGTGATGAACCCTGTGTTCACCTTGTAAGTCGCTTTGGATAAAAGCGTCCAATAAATGACCAAATGTGATGTAAATGTAAATGTCTGTTGGTCAGGAGCATCACAGAACAGGAATCATTTGGGTGGTGGATTGTTTATGGTCAGTTCTGCAGTGACACTGATGTGGTGAGGGGGATTAGTGCAGCAGTGCTGCTGGAGTTTCATTTCTCCACCTCAGTCACACTGCTGGGATAGGACTAATGCACCCACCCAATACCCCCTGCTCTGTGGTGGTACTATTGGGGTCCTGACCATTAGAACAGAGTAAAGGGGACGTACACAGTATGTACTGTAGAACACACACAGATGGACTACAGTCTGGAATTAAAGAACTACAAAGTCCATCTGTACAGGAAGTGGAACTGAGAACATGGACGATAAGTGGCACAGAAAGGGGGCGTGGCTTAATTAGAATTAAAGTAAAACGCTAATTGAATGAATTAAATGAACATCAAACAGAATAAAGCTGAGTCAGCGTGAACGTCACATTCAGCCATCTTAAAGTCGTGTTCGCTTTTAAATGACCTCATTACTCACGTATATAAACCAAACACGATCAACCGATCGCTAATTAATCGTTAATTATAATTTAGTTTAATTACAAGAACGGGTCAAAAAAATCACACACACATCACATTTGACCGAATTAACGTTGTACAACTCACTCTTTTTCTCCTTAATGCGGCTGCGCTGCGAAAATGAACCTCATTCAATTTAATAAGTATATCTTTTAAACAAAAAACCAAATCACATGGACTCCAGAGAGAAGTGCCGTAAACCGTACTAAAACTGACGCACTGCTGCCAGCGAGTAGCGACAGCGACGTTAACTTTACGGCAACAGTTCGGCGGTGTCTCGAATTACATTTAAAATAAATAAAATCAAAAAAGTTTTAAACAATTAATAATATTTTCGTATTTTAGATTAAATGTGATTTAAATGTGTTGCATCTAAATGGGTTTGGGATTTCTTACCCCTTTTTTGTCGAACGTGTTCGTGTTTGTAATGCAGTGCACTTAGAAGTGACGTTCACGCTGACTCAGCTTTATTCTGCTTGATGTTCATTGAATTAATTCAATTAGCGTTTTACTTTCATTCTTTTTCTCTTTACACAAAAACTATTTGCCATCGATTCAACCTTAAGCCACGCCCCCTTTCTGCTCCACTTATTGTCCATGTTCTCAGTTCCACTTCCTGTACAGATGGACTTTGTAGTTCTTTAATTCCTGACTGTAGTCCATCTGTGTGTGTTCTACAGTACATACTGTGTACGTCCCCTTTACTCTGTTCTAATGGTCAGAACCCCAATAGTACCACCACAGAGCAGGGGTTATTGGGTGGGGGCATTAGTCCTATCCCAGCAGTGTCACTGAGGTGAAGAAATGAACCTCCAGCAGCACTGCTGCACTAAACCCCCCCTCACCACATCAGTGTCACTGCAGAACTCATTCATTCATTCATTATGTTCCGCTTTTATCCTCTATCAGGGTCGCGGGGGGGGTCCCCATGCCCATCCAGGGGAGTACATTTCGGTTGCTGGGCAGATACACCCAGGACAGGACACCAATCTATCACTGGGCACACACTCACTCACACAGACACACTCTATATGGGGCAATTTGGAGATTTCAATTGACCGTGATCCATGTTTTTGGACTGTGGGAGGAAACTGGAGAACCCTGAGGAAACCCACGCAGACACGGGGAGAACATGGAAACTCCACCCAGATGGGGATTCGAACCGGGAATCCCTAGTGCTGAGAGGAGAACATGCTAAACCACTAAGCCACTCACTGCAGAACTGACCATAAACAATCCACCACCCAAATGATACCTGTTCTGTGATGCTCCTGACCAACAGAGAACAGAGAACCAACAACAGGAACACAGATGGACTACAGTCTGTGATTATAAAACTACAAAGTCCATCTGTATGGTAAGTGGAGGACATAGATGATGGAGAAAGAAGGGGGCGTGGCCTCATTCTGTAAATATGTTACAGAAACCTAAGTCAAAGTGTTATATTATTTATCTGGCGATCTCAAGGTAACACAGGACAAAAGTGGATGGAAAAGTGGAAGGACACTCCTGTCAAAAGACCAGCATATTAATGTTAATATTAATGGACCGGTTTTCCGGCAGCTTGGGTTTTATTTTCCTCGACAGCTCAACAACTACAGACTACATTTTTTTTATAAAGTGATCTATTTTGCATTCTGTACTGACACACAGAGGGACGTGTCCTCCACATTTAACCCATCCATTTTTTATTTGCCATTTCAACACTATAAAGTGGTGTACAGTATATAGTGGAACAAGACAACGTTCTCCAGGAACAAGGTGCTACACAGAACAGCAACTACACAACTCAACATAAAGTGTGCAAATAGCTTGTGCAAAACAAGAATTACAATAATAACATCCATCCATCCATTATCTTCCGCTTTATCCTATATTAGGGTCCCCATCCAGGGGAGAACGTTTCGGGCGCTGGGCAGATAGACCCAGGACAGGGGGGCAATCTATCGCTGGGCACACACTCACTCACACAGACAAGCACACATACACACTCTATATGGGGCAATTTTGAGAACTCAATTGACCTTGATCCATGTTTTTGGACTGTGGGAGGAAACCGGAGGAAACCCACGCAGACACGGGGAGAACATGCAAACTCCACCCAGATGGGGATTCGAACCGGGAATCCCTAGTGCTGAGAGGAGAACGTGCACTAAGCCACTAAGCACATATACACACGGGCGGCACATTGGCTTAGTGGTTTAGCACGTTCTCCTCTCAGCACTAGGGATTCCCGGTTCGAATCCCCATCTGGGTGGAGTTTCCATGTTCACCCCGTGTCTGTGTGGGTTTCCTCCGGGTTCTCCGGTTTCCTCCCACAGTCCAAAAACATGGATCAAGTCAATTGAGTTCTCCAAATTGCCCCATATAGAGTGTGTTTGTGTGAGTGAGTGTGTGTCCAGCGATGGATTGGCGCCCTGTCCTGGGTCTATCTGCCCAGGCATGGGGAACCCCACCGCGACCCTAATAAAGGATAAAGCGGAAGATAATGAATGAATAAATATACACACATATGTACACACACATTTACACACACGCACACATGCATATATATATATATATATTTACACTCAGTGAAGTAACACACGTGTCCGGAGTGGTAAAACACATAAGTACACACCTTTTGAGGACTGAAGTTACGTTATGTCCTGCTTGGCGTGCCAGCAGCTGTGTTTTTAATAAAAATACAAACTAATGATGGTGCTTTCACAAAAAACAAAGTCTGTTTAACACACACTAAGCATGTGAGGTTCCGTTAATGGAGACTTGTTGGAATGTGTGAGTGTGTAATTCTCAAATGAATGAGGTTAGGCTGAATGTAAGGAAGTGTGTGTTCAGTCAGCAGAGCGAATTGTACGTCTGTGCAGGTGTGTATTTTGTGTTTAGTGAGTTATCAGTAAATGACAAAATCATTGTATGTTCTTTAATAAACAAGCCCATAAAATCCACACTGATTATAAATTCAGTACCAAAGCATCTGGGATGTGTGTGTAACTCTGTTTACATTGTGTTTTTGGCAAACGATTCCAGGATCCTGACCAGGTCCACTTCCTTTTAGTCCCACCTTCCTTTAATTCTGTCTTAAGTCTTGCATCCTGTTAAAGGCGGAGCCCGCCTGAATCCTTTTGATCTACATTTTATTGAAGGTTGCCAAATATTTCTCCATGAGCTGCGGACTGCGGGTGTTTGAAAAATCCCAAAAAGTGGTGCTCATTCTGTACTTGTGACCGTCAATGAACTTGAGTAGTTAAAAGCTCCAGAATGGATTTCACCAGAACAGGAAAAGAACTGAACGAGAAACGTACAATAGACTAAAAATACTCAGTTTATTGTCCATTTATTCATTTATTATCTTCCGCTTTATCCCATATTAGGGTTGCGGTGGGGTTCCCCATGACCATTCAGGGGAGAACGTTTCGGGCGCTGGGCAGATAGACCCAGGACAGGGCGCCAATCTATCGCTGGGCACACACTCACGCTCACATACACACTCTATAAGGGGCAATTTGGGGAACTCAGTTGACTTGATCCATGTTTTTAGACTGTGGGAGGAAACCGGAGAACCCGGAGGAAACCCAGGCGGACACGGGGAGAACATGCAAACTCCACCCAGATGGGGATTCGAACCGGGTGCTGAGAGGAGAACATCCCAACCACTAAGCCACCGTGCCACCCCTCATTTTATTGTCTTCTGCTTAATCCTATACTATGGTTGAGGGGGGTGGGGGGGGGTTCCCTATGCTTATCCAGGGGAGAACGTTTCAGGCACTGGGCAGATACACCCACCAATCCATCGCTAGGCACACACTCACTCACACATACACACTATTATAGGGGCAAATTAGATAGGGTAAATTAAGAACAGCCAATTAACCTTGAACTTATGTTTTTGGACAGTGGGAGGAAACCATAGAACCCAGAGAAAACCCACTCAGGCACAGGGAGGATATGCAAACTCCACCCAGATTGGGAATCGAACCTGGAGCCCCAGAGTTGAGAGGAGGACGGGCTGACCGCTACACCACTGTGCCGCTCCTCTAAATGCCCTTCAAATCAAATCGGATATCTAGAGTCAACGGCATCTGAGTGATGTAACGTTTCACCTTTTCATTTTATTGAAGGGAATTGACTTCGTTGGAGACAAAACGAACTGCAGAGCGTGGTGGAGATCTGATCATTAAGATTTTATCGGGGTTGTAGAATGTCAGAGGCAGCAGATCCCGCTTTGTAAATTTAGCTGTGCAGCCTGAATAAGAACATTAAAGAGATATGATGTAATGAGATTTCATTCCATTACATCACCCCCACGCGCAGAACAAGTAACCAGAAAGGATGAGACCAACTCTGACTGCATGATTTCAATTCACAGAGCATGTTCTCTCCAGCGGGACATTCTTACTCGCAAGCAGCGGGAGGCAGCTTCTTATACTAAACCACTACATAAAGATACCCATGTGACTTTGACCTCCACAAGGTTCCCCACATGGTACCACTTATCTGACGTCCATAGTCCATAATTCTGCTCTAGGAGCAAAATCCATCCATCCATCCATTATCTTCAGCTTTATCCTCTATAAGGGTCGCCGGGAGGTTCCCCATGCCCATCTAGGGGAGAACGTTTCGGGCGCTGGGCAGATACACCCAGGACAGGACGCCAATCTATCGCTGAGCATACACTCACTCACAGACACACACTTTACATGGGGCAATTTGGAGAACTCAATTGACCTTGATCCATGTTTTTGGACTGTGGGAGAAAACCGGAGAACCCGGAGGAAACCCAGGCAGACACGGAGAGAACATGGAAACTCCACCCAGATGGGGATTCGAACCGGGAATCCCTAGTGCTGAGAGGAGAACATGCTACACCACTAAGCCACCATGCTGCCATTCTAGGAGCAAAATGACATCAGAAAACGACCTCTCCAGACGTCAACAGTCAGACGGCGGTCTCTATCTCGGTGGTGGATCATCAACACAGACGCGTGTCCAACACCACGGAACCCTGAATAGAACCGAACTCTATTAAATCTGACTGCTTTTGTAGAAAGAACTCAAATACCTGGTCTACACTATACTGTGGGTTCTCCATTCACACTCAAATGGAGAACCGCATTGAGTCCGGGTAGCTGAACCACTCAAATAGCAATCCACCAAAGTCAGAGCGCCACCTGGCTCGTGAAGAAAACGGCAAATGACACGCTGATTGGGTTACAGCACGTTACACCCAAAGCACATCCATGAAGAATTAAGAGAATTAGTGAAGGACTTTTGAGCACGGCGTACTTTTCCTGTTCTTACGATAGCAAAGACCTACTGACACGCCTTAAATCAAGTCACATGGTTGACGGGCCGCTGGAGATCGCGAAAATAGGCCCCTAGTTAAATCCTAGTTAAATTTGTTATTTGTAAATATAACTGTATAAATTGTAAATACAAAAAAAATTGCGATTTTACAAATAGAGACACCATCATGCCGGAACAAAATTCCTTGTGTGTGTAACATACTTGGCAAATAAAACTGATTCATTTACACTACATTTACATCTAGTCATTCAGCAGACGCTTTTATCCAAAGTGACTTACAAATGAGAACACCACAAGTCAGGAGCCATGAAGAAAACCAACTATACTGTAAATTCATTAAACCTGATTGTTATTCGATGCTGCGCCCCCCCCCCCCCCTCTTTTTTTTACATTTTTTCTTTATCCTCTCTACAACAGGTTTTTGTTAAAGAGATGCGTCTTCAGTAGTTTCTTAAAACTGTTTAGTGATTCTGCCTTACAGACAGAGTTGGGAAGAACGTTCCACCATTTTGCAGTGGGAGTGAGAATGAGCTGCTCGGTGAGGTGGAACCACCAGGGGGCGATCATCACTGGAGCGAAGTGAATGAGTCGGAGTGTATTTTATAAAGATAGAGTGAAGGTCGGAGGGGGGAAGATCCAGAAATGGTTCTGTAGGCCAGAGTCAGTGACTTGTACTGAATGCAAACAGCTACAGGGAGCCAATGGAGGGACATGAGTTCGCTTTGGTGGTTGAACACGAGTCGGGCTGCAGAGTTTTGAATTAGTTGAAGAGGTCTGATTGTGGAAGCTGGGATACCGGCAAGTAGCGCATTGTGATTCCAATCCTGATCCTGATCCACATGGTTATGACCGTATATGGTCAGGAGTCCACATACTTTCTGTGTTTATATATCACAATCTGAAACAGCTGTCACTGTGTCAGAGGACTAACACTGCACCGCGTACGGTAGTTACTATAAACACGGAAGACGGAGATATGCATCCAATACCTCATGCGGGTATACACACACACACACACACACACACACACACACACACACACACACACACGCACAAACAGACTCTCTAACCAACCACACTATGAGCCTAACCTTAACCTTTGGTCTGACCTTAACTATTATAACATTCTGTATAATTTTAATAACTGTAATGATTTTTTTTCCCAAACCCGTAAGTGTGGCCCCCACAGAGATGAGAAGGTCCCCACCATGTGAACATTAACTCAGATATCATACAGATGGGTGTGCCCAGCGATGGATTGGCGCCCTGTCCTGGGTCTATCTGCCCAGCGCCCGAGACGTTCTCCCCTGGATGGGCATGGGGAACCCCACCGCGACCCTAATAGAGGATAAAGCGGGAGATAATTAATGAATGAATGAATGAATGAATCATACAGATGAGGGCTGCGATACAGCACCGCTGAACAAGGTAGTTTAGCTTACTTTACATTTCTACATTTCATCTCCATCCATCCATTATCTTCTGCTTTATCCTCTGTCAGGGTTGCAGGGGGGTTCCCTATGCCCATCCAGGGGAGAACGTTTTGGGTGCTGGGCAGATAGACCCAGGACAGGACACCAATCTATCGCTGGGCACATACTCACTCACACAAACACACTCTATATGGGGCAATTTGGAGAACTCAATTGACTTGATCCATGTTTTTGGACTGTGGGTGGAAACCGGAAAATCCGGAGGAAACCCACGCGGACACGGGGAGAACATGGAAACTCCACCCAGATAGGCGAACGTGCTAAGCTACTGTGCAGCCCCCATTTTTATTCTATATTTCTAATTTAGCCTTTTGGGCGGCACGGTGGCTTAGTGGTTGGCATGTTCTCCTCTCAGCGCTGGGGATCCAAGTACGAATCCCAATCTAGGTGGAGTTTCCATGTTCTCCCTGTGTCTGCATGGGTTTCCACCGGGTTCTTCGGATTTCTCCCACAGTCCACAAACATGGATTCAAGGACAACTGAATGCTCTAAATGCTCTGAATTGCCCCCTATAGTGTGTGTCCAGCGATAAATCTGCACCCTGTCCTGGGTGTATTGAAACATTCTTCCCCTGGTTGGGCATGGGACACCCCCCCCCCCCCCAACGATCCTGGTAGAGGATTAAGCGAAAAATATAAATGAATGAATTTCCTATTTGCACATCTTTTCATTTTGTACATAAAAATTTACAAAAGTTTTCAAATTATTTTTTTTTACTTTTTAATGACTCTGTAAAACTTATTTGTGTATGTGCACTTCTGTCTTAAACTCAGTTTTGAACTTAAACTTAAAATTTCTCACCTTACTATTCATTTTTTTTCGAAAACATTTTACTGAGATTGATAGTGTGTATCCCTGTGTATCAAATTTGATTTAATTAGATTTTATTTCTTGAACTGCATGTGAGCCAAAGGTGGCCCTCAAATTCATTCATTCATTATCTCCGGCTTTATCCTCTATTAGGGTCGAGGTGGAGTTTCCCATGCTCATCCAGGGGAGAACCTTTCGGGCGCTGGGCAGATAGACCCAGAACAGGGCACACACTCACTCACACAGACACACTCTATATGGGCAATTTTGAGAATTCAATTAACTTGATCCATGTTATTGGACTGTGGGAGGAAACCGGAGAACCTGGGGGAAACCCACGCAAACACGGGGAGAACATGGAAACTCCACCCAGATGGGGATTCGAACCGGGAATCCCTAGCGCTGAGAGGCGAACGTGCTAAACCACTAAGCCACCGTGCTGCCCGGCCCTCAAATTATAAAATTAAAATGGCCCACGTGTCCCAAAACACATCTGGTGTATGTCGAGCAGATATTAGGTCCAGATACCAACAGGAGAGCCATAAGTGACCCACATATAAAAACACTCACATAGTCCATGTCTTCGTGGGTCTGATGCAAATAAGGGAGGGGCCAATGCCGGACGTTCTTGTTTGTGGCACTGTGCCCCTCAAACACATTTATTCAAGTTTCAGATCTTAAAATGTAGGCGGCACGGTGGTTAAGTGGTTTAGCATGTTCTCCTCTCAGCACTAGGGATTTCTGGTTCGAAACCCATCTGGGTGGAGTTTCCATGTTCTCCCGGTGTCCGCGTGGGTTTCCTCCGGGTTCTCCGGTTTCCTCCCACAGTCCAAAAACATGGATCAAGTCAATTGAGCTCTCCAAATTGCCCCATATAGAGTGTGTCTGTGTGAGTGAGTGTGTGCCCAGTGATAGATTGGCGCCCTGTCCTGGGTCTATCTGCCCAGCGCGCGAAACCTTCTCCCCTGGATGGGCATGGGGAACACCCCCCCCCGCACGAGCCTAATAGAGGATAAAGCGTAAGAAAATGGATGGATGGATCTTGAAATGTGTGAGCTCAGATAATCAAAGTGAATGAAGAATCCCACTGTAAGTACAAACAATAAGTGCCCTATGAGCCAGTTGAGAGGAGAACATGCAAACTAAACGGACTACAGCCTGCTTGTTGTGAAGCAACCACACTTCCCACTGCTCCACCTTCTGACACATGCTTTGTAAGATATGTTATATTACGTTTAATAATTTGATATTATTAAAACCTTAAATAAATCATCAGGTTCAATGTTTCCTATTCTTTTAAATGGCGGTCCTGCCTCCGCCGCTGACTCCTGGCCACCCACATCCATCAGATTCCTTGTCTGCATGAGCCACAGAGGCAAATAAAGAGTTGTATACACGTCCATTTGTCTGTGTGTGTGCCCACATATCCGCCTCTCTGGATGATGGCTCTAAACTGCCTTGACCTCTGTGTGGCAGTTAATTAGAACGTGCAGGAATCCAACAATCCAGTGCTCTGTGAGAGAGACGAGGGGCCTCGAAATGCAAACCACTCACACGCAGACAGATGAATGTGGATGCTTTCCTCACACGACATAAAAACATGGATTTAAGGTGTACTGGCTGCTCTAAATTGCCCCTATCCAAATTTCCCTATTGTGTGTGTGAGTGAGTGTTGGCCCAGTGATGGCTTGGTGCCCTGTCCTGGGTGTATCTGCTCAGCGTCCGAAACGTTCTCCCCTGGATGGTCATCCGACCGTAGTAGAGGATTAAGCCCAGGTGTAGGCTTGTAGTTAACCAGCCTTGTTACCTGAAGGTCCCCAGTTTGATTCCCTGTCCTACTACCAACTACCAAGGCTGGAAGTGTCCTTGGGCATGGCACCTAACTACCATTGCTCCCTGGGTGCCCACCGTGTATGGGGCTGCCCACAGCTCCGGGCAAGTGTACTCACTTTACTTAGTGTGTGTGTGTGTGTGTGTGTGTGTGTTTTACTGCATGGATGGGTTAAATGTGGAGGACACGCTCCTCTGTGTGTAAATACTAAAATAGATCACTACATCACCGTCTCCCCCTTGTTCTCTACTTTCAAAAAATGTTTCATCATCTTGAGATTTATGTGCACGGTGGCTTAGTGTTTGGTATGTTCTCCTCTCAGCGCTAGGGATTCCCGGTTCGAATCCCCATCTGGGTGGAGTTTCCATGTTTTCCCCGTGTCCACGTGGGTTTCCTCCGGGTTCTCCGGTTTCCTCCCACAGTCCAAAAACATGGGTCAAGTCAATTGAGTTCTTCAAATGGCCCCATATAGAGTGTGTCTGTGTGAGTGAGTGTGTGCCCAGCGATGGATTGGCGCCCTGTCCTGGGTCTATCTGCCCAGCGTTTGAGACGTTCTCCCCTGGATGGGCATGGGGAACCCCAATAGAGGATAAAGCGGGAGATAATGAATGAATAAATGAATCCCCAACTGGGTGGAGTTTCCATGCTCTCCGTGTCCACGTGGGTTTCCTCCGGGTCCTCCGGTTTTCTTCCACAGTCCAAAACATGGATCAAGTCAAGTGAGTTCTCCAAATTGCCCCATATAGAGTGTGTATGTGTGAGTGAGTGTGTGCCCAGTGATAGATTGGCGCCCTGTCCTGGGTCTATCTGCCCAGCGCCCGAAACGTTCTCCCCTGGATGGGCATGGGGAACCCCACCCCACCCCCCCCGACCCTAATATAGGATAAAACGGAAGATATTAGGTGGATGGAGTTTTATGTGAAATGGAGGAGAACATAAGTAGCATTACGAGCCACATTTTCCTGCCCTGGAGTCACCGCTGTTCGGCCTGTTGGTACTGAGCATGCTCAGTGTGTTCACATGCTTTGCAGCAGTGCAGTTTTCAGGTCTTAAATCGGCCTGCTGTTCTACATAATATTTGATTAAAGGACTGGCATTGTGACACGGTCCATGTCGAGCATTACATAAAAAAAATGTCGGCTGCATCAGCCTTACAGTCGGCCGTCAGACGGGGGAGGTGAGGGGGGAGGAAATCTCATTTTGTGAAATGACAGCTCATAAGAAATGCAATTTCCTTTGGTCCGACTCAGTTTTTCAGGAGTTGTTGACCTCACGCCATCTCAGCCCTGATGGAACCACTGACATCCACATCAGCAGCCCGCCCAAACCCAGTGCGGATGGCAGCGAGCCCCAACGCTGGCCGTGTGCAGGCCAGTCAGCGTGACTCCAGGAAAGACTGCGCGCGCCAACGCAAATTTAGAGGTCCATCAAAATTCAGTCACGTGATCGGTAAGCCCTGTAAACATTGAGGGTCCCTGCAAAGACTTTGGGAAATTATGAGCATCTCTGCATCCCCACAGCTATCAGCTAAAAATAGCTTTGTTCTGCCAAGACAGGGTTCTATAAAACCATCTGTGGAACTTTAAGGCCGTTCAGCTAAAGGTTCTGAATAACACTGTCGGGTTTGTAATCAACACAGACTCCGACACCCACAGACCCACCTTGGTTCAGGTATTATATGAGCGGTTGGTGATTCAGAGCTCCTCAGTGGTGCAGCTGTGGTGTTCAGTGTTGAATGTATTAAACAGATCAGACACAGCAGTGCTGCTGGAGATTTTAGACCCTGTATACACTAACATCCATCCATCCGTTATGTTCCGCTTCATCCTCTATTTAGGGTCGCGGGAAGGTGGGGGGGGGGGGGGTTGGGTTCCCCATGCCCATCCAGGGGAGAACGTTTCGGGTACTGGGCAGATACACCCAGGACAGGACGCCAATCTATCACTGGGCACACACTCACTCACTCACACAGACACACTCTATATGGGGCAATTTGGAGAACTCAATTGACTTGCTCCATGTTTTTGGACTGTGGGAGGAAATCGGAGAACCTGGAGGAAACCCACGCGGACACGGGGAGAACATGGAAACTCCACCCAGATGGGGATTCAAACCGGGAATTCCTAGAGCTGAGAGGAGAACATGCTAAACACTAAGCCACCTGTATGCACACACCCGGCAGTTCCACTCCTTAAATCTGATTGGCTGAGCCGTTTGTCCAGCCGTGACATCATTTAGAATAACACACACCTCTGAGTGCTTCACTTTCGTATCAATGCGTGATATACAATACACCATTTTAAATCATATAATACAGATTGAAATTAACAGCGAGTTAATTCTCGATGAGCACTAGATGGCAGTCTTCACTTTACAAACTGGACTGGATTACGTCGCGAAAGAGCAGATTATTATCCATCCATCCATCCATTATCTTCTGCTTTATCGTCTATTAGGGTCGCGCGGGGGCGGGGTTCCCCATGCCCATCCAGGGGAGAACGTTTCGGGCGCTGGACATATACACCCAGCACAGGACGGCAATCTATCACTGGACACACACTGACTCACACAGACACACTCTATATGGGGCAATTTGGAGAACTCAATTGACTTGCTCCATGTTTTTGGACTGTGGGAGAACTCCTGAGAACCCGGAGGAAACCCACGCGGACACGGGGAGAACATGGAAACTCCACCCAGATGGGGATTCGAACCGGGAATCCCTAGTGCTGAGAGGAGAACATGCTAACCACTAAGCCACTGTGCCGCAAAGCAGATTATGAATTCATCAAAATAAATGTTATTATAGTGTGTTTGTAACTGTTATATAAAAGCAATAAAATATCAATGTGAATAAACCAGGCGGCACGGTGGCTTAGTGGTTAGCACGTTCGCCTCTCAGCGCTAGGGATTCCCGGTTCGAATCCCAATCTGGGTGGAGTTTCCATGTTCTCCCCGTGTCTGCGTGGGTTTCCTCCGGGTTCTCCGGTTTCCTCTCACAGTCCAAAAACATGGATCAAGTTAATTGAATTCTCCAAATTGCCCCCTATAGAGTGTGTGTGTGTGAGTGAGTGTGTGCCCAGCGATGGATTGGCGCCCTGTCCTGGGTCTATCAGCCCAGCGCCCGAGACGTTCTCCCCTGGATGGGCATGGGGAACCCCACCCCGACCCTAATAGAGGATAAGCGGGAGATAATGAATGAATGAATGAATGAATAAACCAAAAAAAAACAAGCTTTACTACATCAATAACATGAGAATCATCCTCATCCAAAATATCTACTCTGAGCTGCTTACATAACGTTCTGATCTCTAAAAAAACAAGATAAAGGGGACTGATAACATACGACAACCGTCTGTAACTGTGGAAGTAGTGAGTGGAGCTGAAAGTGAGTGTGTGTGTGTGTGTGTGTGTGTGTGTGTGTGTGTGTGTGTGTGTCTGCACAATGGAATGAAATTGAAATGTCGTGTAGAATGCCCCCTGTGGTGAGTGTAATGGATGTCGGTGTTGTGGTTCCAGTGTCTGGTTGTTAATGATGACGACTCTGAACCCGTAATGAGACTGCAGAGGTCACACGTGACTCCCAGCCGTCCTTTGATGTTCACAGAAATCTAGGAATAAAGCTTTCAGGCACATTTTACACACAGCTGTGTTTTAATGCACTGTGGGGACATCACATAACCTCTTGTGCATTTGATAGAGACCCATACGAGCCTTAAACATAAATCCTAACACACTAACATTAACAATAACCATAACCATAATCTAACCATTACTAAACCTACCGAGCGTGGTTTCCCAGCCTTTACATAAGGTCCCATATGTGAGCGTGTAAACAAGTTTTGGTCCCCACAATGTCAAATATACTCGTACACACACGTACATAGATAGATATACACTCACTGGCCATTTTATTGGGTCCACCTCCTCAGTTCTACACATACTGTCTGTTTTTTAGTTCTAGGTTCGAATCCCCATCTGGGTGGAGTTTCCATGTTCTCCCCGTGTCTGCGTGGGTTTCCCCCGGGTTCTCCGGTTTCCTCCCACAGTCCAAAAACATGGATCAAGTCAATTGAGTTCTCCAAATTGCCCCATATACAGTGTGTGTGTGTGTGTGTTTGAGTGAGTGTGTGTATCTGCCCAGCGCCCAAAACGTTCTCCCCTGGATGGGCATAGGGAACCCCACTGCGACCCTAATAGAGGATAAAGCGGGAGATAATGAATGAATGAATGAATGATCATATAGGTGGACTTTGTAGTTCTACAGTTCCATTCTGTAGTCCATCTGTTTCTCTACATACTCTGTCCGTCCCCTTTACTCTGTTCTCTGATGATCAGGACCCCACAGAGCAGGTATTATTAGAGTGGTGGATGATGGTAGGAGTAGATCAGACACCTGTATGTTCAGAGTGGTGCACACACACACTAACACACCACCACCATGTCAGTATCACTGCAGTACAGAGAATCATCCACCACCCTAATACATCCTCTGTGGGGGGGTCCTGATCATCAGAGACTATCAAAGTATGTACTGTAGAGAAACAGATGGACTACAGAATGTAATTGTAGAACTACAAAGTCCTATATGATCAGTGGAACTAAAAAAACAGACGGTGAGTATAAACCTGAGGGGGTGGACCTAATAAAATGGCCAGTTTATACACCACAGTAAGAACGGTTATATATTTATACATCCGTTTTATTTCTGGGGCGGCACGGTGGCTTAGTGGTTGGCATGTTCTCCTCTCAGCGCTAGGGATTCCCGGTTCGAATCCCCATCTGGGTGGAGTTTCCATGTTCTCCCCGTGTCCGAGTGGGTTTCCTCCGGGTTCTCCGGTTTCCCCCCACAGTCCAAAAACATGGATAAAGTCAATTGAGTTCTCCAAATTGCCCCATATAGAGTGTGTGTGTGTGTGAGTGAGTGTGTGTCCAGTGATAGAATAGTGTCCTGTTCTGAGTGTATCTGCCCAGCGCCCAAAACGTTCTCCCCTGTATGGGCATGGGGAACCCCCCCCCCCCCGCAACCCTAATATAGGATAAAGCGGAAGATAATGAATGAATGAATGAATGAATGTTTTATTTATTTCTTTGATGTTTTCATAGAGTGCTCAGTTCGATTTGGGGAACATTTCCTCTGTATCCTTCACTTCCATCGCTGCTCTTTGTTATGATGAGCAGTTCATATGACTTACACCCCACTGCATCAGTACAGGATCCTTAACACTGGATATTCCCTGTGGGACTGAACACCAGCATCGGGTTTGAGAGCAGCATTCGAAACCGCGGTGAACTTTCTAACCCTGATTTGGGAATCTCTGAAAGCAGCATCTCTGAAAGCAGCATCTCTGATCCCCCACAGTTTAATGAAAGCCTAATGACACATAATAAACGAGGATAATAAAGTCTTACTGATACACTCATACAAAAAAGCTGCTTAGAATTAAAAGGATAATGACAACATAGTTGTGGGACTTCGTTAAAGCAAAAATTAGGCAAATGAAGATTTGAATGTTTGTTATTCTGATCAGAGCTCTCAGCTGTTCTTTAGTTCTCATTATAAAGATTTCACTGCCCTGAGTGTTAAAGAGATGAAGTGATTTATTTTGCCTACTGTGCGTACACACAGAGGAATTTGTCCTCCACATTTAACCCATCTGTGCAGTGAAACACACACACACAAACACACACACTGGTGAAGTGAATACATGTGCCCAGAGCAGTGGGCAGCCTTGAATACGGCGCCTAGGGTTCAGATGCCTTGCCCAAGGTCATTTCAGCCATGGTACTTGGTGGGACCGGGAATCGAACCGGGGACCTTCCAGTCACAAGGCTGGTTACTTAACCAGAAGCCCATGACTGCCCCGTTCTAGTTCTGTTTTGTATAAACACCTGATTAAACTCTTAATTTAATAGTGGACCCTGTAAAATCACCAGAAGCATCCAGGTTCGAATCCCGATCCGGGTTTCTATGTTCTCCCTGTGTCCATGTGGGTTTTCTCCATCTTCGGTTCTTTGGTTTCCTCCCACAGTCCAAAAACAATGATCCAAGTTCAGTTGGCTGCTTTAAATTGCCCCTATCTAAATTGCCCCTATATAATGTGTGTATGTGTATGAGTGAGTATGCCCAGCAGTGGAGTGGCACCCTGTCCTGACTGTAACTGCTCAGCATCTAAAACTTTCTATCTTGAATGGGCATGGGCATGGGCATGCATATAAAAAGTGTACTTAATCATGTGTTTCCCCCAAAACAGCAATTTAATGACAAAAAAAGCTTTTTTTTTTTTTAATTGAATAGTTTGAAAGCATTCATTCATTCATTATCTTCCGCTTTATCCTCTATTAGGGTCGCGGTGGGGTTCCCCATGCCCATCCAGGGGAGAACGTCTCGGGCGCTGGGCAGATAGACCCAGGACAGGGCGCCAATCCGTCGCTGGGCACACACTCACTCACACAGACACACTCTATATGGGGCAATTTTGAGAATTCAATTAACTTGATTCATGTTTTTGGACTGTGGGTGGAAACCGGAGAACCCGGAGGAAACCCACGCAGACACGGGGAGAACATGGAAACTCCACCCAGATGAGGATTCGAACCGGGAATCCCTAGTGCTGAGAGGAGAACATGCTAAACCACTAAGCCACCGTGCCGCCCAGTTTGAAAGCAGTTTAAAAGAATTTCCAAAAATGAGGGAAAGACTTTCCTAAATAACACAATAACACCCTCCCTGTCATTTTAGAAGCCAGTTAACAGAGGAAAGGAAATCCGTCAGACAGCTAATGGTCCTAAAAGCTTTTCCGAATAAAGAGGGGAATAATACGGCACTGGAGGCAACGGGAACATTTTACGATGATCCTTCTAAGAGAGGATTTTTGGAGGGGTGTGGACTGGTATTGCCCCAATATTAGATAGTGTTTAAAGTTATATAGACAACATAAAGTTGTGATAAGGTCAACGTTAATTGTGCGATAAGTTTGAGGTTTTGGTTATGGCATGGCTATGAGTGGAGGAATAATATTTATGGCTGAGGTTTAGGAAAATCATGATTTAATGGATTTATAGTCCCCACACAACATGTAATGTGTATGTGAGTGTGTGTGTGTTTGTGTGCATGTGCGTGTTTAAATGTTTACATATCATCGATATAGCCATTATATATCATTTATGCATTATCATCACAATACGCAGACACTGTTTTGTAACCAAAGCGATCTGCATGTTTCCCAGCACAGTGAAAGACTGCTAAACCATTCAGCATTCCCGGAGCTGAAGGGTTAAGGATCTTAATTAAGGGCCTACCGCTTTATCCTATCCCCATCCAGGGGAGAACGTTTCGGGCGCTGGGCATATACACCCAGGACAGGGCGTCAATCTATCGCTGGGTACACACTCACTCACACATACACACTCTATATGGGGCAATTTTGAGAATTCAATCGACTTCATCCATGTTTTTGGACTGTGGGAGGAAACCGGAGAACCCGGAGGAAACCCACGCAGACACGGGGAGAACATGGAAACTCCACCCAGATGGGGATTCGAACCGGGAATCCCTAGCGCTGAGAGGAGAACATGCTAAACCACTAAGCCACCGTGCCGCCCACACACTAAGTACTATTCATTATATATAATATATAATATTAAAAAGACCAAACTAATTTATTTAACCTAGATACCTAAACTAGCGGTCAGCACGTTCGCCTCTCAGCGTTAGGGATTTCCATTTCGAATCCCCATCTGGGTGGAGTTTCCATGTTCTCCCCATGTCCGCGTGGGTTTCCTCCGGGTTCTCCGGTTTCCTCCCACAGTCCAAAAACATGGATCAAGTCAATTGAGTTCTCAAAATTGCCCCATATAGAGTGTGTAAATAAGTGTGTGCCCAGTGATAGATTGGCGTCCTGTCCTGGGTGTATCTGCCCAGCACCGGAACGTGTGTGTCCCCCCCCCGCGACCCTAATAGAGGATAAAGCGGAAGATAATGGATGAATGAATTAATAGATCAGTTCAGGCGGCACGGTGGCTTAGTGGTTTAGCATGTTCTCCTCTCAGCTCTAGGGATTTCCGGTTCGAATCCCTATCTGGGTGGAGTTTCCATGTTCTCCCCGTGTCCGTGTGGGTTTCCTCCGGGTTCTCCGGTGTCCTCCCACAGTCCAAAAACATGGATCAAGGTCAATTGAGTTCTCCAAATTGCCCCATATAGAGTGTGCCTGTTTGAATGAGTGTGTGCCCAGCGATGGATTGGCGCCCTGTCCTGGGTCTATCTGCCCAGTGCCTGAAACCTTCTCCCCTGAATGGGCATGAGGAACCCCCGTGACCCTAATATAGAATAAAGCGGAAGATTTAGGATGGATAGCAGTGTTGTGGATGAAGATCTGATGAATCCTCAAAGAAAACCGATGGCCCATTGGTCTAACGGTTTGCTTCCATTAAAAGCCAGTCAGATCTCATTTATCTCTCACTTTTAATAATTACTGTCACCTTTAAAACCTAACCACGTGACA
>JAFMOD010001858.1:5319-18338 GCA_019802435.1 Corydoras maculifer
CGCCAGCTGGTCGAGCGGCTGCACCGCTCGGGCCAGGCACGCGCCACCGCGCAGGTCAACACCAGCCTGGGGCCGCGCTGGCACGACATCTCGGTGCGGCTGTGCCGCGATCCGGTCGAGGGCCGCCAGGTCTTCCTGGTCAGCGAGATCGACATCACCGAGCTCAAGCAGGCCGAGGCGCGCGCGCACTGGCTGGCGATGCGCGACACGCTCACCGGCCTGCCCAACCGCAGCTTCGTCTCGCGCGACTTCCAGCAGCGCCTCGACGGCCTGCACGCCAGCGGCGGCGAGGCCGCGCTGATCTTCATCGACCTCGACCGCTTCAAGGCGGTCAACGACTCGCTCGGCCACGACATCGGCGACCGGCTGCTGGTGGAGATCGCGCAGCGCCTGTACGCGACGCTGGAGACCGACGACCTGGTCGCGCGGCTCGGCGGCGACGAGTTCCTGGTGCTGGTGGCCAACCGCGACGGCGACATCGAGCGCCGCACCCGCCAGCTGGTGCGCCGGCTGCAGGCCGAGCTGGGCCGCACCGTGATGATCGGGCGGCTGCAGATGCAGGTCACGCCGTCGATGGGCATCTGCCGCTTCCCGCGCGACGGCCACGACATCGAGGCGCTGCTGCGCAACGCCGATCTCGCGCTCTACCGCGCCAAGCAGGGCGGACGCAACGGCGTGGGCTGGTTCACCCCGGAGCTGGTGCGCATCGCGCGCGACCGGGTGCAGCTCGAGCAGGACCTGCGCATCGCGGTCGAGCGCCACCAGTTCGAGGTCTTCTACCAGCCGCGGCTGCACGTCGGCAGCGGCCGGCTGCTCGGCGCCGAGGCGCTGGTGCGCTGGCGCCATCCGCGCCGCGGCCTGGTGCCGCCGGACGTGTTCATCGGCCTGAGCGAGGACACCGGGCTGATCCGCGCGATCGGCGCGATGGTGCTCGAACAGGCGGCGCGCCAGCAGGTGCTGTGGCAGTCGCAGGGGCACCGGCTGCGCATCTCGGTGAACCTGTCGCCGCGCCAGTTCGGCGATCCGGCGCTGCTCGACACCATCGAGCGCATCGTGCGCGACACCGGCTGCGACCCGCAGCAGCTCGAGCTCGAGATCACCGAGTCGGTCATGCTCGGCCAGGACGAGTCGACCGCGCAGGCGATCCAGAAGCTCGCGCTGATGGGCTTCCGGCTGGCGATCGACGACTTCGGCACCGGCTACTCCAACCTCGCCTACCTGCAGCGCTGCCCGATCAGCACGCTGAAGATCGACCGCTCGTTCATCGCCGGCGAGCATGGCGTCAGCCCGCTGGCGCGGCTGGTGATCACGATGTGCCGGATGCTGGGCATCGAGACGGTGGCCGAGGGCGTCGAGACCGAGGCGCAGCTCGACTGGCTGCGCGCGCAGGACTGCGACGAGTACCAGGGCCACCTGTGCAGCCCGGCGCTGCCGGCCGACCAGTTCGAGCGGCGCATGCTCGAGCCGGTCAGGCCCGCCTGAGGGGCGGCCCTCAGCCGCCCAGCACCGCGGCGATCGCCTCGGCGGTCGGCTCGACGTTGCCCGAGTTCAGGCCCGCCACGCACATCCGGCCCGAGCGCACCAGATAGACGCCGTGCTGCTCGCGCAGCACGTCGACCTGCTCGGCGCTCAGGCCGGTGTAGCTGAACATGCCGCGCTGGGTCAGGAAGTAGCTGAAGTCGCGGCCGGGCACGCGCGCGGCCAGCACGTCATGCAGGCGCTGGCGCATCTGGCGGATGCGCTCGCGCATCGCGTCGAGCTCGGCGACCCAGGCGGCGTTGAGCGCCGGCTCGGCCAGCACCCGCGCGACGATGCGCGCGCCGTGCGTCGGCGGGCTGGAGTAGTTCTTGCGCACCGCCACCTGCAGCTGGCCGGTCACCAGCGCGGCCTCGGCCACGGTCGGGCAGACCACGCTCAGGCCGCCGACGCGCTCGCCGTAGAGCGAGAAGCTCTTCGAGAAGCTGTTGGCGACGAAGAAGGCCAGGCCCGCGTCGGCCAGCATGCGCAGCGCGAAGGCATCCTCGCGCACGCCGTCGCCGAAGCCCTGGTAGGCGATGTCGACGAAGGGGATCAGGCCGCGCTCGACCATCACCGGGATCAGCTCGGCCCACTGCGCCGCGCTCAGGTCGACGCCGGTCGGGTTGTGGCAGCAGGCGTGCAGCAGCACCACCGAGCGCGAGGGCAGCGCGCGGATGGCCTCGAGCATCGCGTCGAAGCGCAGGCCGCCGGTGGTCGCGTCGTAGTACGGGTAGGTGTTCACCTGGAAGCCCGCGCCCTCGAAGATCGCGCGGTGGTTGTCCCAGGTCGGGTCGCTGATCCAGACCTGCGAGGCCGGGAAGTACTTGCGCAGGAAGTCCGCGCCGACCTTCAGCGCGCCCGAGCCGCCCAGCGACTGGATCGTCACCGCGCGGCCGCTCGTCACCACCTCGTGGTCGGCGCCGAACAGCAGGTGCTGGATCTGCGTGCGGTACTCGGCCAGGCCGGTCATCGGCAGGTAGCTGCGCGGACCGATGGACTGCAGCAGCGAGCTCTCGGCCTCGCGCACCGCCTGCATCACCGGCAGCCGGCCGGCGTCGTCGAAGTAGATGCCGATCGACAGGTTGATGCGGCCCGGACGCGGGTCCTTCTGGAAGTTCTCGTTGAGCGTGAGGATCGGATCGCCCGCGTAGGCGTCGACGTGTTCGAACATGGATGAGGCTCCTGCCGGGGGAGAAATGCGAGGAAAAGGAGGTGCGAGATTATCGGCCGCGTCCGGCGGGCCCCGCACATCGGCGACCGATCGTGCAATCTGGCGCACTCCCCATGGGTACCACGCCGTATTGAGGGGGGTGCATCACCTTGACGCTGAGCAAGCCGCTTCGAAGAATCGGACTGTTACGAAGTGATCCAAGGAGTACCAGTGATGTCCGTTCCGCAGCGCCTTGCCCTGATCGGCCTCAGCGCGTTCGAGCGCCGCACGCTGGAGAGCTTCTTCCGGCTCGACGCGGGGCGCCCCGGCTTCGAGATCGTCGACGACCTGCCCGACTGCGACTGGATCATCGCCGACGGCGAGCGCGCCGACACGCTGCGCCAGGTGCGCCGGCTCGACCGGCTCGAGGACACGCTGCTCGTCGGCCCCCCGGTCACGGCCGGCGAGGACACGCCGCGCTGCGCCGCGCGGCTGCCGCGGCCGATCGACGCGCTGGCGCTGCGCCGCGCGCTCGACGAGCTGGTGGCGCGCCGCCAGGCACGCCAGCAGCGCCCCGGCGCGCTGCTGCGCCTGCCGCCCTCGCCCGGCCATCAGCGCCAGGCCGCGCTGGCCGACCGCGAGGTGCACGACTTCCATGCCAGCTCCGGCTTCAGCAACACCGTGCTGGCCGAGGGCGACCTGCGGCTCGAGCGCATCCTGGTCGTCAGCGCCAGCCCGGCCGAATGCCGGCTGCTGCGCGACACGCTGATGCCGCTGGGCTACCGGGTCCACCTGAGCCGCAGCGCCGGCGAGGCCGAACGCATGACCGCGCTGGCCGGCTACGGCTTCGTCTTTCTCGGCGTCGGCCAGGGCGGACCGGCCGGCTTCCAGCTCGGCCGGCGCATCAAGCGCCAGGCGGTGCCGGGCGGCGGCAGCATGCCGGTGGTGGTGGCGCTGGCGCCGCGCGGCTCGGCGATCGAGCGCATCCGCGCGACCTTCGCCGGCTGCGACGCCTTCCTGACCACGCCGCTCGACGAGCAGGAGCTGCTGCACCTGCTGGCGCGGCACGACCGCACCTTCGAGCGCGTGTTCCAGCCGACGGCGCTGATGACGCCGCTCGAGCTGCGCGCCTGAGTCTCCTCGGGCCGCGGCGCTCAGTGGTGCCCGGCGTCGCTGCGCGCGATGTCGAGCAGGCGCTCGACCTCGGCGCGGTGCGTGACGGTGTTGCGCTGGTGCCAGCGCCCGATCAGTCCCATCGTGCCGGCCACCAGCAGGCCGAAGATCGTGATCGCGCCGAAGGCCGACAGGCCGCCGCGCGTCATGCCGGTGTAGAAGGCGCCCAGCGCCAGGATGCAGGCCTGCTCGTTGAAGTTCTGCACCGCGATCGAGCGGCCGGCGCCCATCAGGTTGTGGCCGCGGTGCTGCAGCAGCGCGTTCATCGGCACGACCAGGAAGCCGCCCAGGCCGCCCAGCACGATCAGGAAGGGCGCGGCGAGCCAGACGTTGTCGATCACGTTCATCAGCACCACCAGCAGGCCCATCGCCACGCCCAGCGGGATCACCCGGGTCGCGTGCTCGAGGCGCATCATGCCGGAGGCCACCACCGCGCCGACCGCGGTGCCGATCGCCACGACCCCGACCAGCGAGGAGGCCTGCGTGGTGCCGTAGCCCAGCGCCGCCGCGGCCCAGGCCAGCACGATGTAGCGCAGGTTGCCCGACACGCCCCAGAACAGCGTCGTCGTCGCCAGCGAGATCTGGCCGAGCTTGTCCGCCCACAGGCGCGTGTTGCACTCGGAGAAGTCGCGCACCAGCGCCATCGGCTGCGCGGGCAGCGGCTGCAGCGGCGCGTCGGTGCGCGGGATGTAGAGGTTGAAGACCGCCGCGGTCACGTACAGGATCACCAGCGAGGCGATCGCGCTCTCGGGCGGCGTGTCGATGCCGGTGTCCAGGCCGGGCAGGTCCAGCGCCAGCAGGTGCGGCGCGATGTGCGGCCCGATCAGCTGGCCGCCCAGCAGCACGCCCAGGATGATCGAGCCGATCGTCAGGCCCTCGATCCAGCCATTGGCCTTGACCAGCTGGGACGGCGGCAGCAGCTCGGTGAGGATGCCGTACTTGGCCGGCGAGTAGGCCGCCGCGCCGAGCCCGACCACCGCGTAGGCCGCCAGCGGGTGCGTGCCGAACAGCATCAGCAGGCAGCCGAGGATCTTGATGCTGTTCGAGAAGAACATCACCTTGCCCTTCGGGATCGCGTCGGCGAAGGCGCCGACGAAGGGCGCCAGGATGACGTAGAACAGCGCGAACATCGGCACCAGCGCGGCACGCTGCCATTCCGGCGCACCGGAGGTCCGGAGCAGTTCGACCGCGGCGACGAACAGGGCGTTGTCTGCCAGCGAGCTGAAGAACTGCGCAGACATGATGGTGTGAAAGCCTTTTTTCATCCGGAAGTCGACGCGCTGCTCTCTGTGTTCTGACGGGACGGGATCGGGTGCGGCGCGGTTATAGCACGCTGCACCGGCCGGTCCCAGGCGGCAAGCCCTCGTGGCGCGGGGGGCTCGCTGGCACAATCCGGCGATCATGCCCCGTCCGATCGAAGCCCTCGTCCATCCCGACGCCCTCGCCCTCAATCTCGCCGCCGCACGCCGGCGCGCACCCGACGCCCGGCTGTGGGCGGTCATCAAGGCCAATGCCTACGGGCACGGCATCGAACGCATCTGGCCCGGCCTGCTCGGCGCCGACGGCCTGGCGATGCTCGACCTCGACGAGGCGCAGCGGGTGCGCGACCTGGGCTGGCGCGGCCCGGTGCTGCTGCTCGAGGGCTGCTTCGAGCCGCGCGACCTGGAGCTGTGCTCGCGGCTGAACCTCTGGCACGTCGTGCACTGCGACGAGCAGATCGACTGGCTGGCCGCGCACAAGACGCACCAGCCGCACCGCGTCTTCCTGAAGATGAACAGCGGCATGAACCGCCTGGGCTTCACCGCGGCGCACCTGCGCAGCGCCTGGGCGCGGCTGGACGCGCTGCCCCAGGTCGACGAGATCTCGCTGGTGACGCACTTCTCCGACGCCGACGGCCCGCGCGGCGTCAAACATCAGGTCGAGGCCTTCGTCCAGGCCACCCGCGACCTGCCGGGCGAGCGCTCGCTGAGCAACAGCGCGGCCATCCTGCGCCATGCGGCCGCCGCCGACGTGCGCGCCGACTGGGTGCGCAGCGGCATCCTGAGCTACGGCAGCGCGCCCGACTTTCCCGAGCACGACATCCATCACTGGGGCCTGGTGCCGGCGATGACGCTGCGCTCGCGCCTGATCGCGGTACAGCAGCTGCAGCCCGGCGACAGCGTCGGCTACGGCAGCCGCTTCGTCGCCGAGCGACCGATGCGCATCGGCATCGTCGCCTGCGGCTATGCCGACGGCTATCCGCGCCTGGCCGCCAGCGGCACGCCGGTGCTGGTCGACGGCGTGCGCACCGGCACCGTCGGCCGGGTGTCGATGGACATGCTGGCGGTCGACCTGACGCCGGTGCCGGCGGCCGGCTTCGGCAGCGAGGTCACGCTGTGGGGCCACGGCCCGCGCGGCACGCGGCTGTCGATCGACGAGGTCGCGCACGGCGCCGGCACCATCGGCTACGAGCTGATGTGCGCGCTGGCCCAGCGCGTGCCGGTGCGTGTCGCCGAACTCCCGGCCGCGGCATGAGCGCCCGTCCTTCCGGCCGCCCCGCGGTGCACGGCCCGGTCTCGCGCCTGGTCCACTGGAGCGGCGCGCTGCTGACGATCGTGCTGCTGGCGCTGGGCCTGATCATCGACGACGTGGTGACCGAAGGCCCGCTGCACCGCCGGCTCTCCGCCTGGCATTACGGCCTGGGCATGCTGAGCCTGCTGCCGCTGCTGCTGCGGGTGCAGTGGAGCGTGCTGACCGCGCTGGGCCGGCGCCGGCCCGAGCCGCTGTCGCCGCCGGGGCTGCAGCGCTGGATCGAGCAGGGCGTGCATGCGGCGCTGCTGGCGGTGCTGATGGTCATGGCGCTGACCGGGCCGCTGATGTTCTGGAGCGAGGGCGAGCCGATCCATGTGCTGGGCTGGTTCTCGGTGCCCTCCCCGATCGAGGCGAACGCGGCGCTGCACCACTACAGCGGCCGGCTGCACGATGTCGGCGCCAAGCTGATGCTGGCGCTGCTGGCGCTGCATGTGGCCGGCGCGCTGCGCCACGGCCGGACCTCGCTGCGCCGCATGGCCGGCTGAGCGGCGGAGCGGCCCGGCCGAGTCGCTGACGCCGGGCTGACGGCACCCGGCACGACTGGTGCAAGATGGGAGGCATTCCACCACCGGGACCTCGCGGTCCGACCTTCCCATGGATCTCCCCTCCCACCAGCTGACGATGACGGTGCTGATGACGCCCGACATGGCCAACTTCTCCGGCAACGTGCACGGCGGCACCATCCTGAAGCTGCTCGACCAGGTCGCCTACGCCTGCGCCAGCCGCTATGCCGGCCGCTACACCGTCACGCTCAGCGTCGACCAGGTGATGTTCCGCCAGCCGATCCACGTCGGCGAGCTGGTCACCTTCCTGGCCAGCGTCAACTACACCGGCACCTCGTCGATGGAGATCGGCGTGAAGGTCGTGGCCGAGAACATCCGCACCCAGGTCGTGCGCCACGCCAACTCGTGCTTCTTCACGATGGTGGCGGTCGGCGACGACGGCAAGCCGGTGCCGGTGCCGGCGCTGCGCCCGTTCAACGCCGAGGAGAAGCGCCGCTGGGCCAATGCCCAGGCACGGCGCGAGCTGCGCACCGAGATGGAGCAGCGGCTGCGCGCGGTGCGCACCCAGCCGCCCGCGCCCGCCGCCGGCCCGGCGGACTCGGGCGGCTGAGGCACGGCTCCCGCGCCGCTCAGCCGGCGCGGCGGAACAGCGCCAGGAACAGGCCCGCGGCCACGAACAGGCCGCCGAAGCTGCGGTTCATCCAGCGCAGCTGGCGCGGCGAGCGCAGCGCCCCCAGCACCCGCGAGGCCAGCGCGACATAGCCGGCCATCACCACCAGATCGGTGAAGGCCAGCGTCAGCGCGATCGTCAGGTACTGGGCCGCCAGCGGCCGCGACGGATCGACGAACTGCGGCACCACCGCCAGCAGGAAGACGGTGCCCTTCGGGTTGACCGCGTTGATCATCCAGCCGCGCAGCACCAGCCGGCGGCGCGGCAGGTTCTCGGCCTGCGGATCGAGCTCGACCAGCGGACGCGCCGGCGCGCGCCACTGCTGGATGCCCAGCCAGACCAGATAGGCCACGCCCAGCCATTTCAGCATCGAGAAGGCCCAGGCCGAGGTCGCCATCAGCGCACCCAGGCCGACCGAGACGACCAGCACCTGGGTCCAGATGCCCAGCACCAGCCCGATGACGATGGCGTAGCCGCGCCAGAAGCCGTGGCCCATGCCGGCGCTCATCGACGCCACGGCGCCGGGTCCGGGAGACAGGCTGATGGCCCAGCAGGCCGCGAAGAAGGTGATCCAGGTCGAGAAGTCCATCCCGGATTTGTAGCATGCCCCGTCGGGGAATGGCGCACGGCGACAATCGCGCCATGGCCCGCGACAAGACGATCTACACCTGCCGCGACTGCGGCGGCACCAGCCCGAAGTGGCTGGGCAAGTGCCCGCAGTGCAATGCGTGGAACACCCTCGACGAGACAGTGGCCGAGCCGACCGCCGCAGCCGGCGCCGCCGGCCGCAACACCCGCTTCCAGGCGCTGGCCAAGAGCCAGCCGGTGGCCACGCTGGCCGACATCGAGGCCGCCGAGGTCGCGCGCACGCCCACCGGGCTGGAGGAGCTCGACCGGGTGCTCGGCGGCGGCATCGTCGAGGGCGGCGTGGTGCTGATCGGCGGCGACCCCGGCATCGGCAAGAGCACGCTGCTGCTGCAGGCGGCCGAGGCGCTGTCGCGGCAGATGAACGTCCTCTATGTGACCGGCGAGGAGTCCGGCGCGCAGGTGGCGCTGCGTGCGCGCCGCCTCGGGCTGGAGGGGCTGCAGCTGCGCCTGCTGGCCGAGATCGGGCTGGAGCGCATCCTGGCCACGCTCGCGGCCGAGCAGCCGGCCTTCTGCGTCATCGACTCGATCCAGACGCTGTTCTCCGAGCAGCTCACCTCGGCGCCGGGCTCGGTCGCGCAGGTGCGCGAGTGCGCCGCGCAGCTCACCCGGGTGGCCAAGTCGACCGGCTGCACCATCGTGCTGGTGGGCCACGTCACGAAGGAAGGCGCGCTGGCCGGCCCGCGCGTGCTCGAGCACATCGTCGACACCGTCCTCTATTTCGAGGGCGACACCCATTCGAGCTTCCGGCTGGTGCGCGCGATCAAGAACCGCTTCGGCGCGGTCAACGAGATCGGCGTGTTCGCGATGACCGACAAGGGCCTGAAGGGCGTGACCAACCCCAGCGCCATCTTCCTGTCGACCCAGGGCGAGCCGGTGCCCGGCGCCTGCGTTCTGGTGACGCTGGAGGGCACGCGGCCGATGCTGGTGGAGATCCAGGCGCTGGTCGATTCCGGCGGCCCTAGCCCGCGCCGGCTCAGCGTCGGCCTGGACCGCGACCGGCTGGCGATGCTGCTGGCGGTGCTGCACCGCCACGCCGGGGTGTCGTGCGCCGACCAGGACGTGTTCGTCAACGCGGTCGGCGGCGTGAGGATCGGCGAGCCGGCGGCCGATCTTGCCGTGCTGCTGGCGATCCAGAGCTCCTTGCGCGGGCGCGCCCTGCCCAAGGGCTTCATCGCCTTCGGCGAGGTCGGCCTGGCCGGCGAGGTGCGCCCGGCCCCGCGCGGCCAGGACCGCCTGAAGGAGGCCGCCAAGCTCGGCTTCTCGGTCGCGCTGGTGCCGCGCGCCAATGCGCCGAAGAAGGCGATCGAGGGCCTGACGGTGCATCCGGTCGACCGAATCGAGCAGGCCATCGAGATCCTGCGGACGCTGGACTGAGCGCGCCACGCCCGCCGAAGGCTGAGGCTTTTCTTAGAAGGATTACCAGTTGTTTCGAATTTCTCAGGAAATTGCGTCCGGTACTACACTTTCCGCACTTTCCACATTCTCGGCCGGCCTCACCCCTGATTCGAGGGTCGGAGCTTCCGTCAGGGCTGCCGACAGAGAAACGACTCAATTCCTCCGGCATAAGATCAGGTACATGAAAGTTCCGATGCAACGCGTCCTCAACGCGTCCCTGGCCGTTGCGGCCCTGATGGCAGGATGGATGTCGATGAAGTGGCTGGGTCTGGTGCTGGCCGTCACGGTGATCGCCTTCTGGATGGTGCTCCAGTTCAACCGGGCCAGCCGCCAGCTGCGCAATGTCGCCGACCGGCCGAAGGGCATGGTCGACAGCGTCATCGCGCTGCAGTCCAGGCTCGGTCACGGCATGAGCATGGCCGACGTGCTGGCCATCTCCAACAGCCTGGGCCAGCGCGTCGAAGGCACGAACGGCGACTGGATGTGGCGTGACAGCTACGGCAACCAGATCGTCGTGACCTTCCGCCGCGGCGGCGTCGAACGCTGGGCCGCGACCCGCACCGAAAGCTCGGCGCCTGCCGCCGGCGTTCCCGCCAAGACCCTGCCGACCGCTGCCGCGGCCTGAGCCGCCGCGAACGGACACGGTCCGGCACCGCAGCGCGGCATTCAGCCCGCGTCGCCAGCCACCCAGCCCAGCCGGGCGCACGCCTGGCGGGCCGCGGCCATCAGCTGCTGCAGCTGACGGGCCGCCTGCGCATCGGCCTCGCGCTCGCCGGATTCGAGGCTGCGCGCCAGATCGGCGACCTGCCTCAGGCCGAGCGTGCCGGCCGATCCCTTCAGGCGGTGCGCCGCGGACTTCAGGTCCTGCGTGTGCCCTTCGCCGGATTCGAGCCGGTCGACCAGATCGGCCAGCGTGCGGCTGCCGTCCTCGAAGAAGCTGCCCAGCAGGCTGCGCAGGCTGCCCACGCCCAGCAGCGCGCAGCTGTCCGACATCAGGTCCAGATCGAGATGGCGCGCGGCCTCGCCGCGCCCGGGCCGGGTGCCGCGCGCGGGCTCCGGAGCCGCGGCGGCCGCCGGCGGCTCGGGCGCGGGAGCGGGCGGCAGGCTGACCAGCGCACGCGCGCCGAAATGCCGGCGCAGCATGTTCTCGATGTCGTGCAGCTGCACCGGCTTGGCCAGGAAGTCGTCCATGCCGGCCTGCCTGGCGCGCTCGCGCGACTCGGCGAAGGCGTCGGCCGTCAGCGCGATCACCGGCACGCGCGCGTCCGGCTCCGGCATCCCTCGGATCTGGCGCGTCGCCTCCAGCCCGTCCATCGTCGGCATGTGCACGTCCATCAGCACCAGGTCGAAGCGGGCGGCCTGCAGGCGCTGCAGCGCCTCGGCCCCGTCGCCGGCCAGGCTGACCCGGTGCCCGAGGCGCTCGAGCAGAACCTGCATGTACTTGCGGTTGACCGGATGGTCGTCGGCGACCAGCACGCGCAGCTGGCCGCCGGCCGGCACCGCGCCGGGCGGCGGCAGCGGCACCGGCGGCGCCGCGGCCGCCTGCTGCGCGGCGATCTCGGCCGCGTCGAGCGCACGCAGCGGCAGCAGCACGCTGAACTCGCTGCCCTGCCCCGGCTGGCTGACGACCTGGATGTCGCCGCCCATCATCCGCACCAGCTCGCGCGAGATCTCCAGCCCCAGCCCGGTGCCGCCGAAGCGCCGGCCGATGCTGTCGTCGCCCTGGCTGAAGCGCTGGAACAGGCGCTGCAGCGTCTGCTCGTTCATGCCGATGCCGGTGTCGATGACGCGGATGCGCGTCAGCGCCGCCCCGGCGGCCCCGTCCTTCGCCGGCACCGGGTCGATCAGCAGCCGCACGCCGCCGCGGTCGGTGAACTTGATCGCGTTGCCGATCAGGTTGAACAGCACCTGCTTGAGCCGCTTCGCGTCCGCCTCGACCCAGGTCGGCAGGTCCGGCGCCAGCGTCACCTCGAACAGCAGCGAGCGCGAGCGCGCCTGCGGCTGCATCAGCGCCCGCACGTCCTCGACGAGCTGGTTCAGGTCGAGCGGATGGGGCGAGAGCTCGAGCCGGCCGGACTCCAGCTTGGACAGGTCGAGCACGTCGTTGAGGATGTGCAGCAGGTGCTCGCCGGACTGGCGCGCGATCTGCAGGTGCTCGCGCTGCTGCGCATCGAGCGCCGAGCGGTCCAGCAGCGACATCATGCCCAGCAGGCCGTTGAAGGGCGTGCGCAGCTCGTGGCTCATGTTGGCCAGGAAGGCGCTCTTGGCGCGGCTGGCCTGCTCGGCCTCGAGCCGGGCCTCCTGCAGCCGCGAGGCGAGCTGCTCGAGCTCGACGCGGCGCTGCTCGAGCGCGCGCACCTGGCGCACCACGATGATCGCGAACACCAGGATCAGCAGGCACTGGAAGATGGTCAGGCCGATGCCGATGCGGTTCTGCTGGCGCACGCCCTCGTTGCGGCTGACGATGCCCGCACCGACGGCCTGGTTCGACAGCAGCGAGAGGTCGCGCACCGCCGGCGCCAGCGCGTCCACGTCGGCCAGCACCGCGCGCAGCGCCGCCACGTCCACCGGCGAGGGCGCGTCCGGCCCGAGCACCGGGTCGACGCGGGCGACGACCGCGTTGAGCTGCCCGAGCACCCGGCGGTGCTCGGGCAGGTCGGGCATGACCTCGCGGGTGCGCACCGGATCGACCAGGCTGATGCGGCTGACGAAGATGTCGTAGCGCTCGCGCAGCGCTTCCTCGCGGCCGCGGCGCTCGGGCGCCGGCAGCGCCGGCACCTCGCGCACGAAGTCGTGCATCTGGCGGTCGAGCCGGAGGTATTCGGTCTCGAGCTGGAAGAAGCTCCAGACGATGTTGTCGCCCTGGTAGACGACCTTGGCGCTGAGCAGCCGCAGCGACTGCGCCTGCAGCCAGGCGATGCCGCCGAAGACCAGCGCCAGCAGCAGCGCCATGGCCAGCAGCAGCCGCCCGACTCGGGTCGGTCCGCCGGAGGCGGGCGTCGTCGCGAGGCCGGTCACTCGACCTCGAGCATCTTGAGCTGCCAGGCCGAGCGGCTGTAGTAGCGCTCGCTGCGCAGCGACTCGTCCGAGTCGAAGGGATAGATGATGAACAGCGGCCCCTTGTCGCGCACCGACATCGGCCGGTCGTCGAGCAGGCGCGCCAGCACGACCGGATAGCGGGTGGCGTCCTCGACCGGCAGCTCAACCTTGTAGTCGTTCAGCGCGATCGCCCGCAGCGTGCGCCCCTGCGCGCCGACGGCGGCCAGCACGTCGCGCAGCAGCGGCCCGGTGAACTTGTGCGCCTGCGGATACCAGGGCGTCTTCGTCGAGAAGCTGTGCTGGGGCAGCGCGGCCAGCATGTCCATGTCGAAGCGGGCCGCGTCGCCGGCGT
>JAFMOD010000186.1:19796-78247 GCA_019802435.1 Corydoras maculifer
CCCTCAGCCTGTGAGGGTGGAGGGGGGGTTCCATGCACAGCATAATTGTGTAATGTGGGGAGGGGGGGCTTATACACAAAGGGTTCTATGCACAAAACAGTGGGGTTTGTGTGTGTGCATGGGGGGGGTCTCCGTGATCATGTACGATGGGGTGGGTCCTCTATGTATATATAAACACACACTATAAACTGCCCCTATATAGTATGTGTGTCCAGTGACAGATTGGCACCCTGTCCTGTGAAGGGGGGGGGTGTCCATGCACATAATTGAGTAAAGTGGTCCTATACAGAGGGTTTATGTACCAGGGGTTCCCTGCACAAAAGAGTGCACGAAGTGTTTGTGTGTGGGGGGGCTTTACCATGCACAGCATGATCATGTACGATGGGGGTCCCCCCTGTGTATACACAGACACTATAAATTGCCCCTATATAGTGTGCATGTCCAGTGATAGATTGATACCCTGTCCTGTGTGTATCTGCCCAGCATCCCCCCCCCCCATGACTCCAGTAGAGGACTAAACAGAAGATACCGAATGAATAATAATCTTCTGAAGCCGTGCAGATCCGTACCTCCTCGAACAAGCTGGAGTTATCTGGAATGTTATCGATTAAGACTTTGTTCTCCGTCGCCGGCTGATCGATCACCACGTTGGTGGTCTTGCGCCGTTTCTCCTCGGGTTCTCCCTCCATGCTGTCGTTGCTGCAGAGGGCATTAGATCTGCATTAGAACTCCGGGGCGCAAACTGCTTCACAGAGTCGCACCAGAGAAAGTCAACGCATCAGAACCTTTTCTCGTTCGGATCCAGATCTCTGGATCGCTGCTTGGCCACCAGCTTGGCCATCCTCTTGGCCTTGTTCCGCTGTCGATTGCTCATGCCTGGCCGGAACTCCGAGTCGATGAACTCTGCCGCCTGCATGGGCTGTAACGGAGACACAGAGATTATTTAATATAAATACATACACACACACATTAATATATACACATACACAATTCTTTTTATAATATAATAACGCGGCACGGAGGCTTGGTGGTTAGCATGTTCTCCTCTCAGCTCTAGGGATTCCCGGTTCGAATCCCCATCTGGGTGGAGTTTCCATGTTCTCCCCGTGTCCGCGTGGGTTTCCTCCGGGTTCTCTGGTTAACATGGATCAAGGTCAATTGAATTCTCCAAATTGCCCCATATAGAGTGTGTTTGTGTGAGTGAGTGTGTGCCCAGTGATGGATTGGCGTCCTGTCCTGGGTGTATCAGCCCAGCGCCTGAAACATTCTCCCCAGGATGGGCATGGGAAACCACCCCCCCCCCCACGACCCTAATAGAGGATAAAGCCTCTAATTATAATGATGGATAATATAATGGTGTAGTGGTTAGCACATCCGCTAATCAGCATTGGGGATTTAGGTTTGAATCCGGTCTGGGTGGAGTTTGCATGTTCTTCCTATGTCTGTGTGGGTTTCCTGCGGGTTCTCTAGTTTCCTCCCACAGTCCAAATACATGGATTCAAGGTAAATTGAATGCTATAAATTGCCCCATAGAGTGTGTGTGTCTGTCCCCAGTGATAGATTGGCGTCCTGTCCTGAGTGTATCTGTCCAGTGCCCAAAAAGTTCTCCCCTGTATGGGTATTGGGAACCTCCACCCCTATATTGTCAGGAGGATGAAATGGAAGATAATGAATATGAGTGTGTGTGTCTCTCCTGTGATGGGTTGGCATCCTGTCCTGGGTGTATCTGCCCAGTACCCAAAACGTTCTCCCCTGGATGGGTACAGGGAGCAGTGACGTTGGGACCCCTGCTTACCGTCTGTCTGCGGGTGCTGTGGAACGTGGTCCCTTTGCCTATCCCAGTTCTGTTGGTGTTGGTACAGTTGTAGTCCAGGTCCTCATCGTTGAACAGCTCGTCTGTATCCATGCCGATAGCGGCACCCATATCCAGCCCCAGCTTTTTCTGGAGCAGCTTCCTCTGTCGGGCCAGACGCTCTTTAGGGTCCACCTCGCCTGTTCCACAGAGAGAAGAGAACCAATGAGCTCCTGAATCCTTACCAGGTTCTTTTTTATGAGGGGTATCACAGATTTCAAGGGGAAATGATCATTTTGCGAAACTATCACACAACGCAAACCAACTTTATCTGAATTCAGTATGGCGTGAACACCACCCACCTGACTTGTCCTCCTGAACCTCAAACTCAGCTCCAGCGGAGCCAAGCAGCGACGCTCCATGTTTGAGCAACCGCGAAATATCGAATCTGTAGAAGCTCAGTCGGTCTGAAGCGCTGTCCTCTGGAGACATGTCCTCCACACAGGACTCTGATCAGACAGGAGAGACAAATCAAATGAGGTGTCATAAAACTTTCTACCAGAAGTGTACACCGCACACAAAAGAAATAAATAAATACAGAATTTTTAAAAATTATATTATATATATATATATATATATATATATATATATATAGATATATATATATATAGATATATATATCTTACATATAAATTAATTAATTAATTAAAGGGGGAAAAAATATATAAATTTAAATATACTTTTTGGAATTTAATTGTTTTTGAATTAGATTAAACAAGCAAAATACTTTTAAAAAAATGAAATTTTAAAAAAATTAACACAAAATTAATTCATTACAACTAATTAGTTAATTCATTGGTGTTTTTTTTTTTTTATTGACGAACAATTGTGCAAAGTTTCAGCTTAATGAAATAACGGCGAGTGGGTGAAATGGCATTTGCAAACGTTTTACCCGACACACACAGACAAAGCGAGTATAGGGGGTAATAATATGGTAACAATAAAAAAAAAAAAGTCCTGTCATGTGTCGTGACATGGTGCCATGCCATAATTTAACTGGAGTCGAATCACGTGATCAGGCTGAGAAAGGAAACGTTAGAAAGTGCCGAGTGGCACAGAGACGCGAACCCTCAACCCTGATATGCACTTTAGTAGCATAATAACTGCAAAACCCGCCCGCGAGTGAGACTTTAAACCACAGTGATCTGTTCACAGCAACCTGCCCCAGAGAACCACACACCTCAGAGCAAACACACCTGACCTACATCAGGGGTGAACCAGGTGCTAGATCTGTCATACAGGTCATGCCCAAGGAGGAGATACTGATGAAGAGGAGTTCTTAAAGTCTATATATCATATCTATAAATAAAAAGCAGAAGAAGTCGATCAAACAATGAACCATGAAAAAATCACTTACCGTCCTTTGGTTTGGGTGACGGGTTCCATTCTGGAATATTCTTCATGATGGCCTCGACCGCTTGACCAGCTGCAATCCGTGTGTCCCAGTTCGGACTCCTTAAATAAGTTAAAACCTAACAGAACAAAAAAATAAATAAAAGGAATAGAACCTGAGATTTAATATTATATTACAGTGAAACACAGACAGGAGTGGTGGGCAGCCTTGTAAACAGCACCCAGGAAGCAACAGGTGCGTGTGTGTGTGTGTATATATATATATATATATATATATATATACATATACATACATTCATTCATTATCTTCCGCTTTATCCTCTATTAGGGTTGTGGTGGGGTTCCCCATGCACATCCAGGGGAGAATGTTTCGGGCGCTGGAAAGATACACCCAGGACAGTATGCCAATCCATCGCTGGGCATACTTACTCACACACTCTATATGGGGCAATTTGGAGAACTCAATTGACTTGATCCATGTTTTTGGACTATGGGAGGCAACCAGAGAACCCGGAGAAAACCCACACGGAGACGGGGAGAACATGGAAACTCCACCCAGATTGGGATTTGAACGGGGAATCCCTAGTGCTGAGAGGAGAACATGCCAACCACTAAGCCACCATGCTGCCCTATATATATATATCCTCAGGGTCTTTAATATTAAGCCCAAATTCCGTCTGAGATCTTGTAATTTGTAGATGTTAGAATTATTATTATTACTATAGTTATTATTAATATTATAGGGCGGTGGGTGGCACGGTGGCTTAGTGTTTAGCATGTTCTCCTCTCAAGGTTGGTGGAGTTTCCATGTTCTCCCTGTGTCCTCGTGGGTTTCCTCCGGGTTCTCCGGTTTACTCCCACAGTCCAAAAGCATGGATCAAGGTCAAATGAATTCTCCAATATAGAGAGTGTGTGTGTGTGTGTGTGTGTGTGTGTGTGTGTGTGTGTGTGTCCAGTAATAGATTGGTGTCCTGTCCTGGGTGTATCTGCCCAGCGCCCGAGACATTCACCCCTGAATGGGCATGGGGAACCCCCCTGCAACCCTATGGACCAAAAGTGATAATATAGATCAGCAATCTGCCAATCATTTAATGACATACATTACCTTTGATAAGAGGTTGTTCAGCTCATGTGGGTGGAGCTTGACAACGTCTCCCAGCTGTTGAGCGGCAGCCTTCCTCGTCACTGGAGTCGTCCCCGTGTCCAATAAAATAAACAGACGCTCGAGCCTGACGTACAGAGCAGAAAGAGAGACAAAGCAGATGATGGAACCTGAGCTTAATGAGGGAGTCACATAGCAGAGCGGGTTGGTTCTCTGTTGGTCAGGAGCATCACAGAACAGGTATCATTTGGGTGGTGGATTGTTTCTTGTCGGTTCTGCAGTGACACTGATGTGGTGAGGGGGTTCTAGTGGAGTTTTATTTCTCCACCTCAGTCACACTGCTGGGATAGGACTAATGCCCCCACCCAATACCCCCTGCTCTGTGGTGGTACTATTGGGGTTCTGAGCATTAGAACAGAGTACACAGTATGTACTGTAGAACACACACATATGGCAATCACTTTTTTTTTTTTTTATTATATTTTTTGATATAAATTTCCATTCATTATCTTCCACTTTATCCTCTATTAGGGTCGTGGGGGGGGGGGGTGTTCCTCATGCCCATCCAGGGGAGAATGTTTCGGGCGCTGGGCAGATACACCCAGGACAGGACTCCAATCTATCACTGGACACACACTCACTCACACAGACACACTCTATATGGGGTAATTTGGAGAGTTCAATTGACCTTGATCCAAGTTTTTGGACTGTGGGAGGAAACCGGAGAACCCGGAGGAAACCCATGCGGACTCGGGGAGAACATGGAAACTCCACCCAGAAGGTCAACTGAATTCTCTAAATTGCCCCATATAGAGTGTCTGTGTAAGTGAGTGTGTGTCCAGTGATAGATTGGCGTCCTGTCCTGGGTGTATCTGCCCAGCGCCCGAAACATTCTCCCCTGGATGGGCATGGGGAACCCCCCCACGACCATAATAGACGATAAAGTGGAAGATAATGGATGATTTGTTTTCAAGGCTGCAGGGTGGCGTAGTGATTAGCATGTTCTCCTCTCAGGGCTGATGATCCAGGTTCGGAGTTTCCATGTTTTCTCCGTGTCCGTTTCGTCCAGTTTTCTACCACAGTCCAAACACATGGATCAAGGTTGAATGAATTCTCCAAATTGCCCCATAGAAAGTGTTTGTGTGAATAGGTGTGTCCAGTGATAGATTGGCGTCCTGTCCTGGGTGTATCTGCCAAGCACCCTAAACGTTTGCCCCGGGATGGGCATGGGGAACACCCCCCCCACCCACCACCACGACCCTAGTAGAGGGTTAAGTGGTAAATAAGGTAAGATCTAATTTTTCTGAATATTCGGTGCAGCTCTAATCAGCAGCTGAATTATGAGGTCATAACACTGATGAGGATCCACACATTGCATTTGGGTTTTGAACACATTTACCATGGAACATGAGTCAGGACTTCTTTTTTTTAACGGTTTAGATGCAAGGTACCAAATATGGGCATCGCGGAAACCACACAACGCCTACTACAAAATCCTGACAGGACCTCAGCGGTCTCTCAGTCTATCCATCCCTGACGTCTGCGCCACAGCTCGACTGCAAGGCAACGTTTGGGAAGCGAAACGGACTCCTAAGATCCTAACAGATGTCCACGTGGGAGATTCTGGCACCAGGGTTTGGCAAACCAGCACAACCCCTGGATCTCCATCAGAATATTAATGTTACTAAGCAACCTGCAGCAAAGTCATACTGATTCTGCAGCAAGCTGATCGTCATCAGAGAGCCGTGGGCTGACCGTACCGCCGTTTATTATTAGAACGGACAGTTCTCAGTCAATTCACATGTCTGATTGTGTTCCCCAAACTTTAGAATCCCTAAAGAACACAAAAGTAACATCTTACACGCTCACCAACAGTCGATTTTACCACATTGCGTGGTTTAAATAGCAACGCTACGTGTGAATACATCTCCCCGATGGGCGTGGCTGTCTCAAAATGAGGCGTGTTCTGTACATTTTTGGTGTATCTCTCTCTCAGTGCACCGCCGACTGAAAGCAACCTCTCCAGACGTGGGTCTCTATCTGGTTAGGTGGTGGATCATCAACACAGACGCGTGTCCAACGCCACGGAACGCCGAGACCAACGGAACGCTATTAAATCTGAGTGCATTTGTACAGAGAACACAGATCCATAGAACACACTATACTGTGGGTTCTCCATTCACACTCACATGGAGAACCTCATGGAGCAGAGCATCGAGTCCAGGTAGCTGCACCGTGAAAATAGCAACCCACCAAAGTCAGAGCGCCACCTGGATCTTAAAGGGAACAGCGAGGGACACGCTGATTGTTTTAAATATAAATGACTCTTACAGTACTTTTCCTGTCATTATGATGGCAGCGACACACCGACACGCCCTAAATCAAGCAGCACAGCAAAACACGAATAGCCAAATAGCTGGAAGCGACGTAAAATAAGCTAAAAAAATAAATAGCTACAGGTTCAGTCCTTGTCTGTGGTGTCCAAAAACGTTCATTTCATTTATTTCATATAAGATCAACGCAGGCACGGTGGCTTAGTGGTGGCACTTTCGCCTCTCAGCGCTAGGGATTCCCGGTTTGAATCCCCATCTGGGTGGAGTTTCCATGTTCTCCCCGTGTCTGTGTGGGTTTCCTCAGGGTTCTCAGGTTTCCTCCCACAGTCCAAAAACATGGATCAAATCAATTGAGTTCTCCAAATTGCCCCATATAGAGTGTGTCTGTGTGAGTGAGTGTGTGTCCAGTGATAGATTGGCACCCTGTCCTGGGTCTATCTGCCCAGCGCCCGAAATGTTCTCCCCTGGATGGACATGAGGACCCCCCCACAATAGAGGATAAAGCAGAAGATAATGAATAAATGAACATCAATGCATCAATTTATTTATTGAGTCATGGCTGAAGCTGACAGCCAAGTCTACCATCGACTTACTGGCTGAACGAGTTGTAGCTAAGCACGCAATCAACAGCCTCTTCAAGTTAAGACGTTTAGTTAAACGGGAGAAAAGCCGGATAAAGTAATCAAGCACATTACACTAAAAAAAACTCGAAACTAATTTAACGGGGAGCCCGGATTGGTGGAGTCAGCGCACTATTCTGAGAATATTAATGAGCTGTATTAATGCTACACATGATACTCAATACTCAAGCAAATGAGAAGAGATGCCAACTCCATCCAGGCTAAAGTTAGGCCACGCCCCCTTCTTGCTTCATCATCTAGTTCCTCCACTTATCATACAGATGGACTTTGTAGTTCTACAATTCCAGACTGTAGTCCATCTGTGTTCTTGGTTCTTGTTCGCCCCCTGTTGGTTCTCTGTTGGTCAGGAGCATCACAGAACAGGTATCATTTGGGTGGTGGATTGTTTCTTGTCAGTTCTGCAGTGACACTGATGTGGTGAGGGGGTTCTAGTGGAGTTTCATTTCTCGACCTCAGTCACACTGCTGGGATAGGACTAATGCCCCCATCCAATAACCCCTGCTCTGTGGTATGTACTGTAGAACACACAGATGGACTACAGAATGAGACTGGAGAACTACAACGTCCATCTTTATAGGACTTGGAACTGAGAACAGGGAGAATAAGTGGAGCAGAAAGGGGGCGTGGTGCTGTATATTAAAACTTCAGACTGATGTGTATTGATGTAATATTTAGTTACACAGCATCACATTAACTGGTTGCTTGGAGCTTTTCTTGCTTCGGTTGAGGTTACATCAGAGTTCTGTTCTTATTGGAACTCTACCGGAAAGTGATGTGACCTTTCCTCGTGTGTGACGGAAATTAATATATTAATACGACCAGAGGGAAATGTTCTAATTGTATGCACTGTACATGTCGATAAAGGGTGTGTTCGCTCAATGGTGAGGCTGTGGGTCCTTGAGCGAGGCCCTTATGACTCCAGGGGGCTGTAACAACCCTGAGCTCTGACCCCAACCTCAAGTTGGGATACTTGTAAGTCGCTTTGGATGAAGGCATCTCCTAAATGACCTCCAGGTCATGAACCATGGTATGAAGACATCCAAACAGAATAGGATGAAGGCATCCTATTCCACGTTGCTCCCCCGTCTGCAGCTAACACACTCATAAGTCTCACTGCAGGATTCTGGAGTGTGTTAATAGGACATTTTGTCTATTCACCCACTATAGCGTTGTATAAGAGCGTCCCTAAAGGCATCTTAAGGACTTATCCAATAATCGCTGCTGGGGCAGTCGTAGGCTTGTGGTTAAGAAACCAGCCTCACGACCAGAAGGTCCTCGGTTCGATTCCAAGTACAGAGGCTGAAGTGTCCTTGGGCAAGGCACACAACCCCAAATGCTGTATATAGGGCTTTCCCCGTTCCGTTTACAAACTCATTTAATATTTTTGTGGATACATGTTCTCTGTCGTGAGGGTGGCACGGTGGCTTAGTGTTTGGCATGTTCTCCTCTCAGCGCTAGGGATTCCCGGTTCAAATCCCAATATGTGTAAGTTTGCATGTTGCATAGTGTGTGTATGAGTGAGTAGTGTGTGCCCAGTGATAGATTGGTGTCCTTGCCTGGGTGCATCTGCCCAGCGCCCAAAACGTTATCCCCTGGATGGGCAACTCCCCCCCCCAACATTGTCTAAAGCAGAACTGGGGTATTTATTGACACCAATGCCAATTTTGGACCTGGTTTTTGATCCGGAGAATAAAACGGTCTAAAGTGAAGCCACATCGACGCAGAGGACGACTGCAGGTGGACAAAAGGTACAGGTGGAGTAAAGACTGTCAGTTTTTACAAAACCCAGCTTAAAGGGCTCAGCAGACACTATAGGGATTCCCCACAACCACCATGGTCAACCAAAGACTAAGAATGAACCACCACTAATTACCCATGGGTGTGGTAGCTCAGTGGTCAGGGTGTAGGGCAAGCAATCTGTCCAATGTAGTTACCATAAGGTGCATCACGACTGACCCTGTATTCTAACCTCAACCACCAACGTTTGAACACTTCCTAAGTTTATCATTGTTTAATACGTTTTTTTTTATAATAAACATATACTGAGCTTATAGGGTCAGATGGACGGGGCAGTCGAAGACCTGTGAGTAAGGAACCCCGGTACGATTCCCGGTCACACCAAATACTATGACTGAAGTGCCCTTGGGCAAGGCACCTAACCCCAGGTGCCATATACAGGGATGCCCACCACACTTCACTCAGTGTGTGTATATGTGTGTGTGAGTACAGCAGGCAAAATAGATCACTATTGCTTTAGATGTTCACCCTCTGAAGAATTATTCCTCCATCACTAACAGAACAGCGGCACGATGTCTTAGTGGTTAGCATGTTCTCCTCTCAGCGCTAAGGATTCCCAGTTCGAATCCCAATCTGGGTGGAGTTTCCATGTTCTCTCCGTGTCCGTGTGGGTTTCCTCCGGGTTTTCCGGTTTCCTCCCACAGTCCAAAAACATGGATCAAGTCAATTGAGTTCTCCAAATTGCCCCATATAGAGTGTGTCTGTGTGCCTTAGTGCCCTTGAGTGAGTGTGTGCCCAGCGATAGGTTGGCATCCTGTTCTGGGTGTATCTGCCCAGCACCCAAAATGTTCTCCCCTGGATGGGCATAGGGGAACACCCCCCCCCCACACACACACACACACACCGCGACCCTAATAGAGGATAAAGCAGAAGATAATGGATGGATGGACTAACAGAACAGTGTGTACTACTGGACCATTAAACAAACTATAAATGAAGTGATCACCACGTCGTTTAAAGTAGGTCAATATACCGGGATAGGCCTGAAATCACGCTTCCACCAGCCTAAATCGACAGCTTAGTGTTAAATGATCGCTGATCAATAGCAGCAGGAACCCCAACAAGGCCTTCCTAAACTTTGGCTGCACTATTAAAGAAACTGCAGCTCCACAGCCACGTGGTGGAGTTAATTATCACTGTATCCTGATCATAAACCGCCCGGTTCTCCAGCAGAACCACGATGGAGAACCTGGGACCCGGAAAACAAGGCACGAAGTTGGGGATAAGTCAGGCTTTTCATATCGGCTTCCTGATGGATCAGCTAACCGGGGCTGACCGCTCACCCAGGCGGCGGCTAACCCTCATGGTTCCCGTTCCAACCTCCGTGTGGAGTGCTGCCCACCTCGAGACGGCCATGCTGGCGGCTGAAAGTCGTGTGGATCCGGTCCCTCCGGCGGTACACGGCCAGCATTAAGCGCTTCGTCCAGGCCGGCCGCTGAACGCGGGGCTCGGCGGGCGGCGTTAGCAGCTCCGCGCTTCTCGATAGAGACCGAGGCCCGAACCCGGGACCCGCACCGCCTCTCCACCGGCTCTCCACGACCGTCCCCGCTCCACGCCGCTGCCGCCGAGCTCGCTTCAAACCCCTCGGCGGTCGCTCCGCTAAGAAACTTCCACCGAATCAGAAAAGAAATGGAATAAAGTCGGTCACAATAGAGAAGCCGGGAGACTGGTTTTATATGAGGAGCCATCTTGTATTTATTCCTTCCTCCGCACCAGCCGCGGCCTGATTGGTTACATGGCATTCGGCCGGCCAATCGCGGGCCAGACGTCAGGCGCCAGCACGCGCTCAAGACAATATAAAGCCTCCTGACCAAGGGTTCGGGGAGACTGAGGCAGAGCGCCGCGGCGGGAGCGGATCTAAAGTTGGCTCCTTTTTTGGGATATGAGTAAATTTTTCGACGATTTAATGATGACTCTTTAAATGAGTCGGGGAGCACAGAAAGGTCTGAAAGTGAGATTTTTTTAAATAAACCTTCGTCCGTTGTTTGTTGGTCGGTTTCTAGTAAAGAAACCATCTTTATTTTCTTGGCACAAAGTGAACCCTTATGAATCAGGACAATCTATCCAGCCACTTCCTCTTTATCCTCTATTAGGGTCGTGGGGAGGGGGGGAGGTGTCCCCATGTCCATCCAGGGGAGAACGTTTTGGGCGCTGGGCAGATATACCCAGGAAAGAGGGCAATCTATTACTGGGCACACATGAACTCACACACACACACACACACACACTCTATATGGGGCAATTTTGAGAATTCAATTCAATTGACATTGATCGATTTTTTTAGACTGTGGGGAGAACCCGGAGGGAACCCACACGGACATGGGGAGAACATGGAAACTTCATCCTCTACTAGGGTCGCGGGGGGTTCCCCATGCCCATCCAGGGGAGAACGTTTCGGACGTTCCCAGGACAGGACACCAATCTATCGCTCACTCACACACACACACTCTATATGGGGCAATTTTTGAGAACTCAATTGACATGATCCATGTTTTTGGACTGTGGAAGGAAACCGGAGAACCCGGAGAAAACCCACGCGGACACGGGGAGAACATGGAAACTCCACCCAGATGGGAATTCAAACCGGGAATTCCTAGAGCTGAGAGGAGAACATGCCAACCGCTAAGCCACTGTGCCGCCCTCACACTGAAATTTTAAATATTAATATCATATCTTTTCGTTGTCATGCTTTCATCGACTCCTGGGCATGAGATTTTTCCCTAAATGTTCGGATTCGTTCCTTCATTCATGTCTCCTTCACTTGCTTTCTGCTGCTTTTCATCTCGGGGTTCTGTAAAGCTCATTTAATGCAATAGGTTTGGACACTAATTGCTGACAGTGTCTTCTTGACAGCTCGACCTACTTTTCTGGGTTTTTTTCTCTCTGACAGACACCAGCTTCTCATCCTCGAACCTGCCAGGAGGCTACAGTGATGGTCTCAGCGCTTTCATCTCACTGAGGATCATAGAAACTTTGATGATGAAACCCAATCAGATTAATTAGTGTAGATATGACACACACTGTTATAATAAACAGAACCGGTGATTTCTGTGTGTGTTCTACAGTACATACTGCGTACTCTGTTCTAATGCTCAGAACCCCAATAGTACCACCACAGAGCAGGGGTTATTGGGTGGGGCATTAGTCCTATCCCAGCAGTGTAACTGAGGTGGAGAACTGAAACTACACTAGAACCCCCTCACCACATCAGTGTCACTGCAGAACCGACAAGAAACAATCCACCACCCAAATGATACCTGTTCTGTGATGCTCCTGACCAACAGAGAACAAACAGGGGACGAACAAGAACCAAGAACACAGATGGACTACAGTCTGGAATTGGAGAACTACAAAGTCCATCTGTATGATAAGTGGAGGAAGTAGATGATGGAGCAAGAAGGGGGCGTGGCCTAACTTTGGAATGAATGGACTCAGCATCTCTTCTCATAAGCTTGTGTATTGTATATTATGTACAGCAGTTCCAATCCCAATCTGGGTGGAGTTTCCATGTTCTTCCCGTGTCCGTGTGGGTTTCCTCTGGGTTCTCCGGTTTCCTTCCACAGTCCAAAAACATGGATCAAGGTCAATCTCCATATTGCCCCATATAGAGTGTGTGTGTGAGTGTGTGTCCAGTAATGGGTTGGCGTCCTGTCCTGGGTGTATCTGCCCAGCGCCCGAAACATTCTCCCTTGGATGGGCATGGGGAACCCCGCCCCCCCACCGACCCAAGTAGAGAATAAAGCGGAAGATAATGGTTGGAAGTCATTCTGCATGTAACTTCCAAAAGTGAATTGGCTCCCTTTCCTCATCTCCTTCAGACAAACAGGTTGTCACATGTTTTAAAGACGCTGAATACCAGTCGGGCGGCACGGTGGCTTAGTGGTTTAGCATGTTCCCCTCTCAGCACTAGGGATTCCCGGTTCGAATTTCCATCTGGGTGGAGTTTCCATGTTCCCCCGTGTCCGCGTGGGTTCCCTCCCACAGTCCAAAAACATGGATCAAGTTAATTGAGTTCGCCAAATTGCCCCATATAGTGTGTCTGTGTGAGTGTGTGTCCAGTGATAGAGTGGCGTCCTGTCCTGGGTGTATCTGCCCAGCGCCTGAGACGTTCTCCCCTGGATGGGCATGGGGAACCCCCCCACGACCCTAATAGAGGATAAAGCGGAAGATAATAAATGAATGAAGACCAGTCATAACTAATAAATATCAAGATGCACACTTTGCAAAAAAAAATAATAAATAATTTATATATATATATATATATATATATACACTCTTACACAATTATTTAAATCTTCAGTGGTATTGATGTTTCTCTTCAACAGTCATTTCTTTAGGAGAAGCGAAGGCAGGATGTGGTTTCCAGCGCTGCAGGTGTGAAGGGGACTTAACTAGTGCACATTCATCACGAAGGGGAAACGATTACAGAGCCATTTCTGCTAATCTACGTTTCGTTTACAGTTTACATGGGTTTTAGTTGAATTGTTACTTAAGATCAGTACAGATTCGGTAAAAAAGGCAACATGGGTGAAAGACAGACAATACAATTTGGTGAATAGTCCATCCATCCATCATCTTCCGCTTTATCCTCTACTAGGGTTGGGGGTGGGGGGTTCCCCATGCCCATCCACGGGAGAACGTTTCGGGCGCTGGGCAGATACACCGAGGACAGGACGCCAATCTATCACTGGACACGCTCACACACACAGACACACTCTATATGGGGCAATTTGGAGAACTCAATTGACCTTGATCCATGTTTTTGGACTGTGGGAGGAAACCGGAAAACCCGGAGGAAACCCACGAGGACATGGGGAGAACATGGAAACTCCACCCAGATGGGGATTCGAACCAGGAATCCCTAGTGCTGAGGAGAACATGCTAAACCACTAAGCCACCATGCCACCTATAGTAAATATACAGATATCTCGAATAAAACAAGTGATGGGGTTTAAAAACGCTCAGACCTTGAGAGACGGGTGGTACGGTGACTTAGTGGTTGGCATGTTCTCCTCTCAGCTCTGGGGATTCCCAGTTCGAATCCCAATCTGGGTGGAGTTTCCCGAGATGTTCTTCCCGTGGGTTTCCTCCGGGTTCTCCGTTTTCCTCCCACAGTCCAAAAACATGGATTAAGGTCAATTGAGTTCTCCAAATTGCCCCATATAGAGTGTGTGTGTGTGAGTGAGTGTGTGTCCAGCAATAGATCGGCGCCCTGTCCTGGGTGTATCTGCCCAGCGCCCGAAACGTTCTCCCCTGGATGGGCATTGGGAACCCCCCTCTGCGACCCTAGTAGAGGATAAAGCGGAAGATAATGGGTGAAATCTGCAAGAGAAGAAGGTGCGTCGCTGGTAGAACTCCTGTGTATTTTATTAAAAAAAGGTTTTTGGTAACAAAGTGCATCTGTGACATCACAAAGTAGAAGCTTACATTAGAATGTCTGAGGTAGGCTGGCCATCACTCACAGGAGGCCGGCGGTGTAGATTAGAATCACACCGTCGGCGTCCAGCTTTCCGTCGCTACGGTGAAAATCACTCGGAATAATTTTCCAAAATAATGTTTTTTTTTTTTTTCTTCCTGAAAATAAACGCACACAGAACGGCACACGAAAAAGAACCTCAGGAGTCTCATCCGACTGTCCACGTAGCGCAACAATTACAGTATTTATCAACTTGTCCGTTATTTTACTTCACCGGTTTAAAAAAGTGTGTGTGTGGGGGGGGGGGGTGGATGACTCAGGATCTAAAGTCTAGAACACAGCCGCCACATCCGTGTCCTCGTTTGTGAAGCGTGGCTCCTTCATCCCGAGATCATCTGTTGAAGCACGGGGCCGTGCAGTAGACAGAATTCTGGTACGACCCGGTCGGTACGGTCACCTTCGTCTCCATCGGTCCCGGTACCGATACGGTCTGAGCTGGCACTTGGCCGTGTGTGGGACCGCTCGAGGTCTGGAGGGAGGCGGTGTGGGTCATGTAGCCACTCGAGTTGTGGCCCTGGACGAGGACGGGTTGGCAGCCCGGCTGGCTGTAGGGTAGAGCTGCTCTGTGGATGTACTGCCCCACCGGGACCGCTTGGTTTTGGGCCGGGTACACGAGCTGGGCGGGCGGGGGAACCGGCGGCTGCAGCTGACATTTCTGCTTGTTTGCTTCCTTCACATCGCTGTCGTGAGCACTACGGAAAAATATATATTATTATATTTAGGAGCTTAGTGGTTTAGCACGTTCACCTCTCAGCACTAGGAATTCCCGGTTCAAATCCCCATCTGGGTGGAGTTTCCATGTTCTCCCCGTGTCTGCGTGGGTTTCCTCCGGGTTCTCCGGTTTCCTCCCACAGTCCAAAAACATGGATCAAGGTCAATTGAATTCTCCAAATTGCCCCATATAGAGTGTGTTTGTGTGAGTGAGTGTGTGTCCAGCGATGGATTGGCGTCCTGTCCTGGGTGTATCTGCCCAGCGCCCCAGGCGTTCTCCCCTGGATGGGCATGGGGAACCCCACCGCGACCCTAATAGAGGATAAGCGGGAGATAATGAACGAATGAATATTGTTATATTTATTTTATTATTATAAATACGTTTATTATAGTGATCTGTTCTGCCTACGGAGCTTAAACACAAGAGGAACTTGTTCTCCACTCATCCATACCTATAGACCCATTCCAAAAAATAAGAATATCATGGGAATGTTGATTAATTTTCATCATTCGATTCAAAAAGGTAAACTTTTATAAATATATATATATATATAAAAACAGACAAAATTTAAGCAGCATAGGCTAAAAATAAGAATGTGATTAGTAAAAGGATTCAAATTAGGAAAATAAGTATATATAGATATATAAATGAAGAGTTTCCATGTTTTCCCCGTGTCCACGTGGGTTTCCTCCGGGTTCTCCAGTTTCCTCCCACAGTCCAAAAACATGGATCAAGGTCAATTGAATTCTCCAAATTGCCCCATATAGAGTGTGTTTGTGTGAGTGAGTGTGTGTGTGTGTGTGTGTCCAGTAATAGATTGCCCCCCTGTCCTGGGAGTATCTGCCTAGCGCCCGAAACGTTCTCCCCTGGATAGGGATGGGCATGGGGACCCCCCCCAATAGAGGACAAAGCAGAAGATAATGGATGGATAAATTATAGCAGACACACATACACACACACACATATATATATATATATATTGATTCATTCATTCATTATCTCCCGCTTATCCTCTATTAGGGTCGTGGTGGGGTTCCCCATGCCCATCCAGGGGAGAACATCTCGGGCGCTGGGCAGATAGACCCAGGACAGGGCGCCAATCCATCACTGGGCACACACTCACTCACACAGACACACTATAGGGGGCAATTTTTTTGAGAATTCAATTAACTTGATCCATGTTTTTGGACTGTGGGAGGAAACCGGAGAACCCGGAGGAAACCCACACGGACACAGGGAGAACATGGAAACTCCACCCAGATGGGGATTCGAACCGGGAATACCTAGCGCTGAGAGGCGAACGTGCTAACCACTAAGCCACCGTGCCGCTATATATATATATATATATATAAATTATTGCAGACAATATATAAATTATAAATTATAATTATAAGTTAAATTGTGGGCTCTGAATCAATAATCCATAAAAGTTTAACTTTTTGAATGAAATCAGAATCAGAATCAGCTTTAATTGCCAAGTATGTTACACACACAAGGAATTTTGTTCCGTCATGATGGTGTCTCTCTTGTAAATTGCACTTTACTGCATTTACAATATACAATTATATTTACAAATAACAAATTTGCTGTACAATATGATATGATGAATCAACATTTTCATAATATTCAAATTTTTTGGAAAGGGTCTGTATACACACTGAATAAAGTCAGCAGCCCTGTACAGCTTTGGGTAAGGTGTCATTTCAGTCGTAGTACTTGTTGGAACCGGGAATTGAACCGGGGACCACAAGCCTACGACTATGCCATTAACAAACTGCAGAACGCTGTTAGTTTGGGCTCCAGCAACCACCACTGGATACTTACAGCAGCAATCGTTCCACACAGGACAGCATCTGCTCCCAGCTGTACGAGGTCAGGCGCTGCAGACGGATGGGCCAGGTGGGAGTTAGGCGGAGGATCACCCGAGAAGCAGCGACGCAGGCAGCAGCCACCAGTGATGGTGCAAAGTGCAGGAACGCATTGTCTATGAGGAGAGATCATTGAAGCACCTCCATGAGATCAAGCAGGTGGGGGTGTGGGGGGGGCTAACACTGCACAATCGTTACATTGACCTTTTAATAACACAGTGCAAATACTTTTAGCATTATTACAGAACAGAAGGTCATTTAGTAAACGCTTTGATCCAACAGTCTGGTTTAAATAGCAACGCTGCGTGTGAATATATCTCAAAATGAGGCGTGTTCAGCTACATTTCTGGTGTATCTCTATCTCGGTGCACCGCCGACTGAAAACAACCTCTCCAGACGTGGACAGTCAGACGTGGGTCTCTATCTGGTTAGGTGGTGGATCATCAACACAGACGCGTGTCCAACGCCAGGGAACGCCGAGACCAACGGAACGCTATTAAATCTGAGTGCATTTGTACAGAGAACACAGATCCATAGAACACACTATACTGTGGGTTCTCCATTCACACTCACATGAAGAACCTCATGGAGCAGCGCATCGAGTCCAGGTAGCTGCACCGTGAAAATAGCAACCCGCCAAAGTCAGAGCGCCACCTGGATCTTAAAGGGAATGGCGAGGGAGGCGCTGATTGGTTTATTGCACGTTACGCCCACGACTTTTGCGGCATACTTTTCCTGTCGCCATGACAACAATCACCTGAGATCATGCTGCGCAGCGTGTGGTTGAATTTTTTTTAATTGAATTTTTACAGTAACCTGAGTAAAATTTGGCAAAATACTAATAATTATTATTAAAATTTAACCCAATTTGATAAAAACAGTGATGGTACGGTTTAAGGTGGTTGCTCCTCATTTTACTTACCTTGAAGCGAGACCTCCAGAAAGTAATCGGCATATTTGTTCATGTACAGTGTCGTCTTGTCCAAGCACGCCATGGGCCAGCCGTCGTGGAGGTCAGCGTCGCTGACGGCGATGGACATGTAGTACTCTATAAAGTGAGCAGCGGTCGGCATGTAGAGGTTCCAGTGGAAGGTCTCCAGCAGCAGCAGCTCCATATGCAGCAGGCCTTGTTTGGTCAGCACCAGGTTCATGGAGCTCATGCAGCTGAGGCTGTTCAGAGCCTCCAGTTTGGGAACCCGGTCCTCACGCTCCTCGAATTTACCTACAACAGAAATACTATATCATGAAGCGTCGTCATGACAACCAGTAAGTTTTTCTGACACAAATCTGGGGCCGGGCGGCACGGTGGCTTCACCCACCTCATCGTTAATGGGGGGGGTGTGGCGCTGAAATGATGCTGTTCCGGGGCATCATCTCATCTATGTAGAACCTGCAGTATCTGCCTCTTTTAGTTATGCTGCTCTAGTCAGTGATGCCGGAGTCACATACTGCACTGTGTCAATAAATTAGTTATTAATTAAACGCTGTGCTTTATTAGCTCTAACTGCCTTCCTTGTCTCTTTCTTTTGAGGTGTGACCGGCTTCCTGGAGATCTTCAACCATGGCTCTGCTGACGAACACTGGATGGAACATGAATATTAATTGGACTGGCGGTCCTGCAGGACGCCCCCTAATGGACTCACATATAGTTTTCCAGTTTTTAGTTTTTCCATTTGTTTAATATCTGGACATGGCTGTCCTACACTGTTGTTGCTGCCTGGCCGCTCAAGGAGGATGAGTCCCCCACTGAGTCTCGGTCCTCCCAAGGTTTCTTCCTTGAATAACAACATAAAAGAGAGTTTTTTCTTGCCACTGTCGCTTCGGCTTGCTCTTTGGGGGTTTAAAGGCGTTTAATTCTGTAAAGCTGCTTTGTGACAATGTACTGTTGTAAAAAGCGCTCTATAAATAAATAACTTGAACTTGAACTTGGTGGTTAGCAACATGGATCAAGGACAATTGAATTCTCCAAATTGCCCCATATAGAGTGTGTTTGTGTGCATATTTGTGTGAGTGAGTGTGTCCAGTGATAGATTGGTGTCCTGTCCTGGGTGTATCTGCCCAGCGCCAGAAACGTTCTCCCCTGGATGGGCATGGGGAACCCCCCCGTGACCCAAATATAGGATGAAGCGGAAGATAATGAATGGATGGAATATGGGGCCACGTTTCAATCCCTCACTACATCAGGCAACCGAGCCCTGCACTCCGGACAAAAAGAACAGTTTAGGGAAGGCCGGGGGGTGTCATCTGGCCTCCATAATGTTTTGCGCTCAACCCTTATCAGACAGCTTTGGAATGAATCGGAATGGCGATTTGTAACCACATCAGTGAATGGGCAAAAATAGGATTGCAATCAGGTTGTGACTTGGGTTCTCCAGTGTGGAGAACGCCGCTGGATATTGGTGCGGGTGGGGGGGGAGGTCACCTGACCTCAAATAATGTCTTGCGCTCAGCCCAATTAAACACCTCTGGGATGAATCGGATTCCGCTCTTACACTAATACACAGTGTACTCCATCCATTATCTTCCGCTAGGGTCGTTGGGGGGGCGGGGGGTTCCCCATGCCCATCCAGGGGAGAACGTTTCAGCGCAGGATACACACACACACACACACACACACACACACACACACACTCTATATGGGGCAATTTGAAGAATTCAATTGACTTGATCCATGTTTTTGGACTGTGGAGGAAACCGGAGAACCTGGAGGAAACCCATGTGGACACGGGGAGAACATGGAAACGGGAATCCCTAGTGCTGAGAGGAGAACATGCTAACCACTAAGTCACCGTACTGTATACTCATTTAAACTCATTTAGTGAGGAAATGAAGAGGGTATAGTACAGGACAGGATGTGACTTACTTGCCAACAGCAGGCAGGATAGCGCCACCATGTGAAGCTGCTGCACAGAAATGTCATAGCGGTCCATAAAGAGGTCCAGCAGGTAGACGGCGAGGTGTCTTGCTGGAGGACACAGCCTAAAGCGATTGCTCACTATCGCAATGAGGTCGGCGAAGTAGCGCCTAAGGTTCAGCTGAGGGGACTGGCCTTTGTAGACAGGCAGGCTTAACTCCTTAAAGGTGAAGAGGTGCAGGGTTACGGGTTGCATACCTTTATGAAAAGTAACTTACAAGCATCCCAACTGACACAGTCCTCTTGGTGCAATGAGGGGTAAGGGTTTTGCTCAGGAACCCACATTGGTTTTTTTTATTTTATTAGACCTGGGATTGAATCCTACAACCTTCAGATTGATAGCCCAACCCCCTCACCACCTTAATCTAAAGTGACATACAAGTAGCCCATATTGACAGCTGGGGTCAGAACACAGGGACAGCCCCCCCAGATTGGTAACTTTAGTGAACCTGTGATTTGAACCCTCAACCTACAAATTTATAGTCCAACAGCCCACCTACTGAGCCACCTTAATCCAAAGCAATTTACAAGTATTACATCTTGACAACTTGGGTCAGAACACAGACCCCCAGATTGGTAACTTCAGTGAACCTAGGATCCCTCAACCTTCAGATTAATAGCCCAACCCCCTCACCACTGAGTAACCTTAATCCAAAGCATTTTACAAGTATCCCACCTTGACAGCTGGGGTCAGAACACAGGGACAGCCCCCCTGATGCAATGAGGGTTAAGGGTTTTGCTCAAAAGCCCACATTGGTAACTTTACCCACCTTGGTAAACACCAAGGCGTTCTGAACCCACCTTGACAGCTGGGTTCAGAACACAGGGTTAAGGACCTTGCTCAAGGGTCCACATTGGTAACTTGAATTGAACATGGGATTTGACCCCTCAACCTTCAGATTAATAGTCCAACCCCCTAACCACTGAGACACCTTAATCCAAAGCATTTTACAAGTATCCTTCCTTGACAGCTGGGGTCAGAACACAGTGACAGCCCCCCTTGATGCAATGAGGGTTGAGGACCTTACTCAAGGGTCCACATTGGTAACGTTAGTGAACATAGGATTTGAACTCTCAACCTTCAGATTAATAGTCCAACCCCCTCACCACTGAGCCACCTTAATCCAAAGCATTTTACAAGTATCCCACATTGACAGCTGGGGTCAGAACACAGGGACAGCCCCCTGATTCAATGAGGGTTAAGGGTTTTGCTTAAGGGTCCACATTGGTAACTTTAATTGAACATGGGATTTGAATCCTCAACCTTCAGATTAATAGTCCAACCCCCTCACCACTGAGCCACCTTAATCCAAAGGCCTTTTACAAGTATCCCAACTTCATGTTTGGCGACTTACAAGTATCCCACCTTGACAGCTGGGGTCAGAACACAGGGACAGCCACTCGATTCAAAGAGGGTTAAGGACCTTGCTCAAGGGTCCACATTGGTAACTTGAGTGAACATGGGATTTGAACCCTCAACCCTCAGATTAATAGTCCAACCCCCTCGCCAATGGGCTACCCACTCCCTCTGAACAACCCATGGATGCCAGACCAACCTTGTAGCGCAGGGCATGATATATATCCCCCGCCAGCGTGCCCTTCCACCACTGGCCCTCCAGCTCCATCGGGTGAGACGCGGGGTGCTGCTGTGAGATCCGAAACAGACGCGTTAAGCACGCAACATCTACAAACGTGCAATTGGAACCTCGACTGATTGCAAAGTCACTCCCATCCCCTGCGCCCTCGCCGTGTCGGGGGTAAATGAGAACAAACAGCCCACTGTCGCCTATTGGTTCCGTCCGCGGCCAATAGAGTTGTCAATCAAGAGCCGCTAATTTGGAAGAGTTGCAATCACCTTAAAACGGGGGCAAACGCACGCACGCGCGCCACGAACGCGCACGTGGGAGGATGAGGATGACTTTGGACAGCGGGGCGCACAATAGCTGCCCTTTTACCCCCCCAGCGTCATTAAACCCGCTCCGACTTACCCTCATACGACGTAACCTGCGGATAAACTACGCGATGGCAACCCGAGCGCTCGTCATCTAACGATCCCCTTTGAAGTAGCGCTGACAAAGCATTTCAAAGGGGCCGACGGCCATGTTTACGTTTGCGCTGGAACAACAAACACAACGCGTCCCGACAACTTTGGCCAACTTCGCCCAATTGAGCGCCTTCTTCCGACCCCCAATCCTCCCAGACCGACCAATGGGAGGCGGCCGTGCTGTGACGTCACTAAATCCTCAGCCGTGGCTCCCACAGGGAAAAGCCGAGAGAGATTTAAATAATATAACAAGCAAAATACAAAAACCACCTCCATATCGCCCCATGACCATCCAGAGGAAAACTGGCGCTGGGCAGATACACCCAGGACAGGGCGCCAATCTATTGCTGGGCACACACTCACTCACGCAGACACACTACATAGGGGCAATTTAGAAGGGGCAATTTCCATCCATCCATTATCTTCCGTTTTATCCTCTACTAGGGTCGCGAGGGAGGGGGAGGGTTCATCCCCATGCCCATCCAGGGGAGAGCGTTTCGGGCGCTGGGCAGATACACCCAGGACAGGACGACAACCTATTACTGTACACACACACACTCACACAAACACACACAAACACACGCTACATGGGGGAATTTGGAGAATTCAATTGACCTTGATCCATGTTTTTGAACTGTGGGAGGAAACCGGAGAACCCGGAGGAAACCCACGCGGACACGGGGAGAACATGGAAACTCCACCCAGATGGAGGATTCGAACCAGGAATCCCTAGTGCTGAGAGGAGAACATGCTAAACACTAAGCCACCGTGCTGCCCTCCATAAAAAACAAAATTATATAAATTACAATTAGTTAATTAAATTTTTTTTTATTGAGTCTTGTGTTGTATACTATAATAATAATAATAATAATAATGATAATAATGGTCACGGGGGCTTAGTGGTTAGCACGTTCGCCTCTCAGCGCTAGGGATTCCCGGTTCGAATCCCCATCTGGGTGGAGTTTCCATGTTCTCCCCGTGTCTGTGTGGGTTTCCTCCGGGTTCTCCGGTTTCCTCCCACAGTCCAAAAACATGGATCAAGTCAATTGGATTCTACAAAATTGCCCTATATAGAGTGTGTGTGTGAGTGAGTGTGTGCCCAGCGATGGATTGGCACCCTGTCCTGGGTGTATCTGCCCAGCGCCTGAAATGTTCTCCCCTGGATGGGCATGGGGAACCCCACCGCGACCCTAATAGAGGATAAAGCGGGAGATAATGAATGAATGAATGATGAAAATCAGTCCTATGCAAATCCACGAGGCAGAGATAATGGCAGAGGACGGAGGGGGGTATTTTGGTAACCTTGGTTTCACAATAGACTCCCACCTTAAACTCTCTGATCATGTGATCAAAACGTCCCGTTCCTGCAGATTCCTTCTTTACAACATCATGCAGATCAGACCCTTTTTGACTGAACATGCTACCCAACTGCTTGTTCAAGCCCTCGTCCTATCCCGGCTTGATTATTGTAATGCACTACTTGCCGGTATCTCATCTTCCACAATCAGACCTCTTCAACTAATTCAGAACTCTGCAGTCCGACTCATGTTCAACCACCCAAGCGAAATCATGTCACTCCATCACTCATGTCCCTCCATTGGCTCCCTGTAGCTGCTACATTCAGTACAAGTCACTGACTCTGGCCTACAGAACCATTTCTGGATCTTCCCCCTCCTACTTTCACTCTATATTTTCAAAATACACTCCGACTTGTTCACTTCGCTCCAGTGTTGATCGCCCCCTGGTGGTTCCACCTCACCGAGGAGCTCATTCTCACTCCGTGGCGTTCACCACTGCAACATGGTGGAACGACCTTCCCAACTCTGTCCGTAAAGCAGAATCACTAAACAGCTTTAAGAAACTACTGAAGACTCATCTCTTTAACAAATACCTGCTGTAGCAAAATAAAATAAAAAATAAAAAATTGTGGGGGGGGGGGGGCGCAGCATCGAATAACAATCAGGTTTGATGAATTTACAGCGTAGTTGGTTTTCTGCATAACTTCTGACTTATGATGTTCTCATTTGTAAGTCGCTTTGGATGAAAGCGTCCTGCTAAATGACTAAATGTAAATGTAAATGTAAATGTAAGGACAGACTCCATAATGCAGCCGTAGAAGTTACTAAGGATTTTGGGCGACATGCCAAATTTCCTCCGTCTCCTTAGAAAGGAACTGTCCTTATTAGTTGCCTTAGAGTCAACAAAACATGGATCCCAGCTGCTTAACGGGGATCAGGAAGCCGTGTCGGGATTACAGTGCTCTGGCTTTATTCTTCCGAGTAGCCGAGTAACGGCTCACAGCGCGCTGTCCACTCCCAGCTGCGACTGACCGGCGGAACGATGGAATAGTGATGTGGACCACCACGACCAGCCAAAAAGGACCGCCTGCACTCTGCTCCGGTCAGAAATCAGAGCTGTGTGCTGAAAGCATCAGATTCTAATATTTTAATACAAACTAAAACTTGTTCTACGTGTGCTGACCATGTTCTCCTCTCAGCACTAGGGATTCCAGGTTCGAATCCCAATCTGGGAGGAGTTTCCATGTCCTCCCCGTGTCTGCATGGGTTCCTCCAGGTTCTCAGGTTTGCTCCCACAGTCCAAAAACTTGGATCAAGGTCAAGTAAATTTTCCAAATTGCCCCATATAGAGTGTGTCTGTGTGTGTGAGTGTGTGCCCAGTGATAGATTGGCGTCCTGTCCTGGGTGTATCTGACACACTCCTCTGTGTGAGAATACGGTGAGCAGAATAGATCACATTCATTTCATCCATCATTATCTTCAGCTTTATCCTCTATGAGGGTCGCACGCGGGGGGGTTCCCCATGCCCATCCATGATGGGGAAGATGATGGATGGATGGTTGGATGAATAATACCTGGATGGAACAGTGGCTTAGTGGTTCATCTTCATAGCTTTAACACTGAATTGATTTCCTTCTGCAGTTTAAACAGTTAAAGTTTTTTTTCTGGTAAGTTTTTCTGCAGGAGTTTGGAGTGCGTCTGTTAACTAATCAGTAATTAACTCGTGTATCATGTAATTATGTAACATCAGGACAAAATATAATATACTAAAAACATTACTCAATCAACATTAGTGGTTTTGGCTAAAACAAAACAAAGCAAAACGAGGAAAGGATCTTAAAATGGAAATGATTATTCCATTAGCTCACAGTTTCACAGAAATCTGTGACTCTGTTTAAGGAACTTTAACAGACATGGCAACCCAATGCCATCTTCGTTGTTTTTCCGTTTTAGATTAAAACTAAAAATAACTATTCATTCATTCATTCATTCATTCATTCATTCATTATCTTCCGCTTATCCTCTATTAGGGTCGCGGTGGGGTTCCCCATGCCCATCCAGGGGAGAACGTCTCGGGCGCTGGGCAGACAGACCCAGGACAGGGCGCCAATCCATCGCTGGGCACACACTCACTCACACACACACACTCTAAATTGGGCAATTTTGAGAATTCAATTAACTTGATCCATGTTTTTGGACTGTGGGAGGAAACCGGAGAACCCGGAGNTGATGATGATGATGTAATAAACGTGGGGAGCCTCCTGTGGAACCGCTGACGGCGGCTCTGGTTTTCTGGACGGCCCGATTAGCGGACGGACGTGTCGGTGCGGGCTGAGTCAGCTGGAGGTGAGTTTATTCGTTCTTAATTAATTCTTAATTAGTGTTTTTTTTAATTAAAAGACTCTGCAGTTTAAACTTTTATTGTCTGTAATGTTTAATGTCGCTGGAAGGATTGTGTGTACGATCGCGTTAGTATCTGATACAGTACGGGTTTCCTCGCGGTGTTATATAAGTTTGTATGAACCTTTATTTATCTAAAGCTGTATATAATATATAATACAGACTTAATTAAAATATACACAGAATATTTATGCGATTACATCGATCGATCTTGATGATTTTCTGTAAATATAATTTCTCGATCCTTGTGTATATTACGGTAAAATGCGCAGCTATTTGGTCTTTACGGTAATCTGCGGTCACACTGTTCAGAGCTTAAATCATCTCTGCGAGCCGATTCTGTGGAGTGATTCTTTTGAATCAGATGTGTTAATCGCACCGGGGGCCAAAACTCACGAAAAACATTAATAAGAATAAAAACAGAGAAATATTATTCCGCAATTATAGAACTTAAAATACTTTGTTCTCTATAAAAATTTCAATTATCAATATGATTTGTATACTACTTTTATATATACATATATACATATACTTAAATTTATTTTATATACTCTATATGCATATATTTATATATTATATTTATAGTAAACATTCATTCGTTATCTTCCGCTTTATCCTCTATTAGGGTCGGGGGGGGGGTGTAATATTTGTATATTATATATATATATTCATAGTTGTATATTATACTTTACATATCTATATACTGTATTTTTTTTTATTCTCATTTTCTTCTTTAAAATTTAAATCATAACTTTAAAATAACTGGGGAAATCGGGGTCCGTGACCCATAATTTTGTTCTTATCTCATGTACCATGTGATATTAATGATAATAACATTTTCTTGAATATTATCAAAATTATAAAATTATGAACCTGCTGCAAAAAGGAAACACAATGAGTCCCTGAGTTTGACACCTATGATTTAAAATGATCACATTTAATTTCTAGAACTTTAACAGAGTAAACATTATTATATAATATATAATAATCAATCGTCATCCTTAATGTACTGCAGAATGATCCTCATTAGGTTTCCATGGTGTTACAGGCTTCTCTCGGTCAGCCTTTGTTTTTGAGGACACCATGCCAAAGAAAAAGACTGGAGCGCGGAAGAAGGCGGAGAACCGCAAGGAGCGGGAAAAGCAGAACCGCGCTAACCGAGAGCAGGTGGACTGTGCCAAACATCCCTGCAATTCATCCATGGTTAGAACTTTACCTTAATAAACATCTCTGCTTTATAGTGTCATAATTTAGTAAAAACTACTTTATTAGAACCTTCACCGGTTCACAACAGAGCCGGTGTTTTTAGGGTGGTGGATGATTCTTAGCACTGCAGTGACCCTGACGTGGTGAAGGTGGTATGTCACTGCTGAACTGTGAATCATCTACCACCCAAATAACACCTGAGAAACTACCAAAGGGGACTACAGAATGGAAGTGTAGAACTACAAACCCCATCTGTGTGATCAGAGGAGCTGATGGAATAGACAGTGAAAGTAGAGATGTATCTAATAAAGTGGCCGCTGAGTTTGAAGTATCAAGTTAGTAATACATGCTCGTTATTCTTGTTGCAGGACTGTGATAAGTGTCTGAGGTGAGTACATCTGACGATTAATCCCCCCTTCATCTAAACGAGTTAACTTTTAATTAATGATTAATTAATGCATTCTGAAGTGATGTCACAAATGATGATAATTTAATAATAATTGATCATTTGCAGTCGGCACAGTGGCTTAGTGGTTTAGCATGTTCTCCTCTCAGCACTAGGGATTCCTGGTTCGAATCCCCATCTGGGTGGAGTTTCCATGTTCTCCCCGTGTCCGCGTGGGTTTCCTCTGGGTTCTCCGGTTTACTCCCACAGTCCTAAAGCATGGATCAAGTCAATGGAGTTCTCCAAATTGCCCCATATAGTGTGTGTGTGAGTGTGTGTCCAGTGATAGATTGCCCACCTGTCCTGGGTCTATCTGCCCAGCGCCCGAAACGTTCTCCCCTGGATGGGCATGGGGAACCCCCCGCGACCCTAATAGAGGATAAAGCGGAAGATAATGGATGAATGAATAAACCACTACTTGTAAAGACGTTTTGTGGACCTGAGTAAACATATTGAATGTTATGAAGCGGGTTATGTACAGAACTTGCAGACTGCAGCTTTAATCAAACGCTGGACAATTAGTGGACGTTACTTTTTACAGAAGTCTTTTCCTTTGTTGTTGTTCTGCTTTCAGACGACAGAAGAACAGAGCGTTCTGTTATTTCTGTGCTTCAGTACAGAAACTCCCGATGTGTTCACAGTGTGGTGAGTGACCCTCCGCTCCACATGTTCTGGAGAGCAACACCGTTCTGCATTTGGTTCTTTATAGACGTATGAACAGAACCTCGGGCCGCATGGTGGTTTAGTGGTTGGCATGTTCTCCTTTCAGCACTAGGGCTTCCCGGTTCGAATCCCCACCTGGGTGGAGTTTCCATGTTCTCCCCGTGTCCGCGTGGTTTTCTCCGGGTTCTCCGGTTTCCTCCCACAGTCCAAAAACATGGATCAAAGTCAATTGAGTTCTCCAATTTGCCCCCTATAGTGTGTGTCTGTGTGAGTGAGTGTGTGCCCAGTGATAGATTGGCGTCCTGTCCTGGGTGTATCTGCCCAGCGCCCGAAACGTTCTCCCCTGGATGGGCATGGGGAACCCCCCCCCCCCACGACCCTCATAGAGGATAAAGCTGAAGATAATGGATGGATGGATGGAAAAGAACCTCTGCAGTGACTGACCCACAGCCTGTACTCAGAGCAGGACGGTGTCTTTTAATAATGTTCTTTTATTTCTTATCACTGTGCAGCACAGTTAAGTTTGCCTACAGTTTAAATAAAGAATGTATTACTTTATTATTTTTAGTTATTTATTTGATATTATTTTAATGTACCTGACCTCAGAGTGAGCTGTTAAAACTTTCCCCTGACCCTCACTGCTCCACGACCACTGTATGATGACTGACCCTGCACTCATAACCCAACCCTAATAAAGAAATCGGAATCATTTTAACAACAGAGAGGTGGTCCCCCCCCCGAGCATCCACACCCCAAATCTCCACTAAATACACAACTAACAACACAATGGACTTCCATTCCATGAGAACAACGTGAGGTCCAGGAGCTGGCTGGCTGAGTTTGAACCTTTAGGATGAATTTAGAGATCAAAAGTCTTGCATAAAGAAGATTTTAAGGGTACTGCCCCCAGCTACAAGCAGTTTGCCCCTAAAGGCACTCAGAGGGGTGTTATTGTCCCTGTATGCAGTGAGGATTATCTCCGCTTGCTCTGTAGACCCATAACTTCCTGAACATGTTTATTTCAGAGGGGATAGGCTCCATTTACATTTCAAAACAAATGATTCGGGGTGGTCGTGTGAGGGGGGGGGTAGAACCCCGGGTCCTGTTTCAGAGTCTGTGTTTGATGCATGTTGCTGTGTTGAAACATTAACAGAGACATTAAGGTTGCACTCTGATCTGAAGGTAAAACCAAGTGTATGAAGTCCTCAGACTGCGTCATCAAGCACCCCGGCATTCACAGCACAGGAATGGGCATGGTGGTGAGTCAACCAACCACGCTCCAAACATTTCATAAAATTTCATTTGAAGCGACGAGATGGAGCCATCACGCAAGGCTGACCTCCAGCTGACCGTACACCACTGAAACATCTACAGTGTGACCTCCAGCTGACTGTACACCACTGAAACATCTACAGTGTGACCTCCAGCTGACTGTACACCACTGAAACATCTACACTCTGACCTCCATATGACCGTACACCACTGAAACATCTACACTCTGACCTCCAGCTGACCGTACACCACTGAAACATCTACACTCTGACCTCAACAAAGTCTATACACACTCAGACCTACTACTGCAGACCTCAGTGGACCACATCTTCCACTGCCTCCACATAAACAACATTACTGTGGAACATTCAGAACGTATTCAATCCCCTCTCCGAACCCAACACCAATTACACATGTATCTGATTCTAAACAAATCTAATTTAATTGAAGTTAGGATTTGGTGTTTTCTGCCCAGCGCTATCACAGACACTGCCCCAGTAATAAAAACACTGATTAATACAGATGTGTGACCCAAATACACACCAAACTCAAAGAAATCAAATGAGAATGAGAACCGGTAGCACCGAGTCATCCACACAAGGTTGAACATGGGACACGCCCAACTGACGCACAAACACCTGCTTACAGAAGAATAACCCCCCATTCACCAAAACAAGACAAACAGATTCTAATGGAATGTCCTGCCCTTCAACACTCACTTACAGACAACATCAAAGACAAGACTTCACCAGGAAAAATATATAAAGACTGGACACACCTCACACTAGAGCACATAATACTGTAACATCACATTCCACCATAAAATAAACCAGAATTCTGCTGACGTGGCAATAAATCCCCACTCTCTATCTCACGGCTATTAAAAGTCCAGCTGTAACTCACACTGTGGCAGGATGTCCGATCTGAGTGCTGTATCAGTACATCCACCTGAACGGTTTATTAAACTGTATGACGCTGATTCATCATGTTCAATAAAATGGAATAAACTCATTTTATAGAAGTGTTTATATTCAGAGCATACAATCTAATAAGTGTTTGAATGTTCTGAGCATCTTGATGGGAATTCTGTTACTGTTTGTGTCCAATAGGGGGCAATATGTGACTTCTGCGAGGCCTGGGTGTGTCATGGGAGGAAGTGTCTCAGTACTCATGCGTGTTCCTGCCCCCTGGTGGAGGCAGACTGTATCGAATGTGACCGCAGCGTTTGGGAACATGGTACGAGTTTAAAGAACTCTCTACTCTCATTGTCCATCAAGCACCACCCCCCCCCACACACACACGATCAGCACCATGGACAGTGCAGGTATTTTTTTTTTAGGGTGGTGAATGATTCTCATTACTGCAATGACACTGACCTGGTGGTGCAGGTGTGTGGGTGTGTTTTGCTCCACCATCTGTTGCTACAGTGTGTGTTGGTCAAAGACAATAAAACCGTGACGGTCTTTAAAACGGCTGACCACTGAAAATACACCGTACCTACAGTGAAGCACGGTGGTGGCAGCATCAGGATCGAAGTTAAACGAAGGTAATCCGCGTCCCTCTGCTGGACATCCGCAGACGAGCAGGAGGGTCACCGTCCACCTCAACGGGCCTAAACACACCAAAAAACACAGCAGATCAGAACCCTGATCTAAATCCCATAGAACATCTGAAGAGAGCAGTGCATTGTGGGTCACCACCTGATTTCAGTCCAGTTGTAAAGCCGTGGACAGAGATGGATGTTTTATTTTCAGGTTAGAAAGTGAAACATGGTGTAACTGCCGAGTCTTTGTTTTGTGTCTGTGCACAATTTTAATCGAAGGGATTGATTAGTGATGTCATCGGTACAGGAGGCCGAATCTTCCGCTGCTCCTTCTGCCACAACTTCCTGTGTGAGGACGATCAGTTTGAACATCAGGCCAGCTGCCAGGTCCTGGAGGCCGAAACCTTTAAATGTAAGTGTGTGGCGTCGGGTGGACGTAGCAGAACTGTGAAACGGGATCCCGTTAACTCGGTCCTCTAACATCCACAGAACGTCTTTCAAATGGTACCGCCTGTAGGACTGTGTGTGTGTGTGTATACACACTCATGAGGTCAAATGTGAGAGAAGTTTCCTTAAAGCTCTCTTCGTTTGTAGGTGTCTCGTGTAATCGTCTGGGACAGCACTCTTGTCTCCGCTGTAAGGTGAGCTGGACGTTCATGTTCTCCATCTGTTCGGGGGGGGGGGGGGGGGGGGGGGGGGGGGGGGGGGGGGGGGGGGGGGGGGGGGGGGGGGGGGGGGGGGGGGGGGGGGGGGGGGGGGGGGGGGGGGGGGGGAGAGAGAGAGAGAGAGAGAGGGAATTATTTGAATGTGTTAGTGAGTGTTAATGAGCCGGTGCTGCGTGTATGTACATATAGATAACGAGCTGCTCTGGTTCTGCTCGCAGGCCTGTTTCTGTGACGATCACGCACGGAGCAAAGTATTCAAGCAGGAGAAAGGAAAATCTCCTCCATGTCCAAAGTGTGGACATCAGACACAGGAGACCAAGGACCTCAGCATGTCCAGTGAGTGGGCATTATGTCTGTGGAGCCCTGGGTTTATTGAGGCTGTACATTATCTGTCCTTAAATTTCTCATAACCTCATTTAAACCATAAGGACTCAGTGCTCAGTTAATCCAGATTTTCGGTCTGCGGGATTAAACCTGACTGCAGGATTATTCTGTGACCTTTCAGCTCGGACCCATAAGTTCGGACGGCAGGGCGTGGCGGACGACGACGGCTACGACTACGGCTCGTCCGGGTACGATTCGTACTGGGAAAGACTTTCCTCTGGAGGAGCGGCGTATCAGGAGGACGATGACAACGGAGATGAGGAAGACTATGAGGAGGACGAGGACGACGAGGAGGAGGATGAGGAGGAGAATGAAGATGAAGAAGAGATGGCCCATTCACTGAGCAGTCTGAGTGTCAGCGAAAAGTGAAGAAGCGTGGGTCAGCGTTACAGACGCCGCGGCTATAAAATAAAAGTCTTCAGTCGGTCGTCATTAATATTAATGAGGCTACAGCTTGTTTACTAATAAAACATTGGGCAAAAGTATGTGGACGTCTGGCCTCATTGTTATTTACAGTACGTGCTTGGTTCCCCTGTTTGTTTTGGATCAGACACAGCTGTGCTGCTGAAAGTGTTCTCATCTATATTCATATAGAGAGGTATAGAGCTGCTATACAATAATAAGCGTTCGATTGCACGAGCGTCGTTTGAATGACAGTATAAGGTACGTGCTAAATGTCAGATTTCTATTACATTTGTTCGTTTAGCAGACACTTTTATGCAAAGTGGCTCACAGATTCAGCACAGGGTCGGTACAGCGCCCCCTTGAGCAATGAGGCTTAAGGGTCTTGCTCAAGGACCCACACTGGCAACTTCAGTGCTGGGATTCGAACCCAAAATCATCAGATTGACAGCCCAACAGAATCAGGATTCCCATGACTTTTGAACTGTGATGATCATCGTATCCTCGTGGGGGCGTGTTTGTCAGCTCAGGGTTGCATCTCTCATAACAGATGTACATTTTTTACATCAAGAGCTCCCGGAGGTAAAGAGAACAGCTTAATGCTGTAAAAAAAAAAATCATTTATACTTATTATTTAAAATGATTACTTCAGCACCACCATGTCAGCGTGACTGCAGTACTCAGAATAATCCACCACCCTAATAACACCTGCTCTGTCCATGATCCTGATCATAGAAAAACAGAGGAACAGAGGATAGAAATACCAAGTGGAACTATATGGGAGGTGGAACCATTATCTTCAGCTTTATCCTCTATTAGGGTCGCGGGGGGGGGGGGGGGGTTCCCCATGCCCATCCAGAGGAAAACGTTTCGGGCGCTGGGCAGATAGACCCAGGACAGGACTCCAATCTATCACTGGACACACACTCACTCACACAAACACACTCTATATGGGGCAATTTGGAACATTCCTTTGACCTTGATCCATGTTTTTGGACTGTGGGAGGAAACCGGAGAACCCGGAGGAAACCCACACAGACATGGGGAGGACATGGAAACTCCACCCAGATTGGGATTCGAACTGGGAATCCCCAGCTCTGAGAGGAGAACATGCTAAACCACTAAGCCACTGAAGTGGTCAGTGAGTGTAAATAAATGTAATGAAATGGTCTGATCGTATTTCCTCTGTTGACATTAATATATTTTAATAAATCTGTAAAAACCTAAAGAATCTTTTTTTCCTGTTCAGTTTTATGAACTAAAATAATTATTTTAATTTCAGGGACAGACTTGTATACTGAAGTGTATTTCTGATGAACACCCTGATGATGAAAGCAGTGCACGGATCGCCCCGCCGCTGGGTTCGGAACTCTGCAGAGCGCCGGGATAGGCTCCAGGAGCGGCGTGCGGCGCGGCCGGAAACCAGAGCAAAGTGAAAGTGGCGGCGCACTCGCAGCAGCAGCAGCAGTAACAGCAGCAGCAGCAGCGGCGGCGGGCGGGGTGCTCATGTCCGCGGGGCTCGGCGGCCGGAGGGGACTTTGTGTGGGACAGTGGAACCCTGTGTGGGACGGTGGAACTCTGTATGGGACAGTGGACAGCGCCGCGTCCTGGAGCTCGGACCTTGACATGATGAGCAGAAGATGTGAAGCGGAATGGCATGGCCCCTGCGGACGCCGCCTCGATGATCCTCAGCCTCGTCCTCGTCCTCGTCCTCGTTTCGGTCGCGGGCATTAGGAGTAAAGCCAGGAGACGCAAGGACAAGGTAAGGACGGGCTCAGCCGCCGAGCCGAACCGAGCCGAACCGAACCGAACCCAAACGAAACCAAGCGCAGCAGTGTGCAGAGGACTAGGGGCTCAGGACTCAACCCTGAGGGTCCTCAGGACGCCCCGCAGGGCGCAGGACCCGAGAGCGCACCGCTCTTTATTTGACTTTTCTGGTTTGCAGTGATTTATTATGAACAGGAACGAACAGGGTTCCTCTGACAAAGGTCAACAGATAGAGAAAGGTTCCTGAACTAAATGTCCGTCCAGATGGGACAGAACGCGAACTACAGTAGATGTGGGGTGAGGGGACATGGCCTTTGATCTGTCCCGCTGCAGCGCGTACATACCCGAGAATAAACAGAGAGAGAGAGACTGACGCATGTTATATAGACATACTTTCGTTTTCATGGCAGTAGCTCGAAGTGGGCGTGGTCAATAATACACTACTTCTCTGTTGATGTTTCCCCCCCCTTGTTGCCATGGAAACCATAGTGCGTCTCAGACTGACGTCATATGGACAGCATTATTACAGAATCAATTCAGGCGTTTCATTCAGTCTCATCACAACTGCAGGGTTCCAACTTCATGCAAACAATTTGGGGAAGGCCCTTGGTTTTTTCCAGTGAGCTTGGTGTGTAACGAGGGTGATCAGATTCCAATTCACCAGATGTGGGACAAAGACTATGCTTGTGTGGGACACCAATGCATCAAGGTTGTCTAAAAAAAACTTAAAACAAGCTTACTCTGCCCCTCTAGCACATAAAAGACTGCAAAAAAAATTAAATACATTTAAAAAAAATATTTTTTTTCATCCATTCATTATCATTCACTTTATCCTCTATTAGGGTCACGCGGAGGGGGGAGGGTGGGGGTTTCCCCATGCCCATCCAGGGGAGTACGTTTCGGGCGCTGGGCAGAAACACCCAGGACAGGACGCCAATCTATCACTGGACACACACTCACTCACACAGACACACTCTATATGGGGCAATTTGGAGAACTTATTTGACCTTGATCCATGTTTTTGGACTGTGGGAGGAAACCCACGCAGACACGGGGAGGACATGGAAACTCCACCCAGATGGGGATTCGAACCGGGAATCCCTAGTGCTGAGAGGAGAACATGCTAAACCACTAAGCCACCGTGCCACCATTTTATATATATATATATATATATATATATATATATATTATTTATTTTTTAGCAGTCTGTTATGTGATAAAGGGGCTAAAGGGGACTGCATTTCAAAACTGCAGTCTGACTTTCAATAACAATGCGGGACAACGTCTCAATTTGCGGGACGTGCCAAATTGCATGACTGTCCCGCACAAAGTGGGACATCTGGTCATCCTATGTGTAACTGACCCACACTGAGCTGTGACCTTCACCCCATTTAACACTGTAATGAACTAGAACAGAGACTCTGAGCCAGGTCCTCTCACCCAACATCGGTACCCGACCTCCAGTCTGACGCTCATCTACATAAATGGACAAATATCCTCACAGCCGGACTTTAAAATCTCACAAAAAAGCTTTTTAGAAGAGTGTAACGCTGTCATAGCTGCAGAGGGAAACGGGTGCCGTGTTAGAGCTTCTGAATGTTCTGAGTGCTGCTGGTACTTTTAACCTGTTTACAAATTTCTACATCATGTCCCCCTCTTTTAAATTTTTTTTTAGAGATATGCGTTAAAGCAGTGATTCACCGGCTGCTTGATTCTCCACATAAAATACTGCAGATTTAGCAGAACTCGGGGTTCTGATTCGTCTCAGGTTAAAAAAAAAAAAAACGCAGAATCTCCACAATTTTACATTTACTGTGGTTTCACATCCAGTTCTGCATTAAAACATTCATTCATTATCTCCCGCTTATCCTCTATTAGGGTCGTGGTGGGGTTTCCCATGCCCATCCAGGGGAGAACGTCTCGGGCGCTGGGCAGATACACCCAGGACAGGGCGCCAATCCATCGCTGGGCACACACTCACTCACACATACACACTCTATATGGGGCAATTTTGAGAATTCAATTAACTTGATCCATGTTTTTGGACTATGGGAGGAAACCGGAGAACCCGGAGGAAACCCACGCGGACACGGGAAGAACATGGAAACTCCACCCAGATTGGGATTCGAACCGGGAATCCCTAGTGCTGAGAGGCGAACATGCTAAACCACTAAGCCACCGTGCCGCCTGCATTAAAACAGTTCAATTAAATTTAAATGAACACATTAAGAGGGGCATTATAAAGTGTTATAGTTGCATTTTAACACAACAGAAGTTCCTGAAAGACATTTAAACACACGCCTTATAAAGAGTGTTTAAATATATTAATAGATTGGATGTAAAATCAACTTTACTGCATTTAGACTTTTTGCGCACACTGATAACCACCCAAAGACCCAACCCAGAACTTAAAGCAGCATTAGCCACAGCGCACACACACACTCTCACACACACACACACACACACACACTCACACTCACACACACACACACACACACACACACACACACACACACACACACACACACACACACACAGCTGTAAATCAGCGTAACTAATTGATGCTGGTATGATAAACCAGGTTAAAGGCTGTGAAACTCGAGTCGGACTCAGACTCCGTATCAGAGTTAACTTTAGATCATTATATAATCTCTGACATTAACGAGATAATACTTTAAGTGTAATTGGAATGTTTTGATTTGTTTTCTAACATAAACTGAAGTAAAATTCTCAGGTTTTTATTATTCCATGAAGAAGGGAATCCAACCAATGCTTTCAGAACCTTATGGTCAGCTCACTGTAACGAAAACGCCTGACTGACCAGATGTTCTGTAATAATTACATCATAACAACCTCTAAAGAACGATGTGTTTCATAACCCGATACACCAGCTCTGCTATAGAAGTGAGCAATGTTCGGCACCATGGCAACTTGCCGTTGATGTCTTTCCTGTCTCTGTCTGATTTATAAACATGCTGCAATACAAAAACCAGCATTTTATATTATTAAAAAAATACTGTACTGTATCGTTCATTATTTGTTGCTGGAATCTCGTTCAAGTTCTTTATTAATAGTGTTTTTTTACAACAGTACATCAACACAAAGCAGCTTTACAGAGTTTAAAGCCCGAACCCTCAAAAAACAAGCCAAAGTGACCGGGGCTCATGCTCTTGCTCAGAGCAGACTGTATGCCATAAGGAAACGTTCTCACTGCTTTTGGAACTGATAATGAATCTGTTGTCAAGGCTGCTGAATGCAGCACGAGCACTCTGTCCAGTTCCCTTCAAACAAAACCCAGTTCACATCCAGCGCCTCCTCATGTCCTGTCTGACATTTCATTTTATTAACTTTCTTCTCTTTATTGTTTTAGCATCTATTTAAACTTGTATTATACTAGTACACAATATATAAACACACACACACACACACACACACACACACACACACACACACACACACAATGCACAGTATCTGTATAGACATTCTGATGCTCAGATATCAGATATCAGCCCCTCATTCAGGCTACACACCCACACCCACACACACCCACACACACCCACACCCACACCCACACCCACACCCACACCCCCACACACACACCCACACCCACCCACCTGTTTAAAAGGAAGCTTTATACCAATAAAAGGAGCAGATTAGATTTAATTCACAATAAAAAAGACAAAGTTCTAAAAAACCTGTGGATGTCTGCAAGTACGTCCATGTTCTTTCCTTATGTAGTTAAAGTCTAGAATATTCATTCATTCATTATCTCCCGCTTATCCTCTATTAGGGTCGTGGTGGGGTTCCCCATGCCCATCCAGGGGAGAACGTCTCGGGCGCTGGGCAGATACACCCAGGACAGGGCGCCAATCCATCGCTGGGCACACACTCACTCACACAGACACACTCTATATGGGGCAATTTGGAGAATTCAATTAACTTGATCCATGTTTTTGGGCTGTGGGAGGAAACCGGAGAACCCGGAGGAAACCCACGCGGACACGGTGAGGACATGGAAACTCCACCCAGATGGGGATTCGAACCGGGAATCCCTAGCGCTGAGAGGCGAACGTGCTAACCACTAAGCCACCGTGCCGCCGTCTAGAATATTCTTTATAAAAAATAATAATAATAAAAAAAAAAGACAAAAGAAATGACATTGCAGTTCATGCTGAAGAGGATGTTCACAGGGAGGGTCCCTAAAATCATAAAACGCTGTGGTGTTTGGAGGGAAATACAGGCCATGAGGGTGAGTCCTCGGGTCATGCACACCTAGATGTTTCACAGAGGGAGGCGAAAGGCTAATTTTAAAAAAGTTCAAAAGTAGCAGAACACCCAGCACTGAAAACTCGATGTATATCCAGATCAAAACATACAAAGCACAATTTTCAATTGATTTGTTCATTGAATTTTAGGTTTTTTTTTGAATGATTTAAAAGTCTTTTATTATCAAAGTCCTTGCACAAATCTGATGCCTTCATGCTGATGCTGTGGGTTTGAGGATCATTTATCTCGTATTTTAACATTTCTATAACTGAACAGATTTGCCTATCATTAATCACAGAGTCCAGAACTCGAAGCCCGTGCTTTACAGAACGGATCCTCTGCCGCTGTTTTTATAAAACTTGCTGCAACATGAACCTGTCGGCACTTTTTGTTCCTAATGAACCCTTTGATCTCTTTCAGAGAACTGTGAGATGCATTTGTGTCCTCTGTTGCTTTGACAGGAACGTGGAGTACCATTTGAACTTCGAGGTTTGGAATTCGTTTTTAATTATAAGGTATTTACTCTAAAGGTAACACGATGCATAACGTTATGTTGTTATAGAGTCGAGATCAGACGATTACAATCTCAGTGTCTCATGTTCGTTATTGTTTTAATGCAAACACCAAATAACACGAAAAAAATTCAGCACAGATATTCTATATATTCTATTATTTTGTGAAAAGAATTTCTGCATGCCCCTTTGAGGTACATACCTGCGTTTCTTTATTAAAGTCGACAGACAGTGTGCTGCAAGTGGAACTTTATTTTTGTTCCGTGCGAGTTGCTTTGTCTAAAGTTTCAACTAAGAACACATCTGTCTTATTGTCGTCATGACGATACTGCGGCACTCTGACAACTGATAAATTCTAGGGTGTTTAATCACGATTAATTGTCTCATGCTTATTATAGAAACATCGATTCGTCTGCATTAAATTTTATATGAGGACATGAAAGATTTTATTTCAAACAAATGTTTTAGAGTTTTAAAACCGTGAGGATTTGAAATAAGATCAATCAGTTCAAATGAGCATCAAAGCTTGTTACCAGATTAAAGATAAATAATTTGAGAGTTAAATTTAGTTGTGAAATACTCTGCTGGTTGTAAAGTGTGAGTGTTAGAATCCCTGCGTGCCGAGGCTTAGTGTTCCATGATGCACTCAGTGCACAGAGGTATTAAAAGACCTGCACGGTACACCTACAGCAGATTTAATCACATCCCAGATTGAGATGCTTCCTCCTTTGTAACTATAACAGCTTCCACTTACAACACACACGGTAACAAACACACCTCGCCCACTATAAAGCACGGTGTCGCCAACACGGAGTTCAGCAGCTGTTGACTTGTCATCAAACTTTAATTAAAACCATGGACTGTCTAACATGAGGCCTTTTACATCTTCTGTCCAGCTGCCTGAGTTTACTGATGACCCGAGTGGACGCTCATACAAATCAGAGCCTGCTGGAGCTGCAGACAGAGCTCAGAAAAATCAGTAGTGTGTCATTGGTAAGCATGGCAACAGATTCACCATTTCATTACAAAAACGACGGCGACGCATTTAACAAACCCCGCCTTCTACAACTCAACCAAAACCCAACTCTGCACCCAATCAGCTCACTCCTTTAACACACAAAAAGGTTCTAGAGCCTATCCTGGCACATCAAAAATTCACACAGATTTTTAATCCACCTACCAACATGTGTTTTTGGATTGTGGGAGGAAACCAAAGCGCTGGAAGAAGCCCTCACAGACATGGGGAGAACATGCAAACGTCAGCCAGCAGGGACCTCGTGCTTAGAGGTCGACTTAATGTTTTATTCTTTATTGCTTCGGTTTGTCTCATAATTTGAATCTAAAAATAACTCTGAATTAAAACCCTAGTCTGAACTAAATTAAACTAAACTTTATGTAGTAATATATATCATAATCTTAGTTTGATTTCTGAATTTTAAATGTGTGTGTTTGTAGAATTCGACGGCATCCTTGTACACTCCAAACACAGACATCACGGTAAGTGTCTCTCTCTCTGTACAGCTTGTTCTGTAGCAGATAGTCACGACACTGTACGTCTTCATTAAAGACGACATTTCAACTTCATTCACACATTACAGTTTGTTCTGGGTTTTTAAAACAGCATGGTGGAGTTCATGCAGGGTCAGCAATATTTACAGGACTGTTATGATCAATAAATATCAGTGAAACCGTTTGCACATTAAGAAACGAGTGCCCACTGGTTTAAAATGGTCCGTTTGGATTAGCTGTCCTGGTTTGAGATGAATTGAAATGAAAGTTCTAATCATCAAATAAAACACTGAAACAACTCTGTTTTATGTATTTTATATGATACTGCAGCAGAGAACACTGTGGATCATAACATCACGGCTGTGGTTGCTGACCCCAGCTAAAGGTGAGTATCCTAGAACCACAGCTGTGATGTTATTTCCAATAAACTGAGTGTTCTCTTACGTTCTAGAGCTCGATTTATCAAGAGCCTTCCCTGCAATAAATCACTACAGATATATTTAATCGTCCATTTGCTTCTGCGTGTATGAATAGTTCAGCGTGTGCACTGACCGACCCAGATTACACAGAATTATTTCATTCAGCTTGATTTATTTTTGTGTAGAACTGCAGTTATAGAACAATGACCTGCTTCCTGCTGGAGCTGGAGGTTCTGCTAAATGAAATAAACCACACGAGCAGCCTGACGATGTTATCTTACCTTCAAAAATATTATGAACCTGTCACGGTGAGTTGAAGCTGTTTTAAAAAAAAACAATCATTATATGATTTTGATCTTCAGATTTCAGTTTCATTTTCACCCGACGTTCAGAAGCTCTGTGTGTGTCTGCATGTCCTCCCCGTGCCTGTGGGGTGATGGGTTGTCTGTGACGCTCTTTTCTTTGTGCTGCTTTTGCAGTGCCGTGGATGTAACTCAGCGTGTGAACAGTACCAACTAACCAACCCCACCACGTTCCTAACACAGATGATGGAGTTTACTGAAAAACTGATGTCACGGACTTCTCAAAGTGACTGTGATCAGAAGTGAGAGGACCTCAAAGCCAGGATGTGAGGGAATGTAGCGTTTGTACATGAACGTGTGAATGTATTAATGTCACTACTTTTATAAAGGTTCCATAATGTCAATATTTATAAGCTCACTTTAAACCAAGCTATTTTGTCTATGAATAATGTATCTGGTGGAATGTAGCATGGAATGGACGCAGATCAGAGCTGGATGTTTCAGGCGGCTCTGTTGGGAGGGTGGTGGTGCATTTACTCATGTGCAACACACAACATGTACCTTTAGTATAGAAAGTCATCGGGGTATGAATATGTGCTCTGCCACCCTCATGTGACGGGAATGAGGATGTGGTTTACATGGTTTTAAGGAAGTGACGGATGTTTTTAATGTCTTTTAAAGTAAACAACACACAAACACACACACACACACACTCTGCATGACTACTTTATTAGAGACCTCATTTAGCCTGCACAGCCACCTCTTATCATTTTGAAATGGTTCTGCGGGGGTTCTGCCCACACAGAGGGACATGTTTGTGAAAGTCTGCTCTATCTCCCACAGAGCCAAATCTTGGGACCCTGAAAAGCAGGGAAGTAAAGAGAACTTTGTTGTGTTGCTGGAACCAATCTCTGACTGTGATACCTGCAGCACGGTGCAGTGACCTGCGGTCTGCAGGACGATGGTGCTGGACACTTTTGGTTGGTGGATTATTCTCAGTTCAGCAGTGACGCTGAGGGTTAAACTGCAGCAGCACTGCTGTGTCTGATCCACTCGTACCAACACACACACACACAAACAAAAAAACACACACCTTCACTGCCACCTACCTACTTTCTTCTAAATAATAATCGTGAATAGAAGCTCAAGGAAACATCCAGCTCTGGAAACGAAGACGAAAAGAAATGTGAAAAAAATCAACAAAAGAAAAAAAAAAAACAGTAAAATATAATGATATTTATGTAAAATATTAATTGTCATTATATTGTACTCATTTATTTTTTCTTAAACAAAAGTGCTTTACAGTAAAAGAATAGAAGTCAAACCCTGCATTCTGATTGGCCACCGCTCAGCTGTATCTGTTTGATTTTTGCGTAATGTTGATGGGGAGCAGGTCCCACTGTTTTATTGCTCCATGTTGCTCAGGTGGAAATAATTTTTATCCTTCATCACTTATTCCGTCCGTATCGAGTGAAGAGTGAGCGTCCAGACACTTAACGATTACAAACTTGCGGCTCAGTTATAATTTTATTCACTTTTATGACATCAATGCAAAACTCAGACATTACATTAAAGGTAGTTATTACATTATTGACTGCTACAAGTTTGCACTTCAGACTTCTCTGAAAGTATAGACGAGTTTAAAGTTCAGTCTTTCATTGCTGTATCTTTTGTTTTAGATAACACTTAAAATTACAACCTGCTAATTACAGCACAACTAAAAGAAGTGTCTGATCATTTATTTAAATGTGTTTCATATTGGCCGATACTACAGGGATGCTGAAGAGCATCAAAGTCAACGAAAACCATTCTATTTTATCACTTCCTTTATCAATTACACATAAAACACAAGCGTAAATAATATTGGATTATGAAATAATACTATATTACAGTTATTTATCTCAGTTTAAAGAATTCTGCATCATTTATATCGTAATTAAATCTGAATATTAACTCTGCGGTGAACTTTCATTAAGTCTTAAAATCAAAGTGTAAGGGAAGTTCACATTGTGTGTGAGAACTACGCTGAATGTTAATGTTATTGGGACATGATGCTGGTTTATAAATAATACCATGTTTTTATTATTTGAATGTGATACTCCTTCAGATAAAATGTTATATACAATTCTCTCTCTCTCTTTCTATATATATATTACTTGTAAAATAAATAAACTCTAGCTTTTTGCTTTTTGCATATAAGATTTAAGAGAGATAAAAGTTATCCTGAAGAATGAGTTGCTGAGTTTTATTGTCAGAATAAAATAACTTCACATTTGGGAGATATAAGTGTCAAGCAGAGCAGGGCCTATCCCGTCGCCTGATGCTTAAATTATTGAATTATTTGCAGAATAATGCACCCTGACACTGTTATACATTTTCCCTAAAGTCTTTTGTGAGACAGTTTGCACAGCAAGCCTCAAAAGTCGGGGGGGGGGGGGCGTTTGTTACACCATGTCACTGTCGTGGTAACCATCTTTTTTTTCATTCATTATCTCCCGCTTCATCCTCTATGGGGGTCGTGGTGGGGTTCCCCATGCCCATCCAGGGGAGAACATCTCGGGCGCTGGGCAGATACACCCAGGACAGGGCGCCAATCCATCGCTGGGCACAAACTCACTCACACACCCACACTCTATATGGGGCAATTTAGAGAATTCAATTGACTTGATCTATGTTTTTGGACTGTGGGAGGAAACCGGAGAACCCGGAGTACACGGGGAGAACATGGAAACTCGACCGGGAATCCCTAGCGCTGAGAGGCGAACGTGTTGAGCACTAAGCCACCGTGCCGCCGGTAACCATCTTCAATGTGAAATTAGGAATGTGGCATGAAACTACAGATCATTTTAATTGCAATACACTTCTGGGCGTTTCTTTATTTTACAGATCAACGAAATCAGATCGAAATAAAATTGACATTTACATTCAGTCATTCATCAGACGCTTTTATCCAAAGCGACATACAAATGAGAACATTACAGTCAGAAGTTCTGCAGAAAACCAACTGCACTGTCCATTCATCAAACCTGTTATTAGATGCTGTGCCCCCCCCCCTTTTTTATTCTATTAGTTTTTTTACAACAGGTATTTGTTAAAGAGATGCGTCTTCCATAGTTTCTTAAAACTGCTCAGTCAAAATCGAAACAAAAGTCAAAGTCAAAGCTTAGTGATCAGAACGAAATAAAAGCAAGAATCTGAAAACTTCTGAATCTGCAATCTTTCACTTTTATTTTAATTCAGGCAGGTTTGACATTAAACTCAAATAATTCATTAAGGTTGATTAAACACTGGATTTTACAGATGTAATATATATATATATATTTATGTTTAACGAAGTTTCATGATTCTTGGTTTTATTCTGTTTAAAATACGAGTTCGTTAAACTTCTCAACTCACAAACTAATGTTCTTCCTGTTTCTTTTTTGGAAACTGAAGCAGAACTGAACCCAGTTGCTCTGTAATGTAATGTGTAGTGTTGGGGTAACTGCAGGTTCAGGGTTTGCGATTGGGTTTAAGTTCAATCTTATGTTTTTGCTTCTGCTGTTTTACGCTCAAAACCAGTTTTATTTTATTTTGATATATTTTTCATTTTAACCCCACAGTGTGATTTATACAGAAGTCAAAGCTTATGATGGTAAAAACTGGACAGCATGTATACCAATATAAAATAACACAATTACACCCGATAATAAAAATACATTAAAACGATGCAGAGTAAATCTGACTGCTTTAACTTCCCATAATGCACCGCTGTCACTGCACCTGGTTCAATAACACAGGTAGAGTTTACTGTAAGTGCACGTCACTGTGCAGGTGCATGCTCGTGTTGCTTAGTGGGCGTGGTTTATAGTATACTAGACTCAATACAGCGATTAACTAACTTCTTAACGAGCCCCCCGCGACAGTATAACATCTGAACTTTGATCAAATAAAATGTAAAACATCTTTTAAAGTTTAGATCTAAAATGAGCAGGAAGTCGTTTGACTGAACGAAGCTTCAGCAGCAAAACCAACAAACAAACCAGTTTAACCAGGTCAACCCAAACCAAACCAGATCACTCCACCACCCAGAACATCCTCATCTTCATCATCATCATCATCATCATCATCCACTCAGCCAACTCAACCCACACAGTACAGCAGAATCAGAATAAACCTACCTTCATCTGAGGAGCTGAAGGCCGCTGCTCAATCCAACGCTCATTAGATCCAAACTGTCAATTCAGTGCGCCTTCGATAGGGGGCGCTGCAGCTGCCGCGATTCCAGAGTTGATGTGTATGATCAGAGAACCTGACATGATTAATAAGATTTATAAACAGATCTGTAATTCATAAAGGAACCCAGGGGCGTTTTGAGGTTTTTAGAAACATCAGGGGCTTTAGCCCAGATCCCTTATTGCCCCCTCTGTCCTCTTTAAAAATTGCCCTTTCATGAGGGTATTTATCCATTTTTTAAACTGTTGTTACATTCATTTTGTTTGATCATTTATTAGTAATATTGTATAAAATGAAATAACATTAAATCTGTCTGTCAGCAGTGAAAAGCTCATTCAGTTCTAATAAATGATGATTTTGGCTGAAAACTTTTGAATAAAGGAACCTGAGTTTCGGCTGAAAGGCATGAATCCGATTTAGAGTCGGTCGCAGATGAGACAGCTTTAATGAGGTTTTGATTTAATTACCGTAACTCTGCGAAAGTTTGCACCTTCAGAACAAATTCTGACGGTTTCTGAAAGCTGAGAAGCTGCTCTCCCTCACACACACACACACACACACACACACACACACAGAACAGCTTAGAAGCACAAACAGCTGACGGTGACTCCGTACAGTCCCGTTCCTTGAGCAGAGGCGGCCAGAGAACGCTGCTCTCATTTGATCCAGGGCTACTGACAAAACACCCGGGGCTATAGCCCCCAAAGCTCAGGCCTAATGACACCCCTGGAACAGATGAACCCCAGCACGGGATTCAAACACCAGCACGCCTGCACCAATGAAAGCAGCGTTTTGTTCCCAGAGGCCGCGCTGTAAAGCTGTGGTTGGATTGTCTGATTTAAATGTGTTTCATCTGACAATTAAAGGTCTCACTCACACTTTATAAAACTAAATGTATAAATAGAATTTTAAAATAAGTGTTAAATTACAATTACGTTTAGTAGACGCTTTAATCCAAAACAACTTTAAAATGGTACTTAAAGCCCACAGTACTGCTGTAAATTTAGTGCACTTCCTGTCAGCTCAGCAGCAGAACTGAGTGACCTCTGTCCTGATGCCAGAGAGCTAAAAATAATCCGATCTGAATCAGACCTCGAGTGAAGGTGGACGTTCCGGCTGACCAGGGCACATTCCTATGAAACCTCAGTAATTAATGAAGATTAATAATATTATTTACATTATATAAATGATCCATAAATAATACACAACAACTGAAAATGAGATGGGGTTTGTAGTTCTGCATTTATATTCTGTAGTCCATCTGTTTCTGTTAGTCTCCTTTGATCAGGGCCATGGACAGAGCAGGTATTATTAAGGTGGTGGCTGATTGTCAGCGTGGTGGTGCGGGTGTGTTAGTGTGTGTGGTGCTGCTGGAGTTTCTCTGCACGCTGGTTCTTTGGATGTCAAGAAAACACAAACAGTCATCAAGTTTGGAAAATGTTTTTAAAAATGTACAAATGAATTTCAAGAAAGACTTAAACACAGTTGAAACAAAGCGGTTCATTTAAATAAGTTACAGAGAGTCGTATATATATATATATATATATATATATATATATATATATATATATATATATATATATATATTATCTCATTCAGGTGGTTGAACAGCAGTGAAGCTAAGTGCATGAGGCAGTTGGTTCGGTTTGAGGACATTCGGTCTGTAGTGTACGCGACTGTTTCAAAGCACAGACATCTGTCTCAACTTAATTTTACAGTATAAACATCCTTAAATGTCCTTCAAGAACTCTGTAAAAACTTTAATAACGTTAACAAGTGACCAGGAGAACAGCCGAGCTGCAGTCCATGCCGTTTACAGTTCAGACACAAATATCTACAATCATTATTTTTAAAGTTTACATCCCGATGATCTGTGTGAGCAGTAAACAACATCCAGACAGAGTGACGGGACAGGAATCGAGGAGTCCACCGTGTGCCAGCTCTCAGGAGTCCACCTTCCCGTACGTCCCATCCGGCGGGCGGTAGATTTTGGGGAAGGCCATCAGCTGCAGCATGTTAAATGCGTATTTCCTGCATTTAATATTCTTTTGCACATTTTCAATCCGGCAGCCTTCTCTGATCGCAGGAGGACGGAGGGAGAGGAAGAGAAAAGGATGGAGTTATAGTTAGAGAGAGGAGGAGCGCTGCTGATCATGGACATCCACATTCAAAACTCAATCAATCAAATCAATCAAATCAATGCTCCTGGAATGACGATCACATCATACAACAGATAAAAATGCACATGTTCACAAACATCTATAAACTCGACATTATCACTGTATGGAGTCAGGTCACATGACCTCAGGGTGAAGCCTAATATCCAGTTTATCCAGTTAATAAGATCAGCTTCAGTGTGAATGACATTAGAATTGTCATTAACCCTGATCATCTTTTAATCTTATATCTGATGGCTGTGGATAAAGAGCTGAATTTTTCCTCCAGCTCTCCTCAGGTGCTTGGCTGATGTTATACAGCTGGGATTTGAACCTGTGCAGTGGATTTAATTCTACAGATGCTCAAAAGTATTACCTCCTCTGCTTCCAGTCTTTATTATTATTATTTGGAATCAGCAGAACTGATTAATCAAGCACAGTGCAAAGGCTATTGCATAATATTCATTCATTCATTAATGGGGGGGGGGGGTTTCCCATCCAGAGGAGAATGTTTTGGGCGCTGGGCAGATACACCCAGGACAGGACGCCAATTTATCGCTGGGCACACACTCACTCACACAAACACTATATGGGGCAATTCGGAGAATTCAGTTCACTTGATCCATGTTTTTGGACTGTGGGAGGAAACCGGAGAACCCGGAGGAAACCCACACAGACACGGAGAGAACATGGAAACTCCACCCAGATGGGAATTCGAACCAGGAATCCCTAGCCAAAGCCACTGTGCTACCCTATTGCATAATATATATATATATATATATATATATATTTTATTTATTTATTTATTTATTTAATTAGCCAAATTACTATTTCATATAACTTGCCTTTATTTTTTAACAAACATCAGTTAGATCAGGTCTGCACAGAACAAACCTGTTGCAAAAACAACCCAAATACAATGCAAAGCGACGTCACAATTTCATTAACAAAAGATCAGTCGGTCCTTCCCTCTGTGAGACGGAAACTGCGCACTGAGGCACCATGATGCAGGAGACACATGAGACTCCTGTACAAATAAATAAATTCAGCAGAATTTTACAGGAGACTGTACAGTGTGTTAAACTGAACGTACTTCATACATTCTGAAAAACTACAGGTATTAAAATAAAGTGGCAGTGGGAAAACCTTTCGCTTCTCAGAGAACCAGGACCTTCTAATAATCACTTCGTTAATGTAGATAATCTGATAAATCCATTAAACCTGGCTCCGTGTGGAGCGTAAAGGGCTGACGGGATGAACATGCAGCTTCAAATACACAACTAACAGGACAATCGGGTCAACTTAACAGGTACTTATTCTTTAAAATGTACGAAAGCGGCGAGAGCAGAAGAAAGGTACACAGCGTGAGACGTGGGTTTGGTGTAATCAGCTGTTTATTGATATTTTGCAAGCAGGAAAACAAGACTTAAGATGAGCCACACCACCAGCAGGTGAGAACTAACGAGTAGAAGAGCGATAGGATAGAAGTGGCGCGGCGCAGGCTTGTGATTGGCTACCGAGCCTGCCTCAGGGTCGTCCCAATGGGCACCCTCGCCCTGGGCCAGCCGACTGCTGGGCGTGTCAAATAAAGGAAAGAAATAAAGAGAGAGAGAGAGAGAGAGAGAGAGAGATACCAGGTGTAAGAGGGGGTTAGTAAAACTGAACACAGTCACATTGTGGGTGATGCTGGGGTTGTTGGGTTGTGTTTGGGTGTAATATGGATGTGTGGGCTGAAGGGGGCGTGAGTGAAATGAAGAGGCTTCATTAGGATATAATGAAAGTTTATATTTTATTATTATATATGTTTAATATATTATTATATTATTCCTGTTCGTGATCACCTGACCTTCGCCTGAGGTCTTGGGCCTTAAGGTTTGTACAAATAGTGAACAATAAATAAATTTAAACCCAGAACCCGCGGCAAATGAATAAAATCACCAGTAAACGAGTGATAATCAGGTGAACAGTACATGAGCAGTACCAGTGGAGAACGTGCAGTTCTGCCCTGCAGCCACCAGGGAGCTTAAATATTTGTACTTGGACACGATTTAGAACATCTGACAGGAAATAGAAATGTTAATGACACTGCATATTCAGGAACATTTGGGGTTCAGGGAGAATTTCTATTGTTCTATTGTCCTGCAGAACACCCTCTATGGACTTATATAGTTTTCCAATTGTTAAATATGGGTTAAATACATTGTTGATGCTGCCCCCCCCCCCCACTCAAGGAGGATAAGTCCCCCACTGAGCCTCGTTCCTCACATGGTTTCTTCCTTAAAATTTCAACTTAACAGGAAAAAAAAAACATTCTATAAAAATGACTTGAATTTAAATTTCAAATCTCTTAATATATTAATAGAAATACAGTTCAGATGTGCTGGGATAGGCTTCAACACAAACTGAAGCTTTTAAATTGAATACTAATTGTAAGATACGTTTACAATAATACTTGTGCTGCTTTATTCATATTCTTATAAGTTCATAATGAGTCAGAAAACCTTTAATAAGTATAAACCCCTTTGTTTTTGACTCGAACAGATTAAAGTAAGATAAATAATCCACTCTTCCTTTTTTTCAGAAATCAGGTTTTCAGGCAGATCATTGGATTTGATTCATATAGATTTGTTCCTGATTGGTGATTGGTTTTCTTCTCGTGGTCTGAATCCGGCTCCCCATCGCCCGCTGATGTTCTGATCTCTAATAGAGCCGCTGGCCTGGGCGGAACCTCCCGCCGCTTTGTGCTTTGTTATCTGTCTGTTGTTCACTTTAGGTACTCGAGCTCTGTTGATCCTGAATCTAATCCAGAGCTCATTCATTTCTGTAAAGCCGCTGCGCTCACATCAGCAAAAAATATGACATCCAATCCGCACAGCATCAAGCTCACAATACAAAAAATTAAAACACCATGAATAATATTGATGTGGTGTAATGAGGGGAAGTTGTGCAATGTGTGTGTGTGTGTGTGTGTGTGTGTGTGTGTGTGTGTGTGTGTGTGTCACCCGTCTTCAAATTCTACACCGGGTACTTAATGACTTTCTAATTTATCTTAATTACCTTTACAAAGAAATACATCTGAAAATTAACAAAAATCTGAAAATTAAGAGGCAAAATAATCCAGGATCAGGATCAGGTTTAATTAAAGTCTGAATCTGTGATCAATAGGACGACTGATGGTTTTGGTGAGATCAAAAGAACTTCATTAATTACATATGTATAAAACGAGGGTGGCACGGTGGCTTAGTGGTTGGCATGTTCTCCTCTCAGCACTAGGGATTCCCGGTTCGAATCCCAATCTAAGGTATATTAAGTTCTCCAAATTGCCCCATATAGAGTGTGTCTGTGTGTGTGAGTGTGTGTCCAGTGATAGATTGGCGTCCTGTCCTGGGTGTATCTGCCCAGCGCCCGAGACGTTCTCCCCTTGATGGGCATGGGGAACACCCCCCCTCCCCCCGCGCGACCCTAATAGAGGATATAGCTGAAGATAATGAATGGATGGATGTATAAAACACAACGTTAAAAATAAAGTGGACTTGTTGATAACCCACCTGACATCTGCTGGATTAAGGAGGATCTTAATTAATTAATGAGTCTATAGTTTGATTATGAAGGTTTAGCGTGGTGGAGCTGGTGGAGCTGACTGCACCGTGTCCCTCAGAGCTCCAACACAACGGGGTCATTAACATATGGATTATTTCATTAAAGACACACCCCTCAGACCTGGATGTGATGCAAATTGACCCAGCTGCAAACGACGGGGTTTAGCGTCACATGACACAACGAGGTAAATGAGTTCTTTAATCTTTAACTTTAATGAGTTAATGAGATTACCCAGACTTCCCCTCTGTGAGGACGCACCCCTCACCTCCCATGAAATCAAACATGAATATTAAATGTGACTTCACCTGAGGTTGAGGTTAGAGATCCTGCAAATGCATTTCACTATTTAATCAGATGATGCCTCATTTACATATTTAAATGACCTTTATTAAAACTGGTGATGAGATCATCACCGTGACATCGTGTTCTGTAATATTTGTACCTTTTACGCCTGCAGAGTCTCGCCTTAAATGTAGGAATGCATTCAGAGTTTTAAATAAATCTCGTAAACTGGTCACGCCGGCCACGTCACCCGATCAAACCACGTCAACCCGACGCCGCCCCACGGCTACACCCGTAAACACCTGCAGGTGGGGTTCCCTCACCGGGGGTTACCTCAGGGATTCTGTAACCTCCCTTTAGGTCATCACACCGCAGACGTACAATAGCTTCGCTGTTTTGGAGATAGTTTGGGGCTGGTGCTCTCGAGGATCCTGGAGGAATGTGCACGCCTAGCTGTGAACGTGTTCTGACCGAATCTGCTCAACAGGAATCAATTGGCGTGAACTATAAACTATCTGAAGACTTCGGCGTTTCGTTTTGATCTGATAGGATTAAAGAAACACCCGTCATGACGATCAGAGCACGCCTGAAACCGGCTCCGAGGTTCCTCCTGTGCACGGGAACCACGTGGAACGCGTCTGCGTCTGCGGCGGGAGTCAACGTGATCTGCAGGTTTGTTCGATGTTATCAGCACAACACTGCCGACGGACAACAGAGAGCATGTGACGCATCACGGTGACGGAATGAAAGGACAGAAACAAAAACAAAGGGCCATGGCTTCTCCATCGGTCACGGGAGGTCAGATGATCACTGATCTGACACAAGTGATCACAGAAGTGCTAAAGTCAACCACCTGAATAACAGCACACGACAATCATACATCCATCCATCCATTATCTCCCACTTTGTCCTATATTTCGGTGGGTGGGTGTCGTGGGGGGGGGGTCCCCATGCCCATCCAGGAGAGAATGTTTCGGGCACGTTTGTCCCCCTGTCCCCCAGGGGGACAATCTATCACTGGACACACACTCCCTCACACACACACTCTATATGGGGCAATTTGGAGAATTCAATTGACTTGATCCATGTTTTTTGGACTGTGGGAGGAAACTGGAGAACCCGGAGGAAACCCATGCGGACACAGGGAGAACATGGAAACTCCACCCAGATGGGGATTCGAACCGGGAATCCCTAGTGCTGAGAGAAGAACATGCTAAACCACTAAGCCACCGTGCTGCCTTCCCATTGATATTTAAAGATTAAATTATTATTAGTTAATCTGAGGGTCTTCACTCGAGTTACATTAGAGTTATATTGGTGTTATATAGAGGAAGCTGTGAGAGTGGAAGCAGCATGGAACAGAGGGGTGGGTGTGAGGATGGAGGATAGAGGATGGAGGTGGAATGAAGAACCGACACAAATCAGAAAGCGTCCTACCTTCTCATGCAGTCCAGCGCTCGGACGAAGTAGTCTTTATGGAGCTGGTGCTCGTCCCTCAGCAGGGCGCACTGCTCCAGCGTGACCGACATGGACGTCCTGTCTTTGGCACTTTTACAGCTGGTGAAGCGGATGCCATTCAGCCGCCTGCAGATCTGAGGACAGAGCACCGCACCATAATGTAATTAAGAGAAACAGCAAGTACTGATGGCTGGTGTGGTGGTTGGCCTGTTCTCCTTTCAGCCCTGGGGATTACAGATATGAATCCCAATCTGGGTGGAGTTTGCATGTTCTCCCCGTGTCCACCTGGGTTTTCTCTGGCTTTCCCGGTTTTCCTTCCACAGTCCAAAAACGTGTATTTAAAGGTAAATTGAGTGCTCTAAATTGCCCCACATAGTGTGTGTTTGTATGTGTCCGTGTGAGCGCGTGGGTGTGTCGGCGTGACCCTGGTAGAGGACGAAGCAATTTATTAGAATTAACCATGTTGAAAAGTTGTGCTTTGAACTTATAATAATGATAATAATAATTGATAATAATCTCTCCCCCTTCATCCCGTCTGCAGCCTCCGTATCACTGATGATGAAGGATGAGAGGATGAGGAGCCCAAACTGATGACCTCCTGTCTCTGATTCTACATCCACAAGGTGGAGCAGTGAGGTGGAGGTAACAGTGTGTACAGGGTTCTAACTCCAGCAGCACAACACACACCTGCAGCACCACCACGTTGAGAGTCATCCACCACCCTAACACGACCGCTCTGTGGGAGTCACAGATTATGTGGAGGACCAGATGAACTACACTGGGATGAGCTGACTGGAGTGGGTGGAGTGGGTGGAGTGGGTGGAGTGGGGCACTGTTTCATTTGCGTGTTATTGTGGGATCATGGCAGTGGAGGTCTTACCGCTCCAGCAAGCCACAGAATTTCCACATTCTTCCTCTTCTTGGTCACTACGTTCTGCCCCAGAGTTTCCAGTAACTCTTTCACATCAGGCTGCGTCTGGAAGTGGGGCAGACCTGTGAGGGGGGGCGCAATAAATCATTTCATTTTAATTACTCCATCACGATGAGCTCCATCAGTTCAACCAAACACAGAACTCTTCCACGGGTTCCATGTTCTTAATAATGATTAACCGGGTTTTGACATTCGAGGCGTCAGAGGGATGAATGGGAACAACGAGGTCATGATTAAGATTTAGAAATCAGTGTCATTTAGTTCTTATGTCATTTTCTCAGTAGCGAGTTGGAAACATGAGACTTTCACACCCCTCCCACTCCCACAGAGGACCTGGCTTTGGCTTTCACTATTTTTAGAAATGTGATACTCGGGGACATGTTAACTCCTGAGCTCCTTCCATGACGACGCTTACTTTCTGCAGATGTCCTGCTTCAGCACGTCGCTGTCACAAACACACAGATCACATTTAGCAGGGGACATGACGGCACGAAGAACCGCCACCTGAGATTCAACCATCGAAAGACATGAAGGCCTAAATCCATTAAATACTGCGCTCAATCTGGCAACCCTGCCAACAGAATTTAAATAGTGCTTAGTTGTTTAGCAGTTCTTCTGAACGCAATCTGCACGTTTACTCACAAAATGATCAGGTTTTGAAGTAAAACAGAGGAAACACTCCGACTCTGAACATCTCCACCCCTCCCGCTCTCTAAGATCTGCCTCATCCCTCCAACTGTCAGCACCCTCCGCTCGCCTCACCACCATGTGGAGCAGAGCGTTCAGCCTCATGGACTACGAAACACCACCTCCCTCTCTCTGTTTAAGACTGCTCTAAAAACTCATCTTATAACTGTTAATTATTATTGATATCATTTTATCTTTGTAATTAATTTCATTCTACTTTCTTTTGCACATGCATTTTTTTAAATGTAAAATGTAAATGTTTTTAATGTGTATGCCTTGTACAGAGTCCTTGGGTGTTCTGAAAGGCGCTTTCAAATAAAATGTATTATTATTATTATTATTATTATTATTATTATTATTATTATTATTATTACTAACTCTGAGTTACTTTCTGTTTCATAAATTCTATTTTTAATGCATAAAGTACAAAGAGCACTTTAGTGACATCAGGTGGTGAAGCGGTGGAATTGCACCTTCCTAATAAAAGTTGACTGGAACTGAAGAGTTCTTGTGCAGTGAACGACACAGAGCACAACTGCTGTTAGGAATCTGGAAGGACTTTAAATTGAAAAAAAAAATCCCCCCAAAGAAAGGATTATGTTTGTGTAATAGTGTAAATGGAATGTCTGTCATTTTGTGTTAAAATAATAATGAAATTTGTCCCCAAATTTAGAATCCAGCTCATGTTCTGCTGGTGCAGCCAACGTACAGAATTTAATCAAGGGTTAAAAAGTTTGTTTGGGCCAGAAATCTAGGCACAACCCTAATTTAGTGCACTGCTGATTTAAAAATCGTTACTACAAAAATGTAGTATTAAATTAAACACGGTGTTTTAGTTGCTGGCCTTCGATCGTACGCGAGTTTGCACTGAAACAACACACAGTGGAAGCCTCACACTTACCTACTAAAAAGATCAAATTAGATAAAATAAAACTTTATTATTCTTAGGGGGGTTTTGGTTCGTAATTGGTATTACACTCAACCCTCTGCTGCAGCAACACTCTGATGCATCGCAAAAAACCTATATAGTGAGTATATAATTGATATAGTGAGTAAAGATGTCATAAAATAAGAAGGAAATTCTAAAAACTAGTCAATTCATCTTATTGGAAGTCAAAAACAGGATGTGTTACACGTTTGTAAGTTTCTCTGACTTTTTTTCTGCAGTGTGCTCAGTGATGTATTGTGATAAACTTACATTCGAGTGGCACCTTGTCACTCAGTGCCTTATAGTAAGCTTCTAGAATTTCAAAGTTCCTCTGGTTTATTCTTTCCTGTAAGGAAATATCGCCGAATCTGCAAAAAAAACCCAAAACAGATGAGCTGAGCAGCAAACGTTGGGTGTGTATTGTTTTCCACTCTGAACAGGTTCACAGATTTTCGTACCTCTCAGCTAAGGTTTGCTGTTCGTTGATGCCGACGTTGAACAGCACGGGGAAGACCTGCAGCAGCTTGCCCTGACGCACCTCATCCGGCAGAACCTGGAAGGCTTGAGGTGGAAGCGGAACCTCGACAGTGTAATGGTCTCTGTTACACACACGGATGGACACAGATCAGACTCACGGTTTCAGAACATCGTGCAGGAACAAGATCCAGAGTTCAGAGGCAGAGCTGAGGGTGTGAGTGAGGATCAGAGTCCTCATCAGGAAACCTCACTTCAGACGAACGGAAACATTAGATCCTGCTGGATTAAAAGCTTTGATTTTAAACTCATTCGTTCATCCATTATCTTCTGCTTTATCCTCTATTAGGGTCGCGGGGGGGCAGGGGGGGGGGGTTCCCCATGCCCATACAGAGGAGAACGTTTCGGGCGCTGGGCATATAGACCCAGGACAGGGCGCCAATCTATCACTGGACACACACTCAGTCAAACATCAAACAAACACACTCTATATGGGGCAATTTGGAGAATTCAATTAACTTAATCCATTTGATCCTTTTTGGACTGCGGGAGGAAACCGGAGAACCCGGAGGAAACCCACACAGACACGGGGAGAACATGGAAACTCCACCCAGATGGGGATTCGAACCGGGAATCCCTAGTGCTGAGAGGAGAACATGCTAAACCACTGAGCCACCGTGCCGCTGATTTTAAACTGAATTCATTAAATATATTTAAGTATGGGTGTTTAATTAATCTTAATTACCTTTACAAACAAAAACATCAGAAAATAAAATCACGCTGAAACGTTCTGTCTGAAAATTAAGAGGCAAAATAAAATCCAGGATCAGGATCAGGTTTAATTAAAGTCTAGATCTGTGACCAATAGGACGACTGATGGTTTTAATGAGATCAAAAGCTCTTAATTAATTACATATGTATAAAACCAGTGCGGCACGGTGGCTTAGTGGTTTGGCATGTTCTCCTCTCAGCGCTGGGGATCCAGGTTCGAATCCCCATCTGGGTGGAGTTTGCATGTTCTCCCTATGTAAGTGTGGGTTTCCTCCAGGTTTCCTCCCACAGTCCAAAAACATGGATTCAAGGTGAATTAAATGCTTTAAATTGCCCCATAGGGTGTATGCCAGGTATAGATTGGAGTCCTGTCCTGCGCCCAAAACGTTTTTCCCTGGATGGGCATCGGGACCCCTCCCTCCTCATTATTCATATATGAATAAATAATTGAAATATATGACGGCACGGTGGCCTAGTGGTTTGGCATGTTCTCCTATCAGCACTAGGAATTCCCGGTTCGAATCCCCATCTGGGTGGAGTTTCCATGATCTCCCCGTGTCCGCGTGGGTTTCCTCCGGGTTCTCTGGTTTCCTCCCACAGTCCAAAAACATGGATCAAGTCAATTGAGTTCTCCAAATTGCCCCATATAGAGTGTGTATGTGTGAGTGAGTGTGTGCCCAGTGATAGATTGCCCCCTGTCCTGGGTGTCTCTGCCCAGCGCCCGAAACGTTCTCACCTGGATGGGCATGGGGAACCCCCCCCCCCCCCGGCAACCCTAATAGAGGATAAATCAGAAGATAATGGATGGGTGGATGGATTTGATCTCTGGAGACTAACAGGTTTAATCACCTTCATTAAAGCTGCTTTAATTAAGTGAATTAACTGATATATGAGCCGTGCAAAGAAACCTGCAGGTCTCACAGAAAGCACACAGATGATTTACTGAGGGTTCTCACAAGTTTCTCTGTCAATGGGATCGATTAATCACCGTGATGTCATTAACATGTTACCAGTTAAAAAAAAGCCTTCAGGTGAGGGCCACGCCGGCGCGGGTTCGGACCAGCAGGCTGGCTCATGTCTGTTATTCCTGAATCCCCGCATGCAACTGTTGACAGCTTTGCCGAGTCTATGAGCGGGGGGGTGGAGGAGGGGGGGGCTCATCAGACAGATACAGAGTGTTCTGCACCGCCACCATCAATCCACCACACTCTTTCAGAGTGAGCGTGTTTGATTTGGCACGGTAAGAGCTCTTCCAGTCCAGAATCGTAAGCCGTGCCTCTGAGTTCCTGTCACGAAAACACGAGGCGCCGTACGGAGTTCTCAGAACACACACCTGAATTGCACTCTGAGAGATCCTCATCCTAATTAGCATCTAATTAATAATAACTGATGAAGGTAAATACTGCGTGTGTCTGCAGCATCCTGGTCCTGCAGGACGCCCTCAATGGAATTATTCATTAATCCGTCCATTATTTTCTGCTTTATCCTCTATTATTGGGGGGGGGGGGGGAGCCATGCCCATCCAGGGGAGAACGTTTCGGGCGCTGGGCAGATACACCCAGGACAGGGGGGCAATCTATTGCTGGACATACACTCACTCACACATACACTCTATATGGGGCAATTTGGAGAATTCGATTGACCTTAATCCACGTTTTTGGACTGTGGGAGGAAACCGGAGAACCCGGAGGGGTTTAAAGGTTTTCACACATCCATCTGTTTTTATATGTAGGTCCTACAAACATCCCACAGAGCAGGGGTCATTAGGGTGGTGTATGATTGTCAGTACTGCAGTGACACTGAC
>JAFMOD010000186.1:123249-152099 GCA_019802435.1 Corydoras maculifer
TCTCCTCCATGTCTTCATCATGTTCTCCATCATGTTCTCCTCCATGTCTTCATCATGTTCTCCATCATGTTCTCCATCTTGTCTTCATCATGTTCTCCATCATGTTCTCCTCCATGTCTTCATCATGTTCTCCATCATGTTCTCCACCATGTTCTCCATCATGTTCTCCTCCATGTTCTCCTCCATGTCTTCATCATGTTCTCCATCATGTTCTCCATCATGTTCTCCACCATGTTCTTCACCATGTACTCCATCATGTTCTAAATCTGTGCTGTGTTCCGGTGTTGGTGGTGACGGGTGAAGGGGAACTCTTAGGTTCTTCTGGAGAAACACCACCTGTGGTGCAGGTCCTCTCATCAGTGTTGACTCCCCGTCAGCGCCGTTCTTTATTAGGTTCACAGAACATTGAGGAACACGAAGCAGATCTAACACATCTGCCTGAAGAACGCCGCCCCGGGGACCCTTCATCAGAGAACCGGAAACCTTTATGTTCTGATGCGCCACCCTGTGGTGCCGCCGCAGTGGGAGCGGCGCTGATCAGTGGAGCCGTGTGGGCCGCCCCGGGGCCCGGAGCGTCCCGAACGTGCATCTGATCAACGCAGGGAGAGAACCTGCTACAGTTCACGTTCTGAGGTTAGACCGGCGCCAACACCCTGCTGAGAACACGGTGCCGAATGAGCACAAGAATTAGAACACCGATCACAGGGCAGGAAACTGCACCCAATCTACCCCACTCTACTCTACCACTGTGTGCTGAGAGGGTCTTCATCCATGGTTCTGCTGAAGCTCTGCGGCTACGGCCATTACTGATGGAACCTGGATTTCTATTGGACCGGCGGTCCTGCAGGACGCCCTTAATGGACTTATATAATGTTTAATTATTAAATACGGATCACATGACCACCACACGATCTGTACATGGCTGTCCAACACTGTTAATGCTGATGAGGATGAGTCCCCCACTGAGCCTCGGTCCTCACAAGGTTTGTCCTTTAAAATATCAACATAACAGGGGGTTTTGTCTTGCCACTGTCTCTTGGTCTTGCTCTTTGGGGGTTTAAAAGTTTATAACTCTGTTAAGCTGCTTTGTGATGATGTACGATTGTAAAAAACACTCTATAAATAAAGTCTCCCCCATGGGACTCTGGAGACGTGGAAATAATCATTCCTCCATGTCTTGAAGACTCTGTCTGCATAACGGATCATTCACTGATTCATTTAAAGCTTTGGCGTTCTCGTGTCCTGGTCATCCCATACATTTGGTTTCTCCATGCAGGTTCTCCGACCAACAAAACCTGATGACATGCCACCCAGATGCCCGACCTGGACCGTTCTCTCGGTGCCCCAGCGGTCTGTCCTGAATGTCCTCCACTGCCAGAAGTCAGCAACCTGATTATTGCTAATTACATGAGATATCAATAATTAATAGCCGGCGGTTCGGTCCTGCAGCGGGATCCCGTCTGGCCGCGGCGCCGGGTTCCGTCACAGAGAGGCTGTTCTGATGAACGCCAAATAAGATTAGAAGTGGGTGCTGCGGGCCGTCAGGAGCCGCCACGCCCCGGACCGAGCGCCATCAGTCATGCAGCAGAACTACACGGCCCGGCCCGTCTGCCAGGCGCGGTCTGAATCACCGGATCGATCGGGCACATCAGGTTTTTGGCCGGCGGCGCTGATTAGAAGAGCAGAAACATCGATGACTATTTAAGGTCTCAGAGGGAGTGAGCCGAGGGTGAGGCTGACAGCTGGAGCATCACTCCACCCCCACCTCCACCCCCCGGATTTAAGACGCTCCAGCTGAAGGTAAATCAGACCATCCGTTTGGGTTTGTTCACATTTAGAACCATGAGGAACCTCGGGCTCCATCACGTCCCGCAGGGTGGAGCTTCAGCCGGCTGTGTCTCGTTTAAGGGACGGTTGATTAATTACGTGCACTGATTCTTCTGAATGACAGATGCACACAGCTTATGGATTAAGATCCTTTAAAAGGTCACACTTTCAGAACAGCGCCCCCTGAATGTTGGAGAAAATCCAGATACATTGCCAAAAGTATTCACTCCCATATGACTCTCAGTGACGTCCCAGTCCTGATCCATAGGGTTCTAGAGGACGTGGGTCCACCCTTTGTGGGTCCACCTGGAACATCTTCAGCTCTTCTATGAAGGCCGTCCTCGAGGTTCTGGAGTGTGTTGATGGGAATTCTGGACCGTTCTTCTTCCAGAAGTGCGTTTGTGAGGTCACACACCGATGTTCTACGAGAAGGTCTGGCTCTCAGTCTGCGTTCTAATTCATCCCAAAGATGTTCTGTGGGGTTCAGGTCAGGACTCTGTCCTCATGTCTGTATGGACCTTGCTTTGTGTTCTGGTCATGTTGTCATGTTGAAGAGGACGGGACAGGCTCCAAACGGTTCCCCCGATGTTGGGAGGGTGGAACTGTCCAAAATGTCCAAAAACAGTTTCTTTCAGTGGAACTAAGGGGCCACGATTTAAAAATGACTGACTAAGATCAAAGTAATGTTTCAACTCAATAAATAAATGAAAAATAAATAAATAATAAGTCTAAATGATGTGGGCGGCACGGTGGCTTAGTGGTTTAGCATGTTCTCCTCTCAGCACTAGGGATTCCCGGTTCAAATCCCCATCTGGGTGGAGTTTTCATGTCCTTCCCGTGGTTTCCTCCCACAGTCCAAAAACATGGATCAAGGTGAATTGAATTCTCCAAATTGCCCCATATAGAGTGTGTGTGTGAGTGAGTGTGTGGATGGATGATGTGAACAGACTGATCGTATTAAACTACGAAAAACGTAAAAATCAAATCCATTTGTCACTAAGTTTCCATCCAAAAGAATGAACAACGGGCTCTTTATCTCTCCACACACACACACACACACACACACACACACACACACACACACACACACTCACTCACACAGGGTTGGAATGATCATGTGCAGTCTGAAATGTGGCAGCTCTGCGGTCTCTGCAGCAGGATGAGCGTGAGGACTCCCCGCACGTCGGATTCAGACAGACCCCGTGCCTTCAGCATCTCCGCCCGGTCCAAACTTAGTTGCCATGGCGACAGTGCCACCAAGCATTTAAGAGAAAGCGAGAGAGTGCAGAGGATCACCGGAGAGATAATGAGTGCAGAGGATGAAGCGAGGCGTGCAGACGATAACGACGCGACCCTAATCCACTAAATATTTCCGTATAAACGTCGTACGCAGCTTCTCCTGGACGTGGAATGATATATGAATGAACGTTCCATCTCAGACGCAGCGATGGACGGGGTGTGGCCTGCCGCCCAGGGTGCGAGGATCTGAGTGAAGCCACATCACAATGAGAAGGTAAAGCCATTTAAAGAACGTTGGATTCTTTACCGCTCAGCTTCTCCAGCTCGGCGAGGGTTTCCTGGTAGGTTTTGATGAGGTGACTGTAACGTGCGATGACCTCCCTCCTGAGGTTGTCCCAGTGTGGCGAGAGCTCGCCCAGGTCATTCAGCTCCTGGATCCTGAAAACGTAACACACATTAGTTCTGCTGAGGAGGAACGAGGATGCACGAGGGTTCTCTTGAAAACACACAGGACAAAACGTAACCCAGTGGTTCTTAAACTATGAAATGGTATGGATATACAATACGTTATTTACCCAATGTATTTCATAATCTGCATTTTGCAATCCGGCCACTAGATGGCAGCATCTGTTGATGTTACTGTGCTGACCACCACTGGTTAGATGTTTAATGTCTCTTTATTGTGTATGTGTTAGGGGACGTTATTTTATGTTGAATTTCCTCTATCCTTTGGCTGAAGTGTTCAATAAAAGAGCTGAACATGGCAACCCGACTCAGACGCTCTTCCTCAGCCACATGATTTTGAAATAAGCAATTATTTAAAACCAGACTACATTATGATCAGGTTTCTAATGTTAGTAACTGTTTTATAAAAGCAACAACGCACCTCAGGTGGTGTATTAAAGGGACGGAGGTGTTTCCGTGATTTATTTACAATAAAGTCACCTGTGTTAATATACATCCATTTATTCATTCATTATCTTCCGCTTTATCCTCTATTAGGGTCACAGGGGGGGGTCCCCATACCCATCCAGGGGAGAACGTTTCGGGCGCTGGGCAGATACACCTGGGACAGGGCGCCAATCTATCACTGGGCACACACTCACTCACACAAACACAGACACACTCTATATAATTGACTTGATCCATGTTTTTGGACTGTGGGAGGAAACCGGAGAACCCAGAGGACACCCACGTGGACACGGCGAGAACATGCAAACTCCATCCATGCTAAACACTAAGCCACCCCGTGTTAATATACACTCACATTATTGATGTTGGCAGATGATAAAGAGGCGGTGCTTGGTTTGCTTTGATAATGGGGGCTGAAAAGTTTGAGAACCCCTGCCTTAAACTAATTATGTTAATGAAGCAACTTTTTGAATGATCCACCACGATGAGGAATCAGACTCTTCTGATGCTACAGACGTTACACACCGTGCTGGAGGAGAAAGCCTGTTTAAATAATTATCCAGGGTCCGTTTCCAAACCCGTTTTGCCTGAATGCAAAAAAAAAAAAAAAGTTGATACCGCTGTATAAAAGAGATCAGCAAGATATCAAAAACTTCAACCCCCATTTCTCTTAATTCAGCACTATATATGCAGCCCCCCCCCGCATGCCCCCCCCCCCCCCGCAGCTCCAGCACAGTTCCAGTTGAGTTGTGCATCGTCTTTCACACTTACATCATCCTGCATTTCTGTTTTATGAACCCACGGGCGAGAACATCTACAGATCGCTGGAGAACGTGAATCACTCTGCACCCTCCCACACATCTGCATTTTACACAATGCTGAGTACTTAACAGCCAGGAGGGGGCGCTGTTGGATGAAACCACAGGTTATGACTTCATTCAGACAACTATAGTACTCAGACATTGAAGTCCCTCTGTTATCTGTAATTATTAAACGGGTGCTTAAATCTGATTGGCTGAGCTGTTTGTCCAGCTGTGACATCACTGACAATAACACACACCCCTCTGACCGCTTCACATTTGTATTAGTGCCTGATATACAATACAATGCATTATTTCCTGATGTTTTGGATAAACTGCATTCTATAAATTGTCCACTAGTGTTTGCTGTTTAGAGAAACCGGAATCCTGTTACTCAGCGATCTAAATTACATCGAGACCTGATTATTAATCTTTAAAGAAACGCATTTCTGAATCAAACCTTTTATTACAGTGTGTTGGTAAGTGTTTTAATAAAGCAATGACACTCAAGGTTGTGTATTAATAATAACGAATAAGGCCACGCCCTCTCGCTCCTCCCTGCTTTATTGTATGTTTGGACAGGGTATGGCTTTACTGAGCATCGTGGTTAACCATGTCGATCCCTCAATGACGGTTGATGCTTTAACAAAATGCTGGATTAGTCCCACAGTGTCCCCCCCTGTCCATGCTGCATTATAATGTTTATTGACTATTTATTCATGTTTAATCAGTGTCTATTCATTAGTTTTAATTCTGTTCCTCCTCCCGTTGGCTGTAAGGCGGTGACCTCTTGGCGGTGCAGATGGTGACACTCTGCCGGGTTCGGAGGGGGTGGATTCTCTAGAAATCCAAATATGAAAGGCATTTCCACGTCCCACCATCAACCGCAAACACAAACGGCCTTCTGAAAGTGGAAGTGATGAAAACTCCCGGCACTAATCCTCATTATTTACCGGCACCGCACGGCCCAGGTGATTTGTGAGAGCGCCCCGAGGGCCCCGAACATCCGGGCAGAGCTGGCCTCAGATTTACATAGGTAATGGGGGGGCTTATCTGGCTAAAGCAGGTGGTTCCAGCGCCGCTGCGCCGCGTGGGGAACGGACCTTCAGCATGGCGCGTTAACGGCGGAGGCTCAGCCGTGTTTAATTGTAAAGAACATTTCCATACAGAACAAAGACTCATTCTGATGTAAATGTGGGATTTGGAGTCTCGGCCGTGTGATTAGCATCTGTAATCGGCAGAAGGGCCGTGAACGCTGACGATTCTCCACGAGGAGAAAGAAAAATCTACAGAAGAACAAAGGCCATTATCGTTTGCATAGAAATTAAGAAAACGGGAGAAAGAGGAAGTTATCAGACTCCGGGCCGCTAAGCCGATAAGCCGAGCTTAACATCCAGACCTCGGGCCGCTTTAACTGATGAGCCGCTTTTAGGCGAGACTACAGAGGAAACTGTTCTGTAATCTTTTATTGATCTCCGCGAGGCTCACTGATTCAGTGCACCATTGATCCGCATTGATGCTGAAGAATCATTAAAGCCCGTTAGTGCAGGGCCAACGTTACAAAACAAAGAGGAATCAGAAGCCTAAAAACCTACACAACTGAAATGTACACCCAGAAGCGCTTTAGTAGGTTCTCCTCACTAGTCCTGAGCTCTCCTTTTGCTTGAAAACTACCGTGAACCATCGGTGAGTAACATCCCTCACCCTGACTGCATCCACGATGCCACCCCACATCCCACGGGGGCGTTATCATCATCATGGTGCTACACCTGGTAACAAACCATAGATCCCCCATGGGGCCTCGGTCCTCACAAAGCAAATACGGGGGTTTTTCCTTTCCACTGCTGCTTCCACTGGCTCTAAGAGGGTTAAAGCTTAGAATGTTATAAAGCTGCTTTGAGACATAGATAGAGATGTAATTCTGAGGTGATCTGACCTCATCATGCTCCAAAGCCCAGCTTGAGGTTTGGGTTTTAAGACACAGGGCGTTATTCTGCTGGATGCAGACATCGATTCATTAATTAATGAATATATAAATGAATTAATCAATGAATTAAGATGGTAGTTTTTGTATTTTTGTGTTATTTATGGTTTGATTATAATTCAAGGCCAGTAGCTGAGGTAGAAACATTTGGTACTTTTATGTCTCTGTACTGAGTTCTCATTTTTAATTTACAATATTAAATTCTTTTAAAGAATAAAAGCATTAATAAAATGATGATGAGAATCCCGAGACCAAACCTCTTACAGGAGCAGCTTCCTATTGCTTTGGAGGGATGTAGTAGTTGTGGCAACTGTTGTTTTTATTGAGAAATAATAATACATATATAGATTAATTGATTTATTTATCTATTTATATTATTATTTTAATGTTTTATACTTGATTAATTTATTATTTTGCGCTTTATCTTATACTAGGGTCGTGGGCGTGTTCCACATGTCAACCCAGGGAAGAACGTTCCAGGCACTGGGCAGATACACCCAGAACAGGACACTGAACACACACTTACAAACAAAGGGCAATTTAGAGCATTCAATTCACCTTGAATTCATGTTTTTGGGCTGTGGGAGGAAACTGGAGAACCCGGTCAGACTTCATTAGTATCTAATAAATGTTCTGGGTAAATGTTCTGGCTCTAACTGCTTTTCTTGTTTGGTTATTTTGAGGCGTTGCCTCATTTCCTGGAGGCGTGGTCAGATCTTCATCCATTGGTTCTACGACGATTACAGGACGGAACCTGGATTTCTATTGGACCTGCGGCCCTGCAGGACGCCCTCAATGGACTTATATAGTGTTTAATTGTTAAATACGGGTCACATGACCACCACACGATCTGTACATGGCTGTCCTCCACTGAGCCTCGGTCCTCACAAGGTCCTCACAAGGTCCTCACAAGGTCCTCACAAGGTCCTTACCAGGTTTCTTCCTTAAAATATCAACATAACAGGGAGTTTTGTCTTGCCGCTGTCTCTTGGTTTGCTCTTTGGGGGTTTAAAGGTTTATAACTCTGTTAAGCTGCTTTGTGATGATTGATGACCCAATGACAACGTTCTATTGTCATTGGGTACCAAATATGACCTAATGTTCTAGACTGGGGTAAGATGGATAATTCTTGGAAATACACAACGGAGAGACGGCGATGAAAAACGAGATCCAGGAATAAAATTAATAATGAAAAATATGGAGGAGCACGAGAGGACGTGAGAACGGGTCTACGGGAGGAGAACGCCGCATGAAAGATGTATGAGGAGCGTAAATATAGAGCTCTATAAAGGCTTATAAAGTGTAAAAGAGCTGGAAATGGAACTGAGGGGATAAAGATGGCATTAGTGAAGCAGAGAAACTGTAAAATCCATAAGAGGACAATGTGTCTGCAGCATGACTGTGGTGGGGTGCGCGGGGGGGACGGCCGTTATTTCATGGTGTGTTACGGGTTCTGTTCACTTTAATCAGCGCAGCCTCGGCGCCGGAGGTCAGCATCGGAACTGCGATGGGAATCTCAATTAGCCGAGTTAACGCCTCCCTGTGAGAGCGCTGACATCACGGCCACGTGGACCAATCAGGAGGACTCGTCCCCAAATGGAGACCCAAAACTCTGGGGCTCCGGTCCCAGTGGAGGTTCGGATTACGACGTCGGCAGATGAAGTTGGACCACACTGTGTGGACTAAAGAATTGGGACACCAACAATCTCTGTTCTAATTCATCGCAAATACTGGGCTCAGAAAGCGGTGTGGGTCAGTCCAGTTCTTTCAGTCACGTCTTGTTGATCCTGACGTCCTGACAGTCAAACAGGAAAGGGCCTTCCCCAAACTGTTCCCCTAAAGGAACACGACTAAGAGCCTGATTTTAATGAGGCCAAATAAAACCTGAGTTTAACGTAAAGGGTGTGTCCTAATACTTCTGTTTAATGCATGGTGGTGGTATTAGCTTTCCTAGGTTTGATTTACAGACAACAATAATGTCCGGGCATGAGGAGAACATGCCAATGTCACACTGGAATCGCCTCGTCTTCCAACCCGGCGTCTTCAGTGACGTCCTCGCGGCGAGGTCCGGTTTTAATAAACTGAAATGAACCCGAGGAACGGCCTGCGGGCCGCCGTGACATCACCTCGTGACATCACCTCGGGTGTTCGAGCTCCACCCAGTCCTCTGCGTTCCACCTCCAACAGAACCCTCACGGCAGGGGAGCGAGGGCCGCACGGGGCGGCGGTGACGCAAAGTCAGACATTTTTCTGTAAAGGTTACTCTGTAATTACTTTTAGTCTGGAGAGAGAGTGTGTGTGTGTGAGTGTGTGTGAGAGNTGTGTGTGTGTGTGAGTGTGTGTGTGTGTGCTAATTTAAGTTTTATCTTTATTACAGACAGACACAAAGAGAGAGAGAGAGAGAGAGAGAGAGAGAGAGAGAGAGAGAGGCGTCTGGTTTCAGACTCATCTGTGGAGTGGAGGCTCCTAACGAACGGCCCTCGCACCTTGATGTGCGATCGTGTGCGGCTGTCACGCCTCAGAATTAGTGCTCTATTAGTAAGTTAGTGCAGATAGTGAACTGTGATTATCACTCCCTGAAACACCATTAAAGACACCGAGGGCCCTCACTTCACCTCCTCGTTAATCCATTACAAACGAGTTCTCTTCATAATGAACACATTAACTTTTACAACAAGAAATGACACACACACACACACACACACACACACACACACACACCAAAAACTAAAAACCAATAAGAATCAACATTAAATTGTGCATTTTCAGTCCAGCACTGAGAATAATCCACCACCCTAATAACACCTGCCTTGTGAAGGGGTCCTGATCATCAGAGAACATACCAAAGGGGACTAACTGGTCCTGGAGTGACATGATGCACTGTGTCAATCAAACTCTGATTATTAATTAATTACGGTGCTTAATTAGCTCTAACTGCTTTTCTTGTTTGGTTATTTTGAGGCGTGGCCTCATTTCCTGGAGGCGTGGTCAGATCTTCATCCATTGGTTCTACGACGATTACAGGACGGAACCTGGATTTCTATTGGACCTGCGGCCCTGCAGGACGCCCTCAATGGACTTATATAGTGTTTAATTGTTAAATACGGGTCACATGATCACCACACGATCTGTACATGGCTGTCCCCCACTGAGCCTCGGTCCTCACAAGGTCCTCACAAGGTCCTCACAAGGTCCTCACCAGGTTTCTTCCTTAAAATATCAACATAACAGGGAGTTTTGTCTTGCCGCTGTCTCTTGGTTTGCTCATTGGGGGTTTAAAGGTTTATAACTCTGTTAAGCTGCTTTGTGATGATGTACGATTGATTTACTAAAGAACACTCAATAAATAAATGACTTAAGTTGAGGGCGGCACGGTGGCTTAGTGGTTTAGCATGTTCTCCTCTCAGCGCTGGGGATTCCTGGTTCGAATCCCCATCTGGGTGGAGTTTCCATGTTCTCCCCGTGTCCGCGTGGGTTTCCTCCAAGTTCTCCAGTTTCATCCCACAGTCCAAAAACATGGATCAAGTCAATTGAGTTCTCCAAATTGCCCCATATAGAGTGTGCGTGTCTGTATGAGTGAGTGTGTGCCCAGTGATAGATTGCCCCCCCTGTCCTGGGTGTATCTGCCCAGCGCCCGAAACGTTCTCCCCCCCATCCCCCCCACCCCCCCCACCCTAATAGAGTATAAAGTGGGAGATAATGGATGGATGGATGGATGGATGGACTTAAGTTGAATTTAAACAGAGTCTGTCGAGAAACAGAGGGAATACAGAGTGTAATTATAGAACTACAAACGCTGAGATGATGGAGGACAGGCGCTGAGAGTCTATAAGCCTGAGTGACTGCAGTCTCGAGCGTTTTGCGTTGGCGCGGCGTTAAGGCCGCATCGCGTGATGCGTTCCTATTTTTCAGGCTGATTGTAGAAGGCTGACTGACGAGCCCACTCGGTCTCCTGAAGTCACTGTGGGAAGGCGAGCAGCAGAGCTCTGGACGCTGGAACTCCGGTGGAGGCTCCGGGTTTGGGGAGGACGGACGTGCTCTTTGAAGTGTTAAACAGGCATCTGAATAATTTAATGAGAGCTAAGTATAGCTCTTAAACATCCATTTCCAGCCTTGAAACAGCCTCCCCACAGGAGGCGCCGGCCACATCACTCCGTCAATGTCTCATTTATTTCTCTGCTCTTGGTGAATTCTCTGAACTCCTTCCCTTTCACACCGGCCTCGCCGTCCTCGGACTTTTCTGCTTCACATGGCCTTGTCTTTTTCAATCCGTCTTCCTCTCCCTCGGCTTTCATCTCTTTTCAGCTGCTTTCTCCCTCACCACCAGACCCTCACCTCCTCTACCCCTCACGTCCTCTACCCCTCACCTCCTCTACCTCTCACCTTTTCTCCTCATTTAGGACGCTCAGAATAATTAATACGTCTACAGCAGCGGTTCCTAAACTCTGGTACGTCAGATAATGCTATGGAATTACAATACATTATATTTCCTGATATATTTTATAAACTGCATTCTGTAATTTGTCCACTAGATGGCGTGTTTAGTTGTTAGAGAAACCAGAAACATGATCAGCGTTCACCTTAAAAACCGGACTAGATTACATCACAAAGTCCAGATTATTAACAATTCAGTTTTTCATTACAGTGTGTTTTTAATCATTTTATAAAAGCAATAATGCACTTGAGGTTGTGTATTATTGGGGGGGGGGGTTCCCATGCTCACCCAAGGAACAAAGTTTCGGGCGCCGGGCGGATACACACCCACTATATGGGACATTCAATTGACTTTGAAACCATGTTTTTGGAGGAAACCGGAGAACCCTGAGGAAACCCATGTGGACACGGGAAGACATGGAAACTCCACCCAGATTGGAATTCGAACCTGGATCCCCAGTTCTGAGAGGAGAACATGCTAAACACTAATCCACCGTGTGGTCCAGGTTGTGTATTATTGTGAATAAATCATGGGGTGTAACTGTACTCCACTACACCTCACCCCCAACAACACCTCATTATTGTGATTTATTCAGACTGAGGCCACGCCCTCTCGTACCTTATTGCTTTAATACACACTCACACCTGATTGGTGTTTGTCGTATGTTGTTCTGAGATGAAAAACAGAGGTTTGGTTTGATGACGGGTTCTACTGAAGCCCTGCTCTGCAGATATTTAAGTGAATTTCAGAATACTTCAGCTCTTTTATCTAAAGTTTGGAAACTTTTCTTCTAGTAAAGCTTAATGTTATGGTTCCTGTGATATATCATTCTCTGTGACACAATGGGGTGATCAGGGGATGAAGCGCAGAATAAGGACAAACCTGTGCCGGTCCTCCTGGATGAAGAGTCTGAGGAGTTGAATCGGGATGCTGAAGGACAAAATGCACTCGGCCATTTGCTCTCTCACCAGCATCCACCTGCTGTCTGCGGTCTGAAACCTGAAGACCTTACACACCGGGTTTTTAAACACTGCAACAGACACAAAGAGCTGCGTTCGCTTCCTGCTCTCATGAACATCAAAAACAAGTTGGACAGAAGTATTTTAAACTGAGACATTGTATCAATGCGTGATATACAATACATTAATTTAAATAATAAAATGCAGGTTAATATAAACAGAGATCAGCACGAAACCTGTTACACTGTTTTAGAACCCGCATTCTGTAATTTGCCCACTAGATTGTTATTAAATTAACAATGTGAATTTTCCCATTGTGGGACAAATAAAGGTTTATCTTCTCTTATCTTATCTGGCAGTGTTTAATCGTTAGATTAACCGGAATCCTGTTTCTCAGCGATCAGTGTTCACAAAACTGGACTAGATTACATCGCGGAAGATCAGATTATTAATGATTTTGTTTTTAATAAAGACATTTCTGAATAAAAGCTTGTTTTTTTATTATAGTGAGTTTGTAAGTGTTTTATTAAAGCAATCAGACTCTCGAGGTCGTGTGTTATTGTGAATAAATCACGTAAAGAGGTGGAACTGTACTCCACTACACACCAGGACTCATAACACCTCTTTATGGAGTTTATTCATGATAAGGCCACGCCCTCTCATAGTGTTTTGATTTATTAACAGGCAGTCATGTGACTCATCGCTTTATTGTCCTGCCTGATGCGGCGGCGTCGTTCAATGAGGACGTCTTCCTTTTGAGGGTGACCTGTAAAAGCCTGTCCGTCTTCATATTTATGTGAGAGGAATAAAGTTTGCGGTACGTTCACTTAGCTGCTGCTTTACGCGCCAAGTTTATGGCAATCACAACGTGGAAATCAAAGTGTGCCGAGTCTGAAAGCAGATGAAGGTGTGAGTGCAGAGACGGGATGCTGCATTTAATGCTGTTATCAGTGCTGCTGCAGGAGACCGAGCCTCTGTATTTAAAACACAGATAAACGCCAGACGCAGAAGGACAGGGGGCGCTCTGTGGCTCTGCTGCATTTCAGTCTGATGTCCTTTAATCATCCACAGATCCAATATTCTAATATCACAGAAACGTGATGCTGCCGTAAAAACAAACAGACGCTGACCGTCCGCTAATGAAGTTAAGCTCTTCAGAAACGGCCAGATTTAAATTCGGAACCCTGAGGGCAGGGGTTATGAATCTGCAGGCCTTCCGTAAGCATTTAAAATACTGATTGGATTTAAAGTCGTGTTAAAAGCACTTTACGGATAAACGGGAAGAAACCGAGTTAAGGCGTGGCGTCTCCATAGGAAAGACTGAAACCTTTAGAACCTCTGATGATGTCTGACGTACCACACGTCGCTATTTATTTATACTGAAAGGCAAACTGAGGGGGTTTTCAGTTTTCCCCGAACAACACTATGTTAATTTTTATTAGAAATTAATTTCCCAGCTGTAAGACACTCAGAAGGCTGGTACAGGGGCATGTTTACCACTGAAACTCATTCATTCATTCATTCATTATCTTCTGTTTAATCCTCTACCAGGGTCACGAGGGGGGGGGGGGGTTCTCCATGCCCATATGCCCATCTATGGGATAATGTTTTGGGTGCTGGGCAGATACACTTAGGACAGGACGCCAATCACTGGACACACACACACATGACATGGGGCAATTCAGAGCATTCAATTTACCTTCAATCTATGTTTTTGGACTGTGGGAGGAAACCAACACAGATCAGGATTCGAACCTGGATCCCCAGCACTGAGAGGAGAACATGCTAAACACTACACCCCCATGCCACCCTCACTGTAACTCAGCTTTTTATACTTTATAATTAATTTAAATGCACTGAATATAAATTTGCTGATCATTTTTGTGATATTTAAATATTTGTCAGCTGATCAACGGCCGACGATCACGTTGTCTTATTGTTAATAAAGTGGCTTAGTCACTCAGGTGACTAAGCCGCCAATTAAATCAGGTTCTGATAAACGCTGATTTAATTGGCGGCTGAGGAAATACGGAGAGTCAAAAAGCATCTCCTCCCTGTGCGCTGTAACGCTTTCCACAACGGGGATGATGTCCGAATGTAAGAAATAAAGAACCCTTTTTCGATGCGTCGATATTAGATATTAGGATTAAAATAGTCAAATAATTTGTGTAATTATCCTCCTCATGGGGCGGCACGGTGGCTTAGTGGTTAGCACGTTCTCCTCTCAGCGCTAGGGATTCCCGGTTCGAATCCCCATCTGGGTGGAGTTTCCATGTTCTCCCCGTGTCTGCGTGGGTTTCCTCCGGGTCCTCCGGTTTCCTCCCCCAGTCCAAAAACATGGATCAAGTTAATTGAATTCTCAAAATTGCCCCATATAGAGTGTGTATGTGTGAGTGAGTGTGTGCCCAGCGATGGATTGGCGCCCTGTCCTGGGTCTATCTGCCCAGCGCCCGAGACGTTCTCCCCTGGATGGGCATGGGGAACCCCACCGCGACCCTAATAGAGGATAAGCGGGAGATAATGAATGAATGAATATCCTCCTCATGTTTAGAAATAGTTTTTCATGGCGATCGGCGACCTCTAGAGGTGAAATACAGATTAAAACTTATCTAAATTAATTTTAAATCGGTTCTTCAAGTAATTTTCATGTCCATCATGCCGTCAGATCGTCTTTCAGAGCACGCTCACATCGCCTTGAACCCCCCCCCCCCCATAATGTTTAAATGAAGGTGAAGCCCACACCACCAGCCATGCAGTGTGAGCGAGAGAGAGAGAGAGAGACATGCTCCACCAAAATACGGGAGACATCAACTCTCTGAACGGCGTCTACGTTGCTCTGAGTGGAGGATTAACCACTGACCCCATCATCCCTTGCACTAATCCCACGGCCAATCAGAATGTGGCGAGAGCGGCTCTTAGGGAAATGAATCATGCAGTGCCGGCACCCGTGTGCGATGGATTTCCAGATGATATTACATTACTCAATCTGCAGCAGGTGGGGGGGGGGGGGTTATGACGGAAGCAGCTGGGTGTCGAGAACACACTCACACAGTGAGAACCACACGCCCTTCCTGTGCTGGCTTTAAACCCTGCGTCCTGATTGGCCAATCATTTCATTTATGCTGTGGTGGTTACGCTTCAGTATTCGCGGAGGTTCTGTATCATTATCATCCCGCAGGGTTTATGTCGCGATGAATGTAGAATATTATTATTTATTTGTTATTATAAAACGGGTCATTCCTCTCCTTAAATCTGACTGGCCGAGCCGTTGGTCCAGCCGTGACATCAATGCAATAACAAAAACAAAAATTTTCCTGATGTTTTTATAAACTGCGTTCTGTAATTTGGCCACCAGATGGCAGTATGATCGTTAGAGAAACTATAATCCTGTTGCTCAGCGATCAGCGTTCAGGACTAGATTACGATGTGGGAGAGCAGATAATCAACGATTTTGCTTTTAATAAACACATTTCTGAATTAAACATTTGTTGTTTTTTATTATAGTGTGTTTGTAAGTGTTTTATTAAAGCAATAAGACACTCGCGGTTGTGTATTATTCTGAATAAATCACAGGAGAGACTCGCGTCGGGACTAATGAGACTTCTGTATGGGATTTACTCACAGTAATGCCACGCCCTCTCGCACCGTATTCCTCCAATAAACAGCCAGCAAAATTTTGATGTACAATTAATTAGAACTAATGTTTAAAAGGTTACAAAGCTGTGTGTTTGTAGGACATCCATTACTGCACATCGTGAAGGAGACTCTGTAAACACAGAGCAGTGAGGCTGGTACTTACCCTGTAATTACCCTTCACTTACACTAGGGGTATAATGTGTATAACCTCGTTTTTGTGTATATAACGTCATTAGATTTGTGTATGGGGGGGGGCGGGGTCATCTCACCTGCGTTCATCAGCGGCCCGTTGTCTTTGTCGTTTGTGGTCCCATGAGGCTCACACACCAGAGTGCACTGTGGGTAAACCAAAGAAAAACAGTGAACGTCTTTTTCCTCTCATCCTGCAAAATAATTTGCAAAAGGTTTGTGGCGCACACACACACACACACACACACACACACACACACATACATACACACACACACACACACACATACATACATACACACACACACACACACACACACACACACACGGCGCTCTGAGCGGCACTCACTCCCGATCCGCCGTCATTGCGGTACAGCGGGCGAGGGCTCGACACAAACACGCATTCAATTAAAGTCTACATCGCCTCTTAAGCGTTCTGTAAACACAGCATGACGATCTGTCATGGGCGCCGCGTAACGCCCGCGTGCCAGCGCGCAAATAAATCACAGTGTCAGGACAAACATTCATTTCCAGCAATAAATAACCGGCTGCTGTTTTGGAGGAAAAAAAGCCGGGATTTATTTTCGGGGAGGGTGTTTGTGGAGTCTGCCATTGCATTAGATCAGATCAACTACATGCGGATGCATCAGAAACCGGCGTGTGTGTGTGTGTGTGTGTGTGTGTGTGTGTGTGTGTGTGTGTGTGCGGACATGTCTGGCAGCACCGCGGCCTTGAACAGTGATAACAGACGAGCTCTCGCAGCGCTTCAGATCAGCCGCAGATTCCGTTTCAGCGGCGGACGAGTTTCGCTCGGAGCTTCAATCGCAGTCATTTCACATTACAGCACCGCCTCCATTTTTCAGCAGCAGAGGGATGAACGGTCACTTCCCATCATGTCACAGAGTGACCCCACATCGGATCAGCTCCTACGACTGCACACAACTTCTGCAAACTGAACACACTCGGCATTCTCACTCGGCATTCTCACTCGGCATTCTCATTTAGCTTCAGTCTGCTGAGCGCGGTGAAAAACATCTGTATTATGGATCTGTGCACTGAATAATCCATCCATTCACTCATTATCTTCTGCTTTATCCTCTAATAGGGTCGTGGGTGAGGTGGGGGGTGGGGGGTGGTTCGGGGGCTGGGCATCTATCACTGTGCACACTCAATATATTTATATACTATATATTTATACACTATACGGGGCCATTTGCATTCAATTCACCTTGATCCATGTTTTTGGACTGTGGGAGGAAACTGGAGAACCCGGAGGAAACCCACGAGGACACGGGGAGTACATGCCAACCACCAAGCCACCATGCCGCTCTGCACTTAATGAGTCAGTCAGTTATCTGATCAGCCAATCAGGACGCGGCGGTGGGGTGTATATGATGATGCAGCAGCTTCAGCGTCAGAGATCAGAATACTAATCTGATCCGAGCTCAGAGTTTATTGATCCTGCGGTTCTCATTGGCTGATCGTCGGTAAATGACTTCACATCTTTATATAAAAAACATTTACAAAATGAAAACATGTGAATGTGCAGCGCTTCGTCCCCAGAAACAGCATGGGTTCTTTTAATAACGCCCCAGTTTATAGATCATAAAACCTCACTCATCTCTCACTCAATAAAGAAATATCTATTATTATGTACAGGACAGAGCAGGGGCAACAAACCCAATCGCACCGGGGGCCAGAACTCAAAACCAGAATAAACATTTATTAAACTCACTGAAAATAAATGTTCTCTGAATAAAAACACAGGAATATTATTCCACAATTTAAACTTAAAACACTTTGCTCTCTATAAAAACAGCGCTCATGTTTTCAGATCACATTCAGTTTATATTGTAATATTATATTATAATATAGGGGCAGCACAGTGGCTTAGTGGTTTAGCATGTTCTCCTCTCAGCACTAGGGATTCCCGGTTCGAATCCCCATCTGGGTGGGGTTTCCATGTCCTTCCCGTGTCCGCGTGGGTTTCCTCCGGGTTCTCCGGTTTCCTCCCACAGTCCAAAAACATGGAACAAGTCAATTGAGTTCTCCAAATTGCCCCATATAGAGTGTGTTTGTGTGAGTGAGTGTGTGTGTGCCCAGCGATAGATTGCCCCCCTGTCCTGGGTGTATCTGCCCAGCTCCCGAAACATTCTCCCCTGGATGAGCATGGGAACCCCCCCCCCTCCCCCAGAGTAAAATACTATTCATTCATGCTATTCGCGGTGGGGTTCCCCATGCCCATCCAGGGGAGAACGTCTCGGGCGCTGGGCAGATACACCCAGGACAGGGCGCCAATCCACACTATATGGGGCAATTTTGAGATTTCAATTAACTTGATCCATGTTTTTGGACTGTGGGAGGAAACCGGAGAACCCGGAGGAAACCCACGCAGACACGGGGAGAACATGGAAACTCCACCCAGATGGGGATTTGAACCGAGAATCCCTAGTGCTGAGAGGAGAACATGCAAAACCACTAAGCCACCGTGTCGCCTAAAATACTATAATATTATATAATAAACAAAACATATAGTTAACTTAGATAACCCATAAAATGTCAGATTGGATTCTCCATAATGTTTCAGGTTTTTTCACTCGTTAGCTGGTGATTTAATTATTTAAAAGAAAACTATTTAAAAAAATTAATAAATGCATTTTTACCTCCAGTATTATTGAAAAGACATTTCAGTAAAAGAATCAATTAAAAATATTCCTCCATCAATCTAACGAGCTTTATATTAAACCTGAATGATTGAATCTCTTTGATCTTTAATGAAGCTGTTAATGATGATTATGTTTGTGTTTTAATAGAGCGCTTAAGAGCTCGGTGATTAATTAAAGACCGATTTCAACAATAAAGGCTTTAATTTTTCGTTATTTCAAAGCTATTTTAAATCCAAACACAATCCCATCAGAGATTTTAGATTAGTCAACTAATCGAAACAAAAAGAATCATTAGATTAATCGATGGTAAATTAATCGTTGCAGCCCTAGTGCCGAGTGATGGATTGATGTTTTGTCCTGATTGTATCTGCCCAGCGTCCAAAACGTTGTCCCCTGGATGGGCATGGGGACTTAACCACTTAACATCCCTCCCAAAGGAATCAGTGAAGTTCTGTCCTCTCTAATCTAATCTAATCTAATCTAATCTAATCTAATCTGATCTGATCTGATCTAATCTAATCTAATCCTGGGTTAAAGGACTGAGAAGAAGCAGGTTCCGTGCAGAAATGTCTGACGTAAAGAACCTCACGAGTCCCTGAAATACATACAGCAGTGTTTGTGGTGGGGACGGAGCCCATGGCCTGAGTCCCGCAGCTCTGCAGCCACTGGGCGCAGCGTTAAGGCGGTCGATGCTGCGCACCTCCCCGGGGCTCTGCAGGTTTGTTCTTGACAGCGGTGATCCGTACACACAGCAGACGGCTCGTCCACTCGCGTCCCCCACAGCCGGCTGGAAGCTTGATTAATCTTATTGGCTCCTCGGTTGCTGACACACAGACTAATCTGACCCGTTATAGATCCGCCCTGACCACCTGGCAGCGGCGGCGTCTGGTTCATATCAATAGTCTGATCAACCTCAGCGCCGCCTCCCAGCTTCACACAGTGCCAGGATTTCAATTTCAATTTTGTCGAAATTAGGAGGGTTCTGAATGCGGACGGCGGAACCCCATATGCTTCCGACGTCCTGACTGGCCGTCCGGTAGCGCCTCACCTCTGCTGCTTCTTCACGGTTTTAAAGTTCTCGCCGGACTTTGTGGCTCTGCAGTCACGTTCCGTACGTTTCATCACACTTTACATCGACAGTACCTTCTGATGCGCGTCAGCGGCGATGTGGTCCACGTCCCGGTCCTCAATCTCCCCCATCTTCATCCGAGACACCACCACCGTCCCGCCAGCCGCCGACTCATCTGCCGTCCTGAGCAACACAGAGGAAAAGCACAGTGAGGGGCGCGGGTTTAAAACCGCACACCTCGAACAGGACCCGGGTCCAATCACGTTTGCGCTGACGGATCGCTGTGTTCGTAATATTAAGGCCTAATGACTTATCTAATCCTCTGCAGTCGGGGGGGGGGGGTGGGTCTCAGGGGTGCAATGTTGAAAATGAGGAAAGATGAGGCACGCCGGCGAACGCGCTGCAATTACACTGATTGATCACCTTTGAATGCTCTATACCTTTAGAGCAGCTAATTAAGCGATGGACGCCTCTGAACCCCCACAGAGAGCGCCGCCAAACGCCGAGACACACGAAGAAAATCCTGAATAACATCCATACAGAGAACCACCCACCTCAGCGGAAAACACGCTATGAACTAAAGTATTGGGACAGCTATGTGAATTGAGATCACATTCAAACTAAGGCTGTATACTGTTCATGGCATTTACATGTGTTTTATGTTTAAATTTAAGCTTCTCAATTCCAGAATCATTGCATCTTGTGGATGATTGCATTTAAATAGTTACTATTTACATATCGGTATGTCCAGAGCTGAAGATGGGACGTACTCCTATAAATAGTTCTTTAATGCAGAAGACACCGGGTGAAATCAGACACAGACGCTGAACACTGGGAAAGGCAGGGTTTTTAAACATATAGAGGGTAGTCACATGACGGGAAACGCGACTGAATCCTGGATTAAACGTGAATAGGAATCTTTAAACAATTAAACACTCACAGCTGCACCAGATTAACAAATAATAACCCAATAAGCGGCGCTGATGTGCCATTCTGGGTTACCTGTAATACCACCAGCGGCCAGTAGACAATGTGTGAGTGAGTTTGTGAGTGTGTACCCAGTGGTAGATGTTCTGGGTGTATCTGCCCAGCACAGATGGGAATGTGGAACCTTACCCCCCACGACCCGAGTGGAGGATTAAGCGGAGGAGAATGGATGAATAGAATAGAAAACATTTTAAATCTGCTGTTAAATGAATATTAATGTTAAATGAATGTTAATCAGGAGAATTTAATGCATGCCGTTTCAGACGCTCCCGCAGACCTGAAGGCCAGGTACCGATTTACTGCACCGTGTTAAATAGAGACGCCCTTCCGGAAAAATCCACCATGCTGATGGAGGACTCATTAACTGGATGTAAGGGAGAGGAGTCTGCAGTGTCCCGCCGTTTCCTGTGACGGAACATGCTGGCGGTTACAGAGCAAGAACTTCCTATGGAACAGTCATTACCACAGGGTGGTGGTGCATGTGTTGCATTACAGGCTGTCTCACATACTACAACCACAAGGTGGAGCAGTCGGGTGGAGGTGTGTGAGAGGGCACAGTGAGTGGATGCGGGGGTTAACGTCGTAGTCGTCAGTCGACCGCTTTAACACAAAGTCATTGAAATAGCCACAAACAGACTAAAGGGAAGTCCAAGTGAACGGATGATTAATTAACGAGTCCCTCTCGTTGAGCGGGAGGTGCTAATTAAGGCGGATTGTGGAATGGTTGTGGTACTGATTGCCGCCGTCCCGTCCCGTCGCCGAATCGAGCGGAGAAACGTGCGTGGTGCGCTTAGACATTCCAGACTTTCTGACTGACCTCAAATTAACTTTGGAGCTCAGCGGAGTGCAGTCTCCACGCGCCGCCTGCGGGGGAGTTCCCGGCTGCGTTCCCGCTAAATCTAATTGCCCCCGGGACCCTTTATGACAGCAGTTAATCAGAGAGCTTTGTTAAAGTGACAAAAGGAACGCGAGAACGAAGCAACGTGTGAAAAGACTGAGAAACCAAAACGCAGTCGCAAAATAATTATTAACATTTAAGGTTTCCTCTGCAGCGTTATATTATTTTGTGTTCGCTGGGTTTGGGTGGGGGGGGGGGTCTTAATACCCAAGCTCCTTAAAGGCTGTGTTCTCTCTGTTGTCAGTTGAATGTACCCTCTGAATTATGGTTGGTGCCGCTCCTTAGTTTTGATTGGTTGAGCTATTTGTTTGTTAGAGAAACCGGAATCCTGTTACTCAGCCATCAGCGTTCAGTTTAAAAAGATTACATCACAGAATATCAGATTAATAACATTTGTTTTTTTATTATAGTGAGTTTGTAAGTGTTTTATTAAAGCAGTAAGACACTCGAGGTCGTGTATTATTGTGAATAAATCACAGGAAAGACTCAGGATTTATTTACAGTAATGCCACGCCCATCGAGTTTGGGTCCCCTATTTTAAACTTTTATAATTTTTATTTGTTAATTAGCGAATGAAACACCTCACATCAACAGATGATAGATCAGGCTCACAGATTGCGCTGTACTTTACTCTGGACGACGTTGTTATTAAAAAAAGAGAATAATGTTTAATAATACAGATTACGGTGCTGCAGACTGTTCTATTGGATGAAGCCACAGGGAACCATGTGTTGGGAGTCTAACCCTCAAGTTCACCTATTTATTCTGTGGACAGAGGGTCAGTCTGAGACACATCCACCACCCTAATAACACCTGAGGTCCTGATCATCAGAGAACATACCAAAGAGCACTAACAGAGTCTGCAGAGACACAGATGAACTACAGAATGGAAATGTACACATTATAGACATACAAGACAAACCCCGTCTGTATGGAGGTGGAGCTGATGGACGATTAAAACAATGAGGGGAACTTTAGAAAGGTCTGAAGATTGTGTATAAATATAAATAAATACACTAATTAATAAAGTCATTAAAATAATAGTAATATTGATAAAAATGAAAACCATCATTAATTGTACTTCTTTAATTCCTAAAGGAGACGCTCTAACTCTAAACCTGAAGGGCAAACGATTCCATACGGGACTAAAGACCTCAGAGAGTTAGAGAGTTTGAACCCCCACCGTCTGAACACACAGAGGACAGAAAGGAGGACAGAGAGGAGGACAGGAGGACCGAGTCGCACTGATGTCTTCAAAGAAAATGAGTCTCACACTCGATACGTTGAACCCGAGAACAGAACCTGACCGTTCCCGCAGAACGGCCCGGGAGGCCCGGCGGTATCCGAGGGGACCGCACTCTTCATCAGCTAATGTTACAGCCAACCGGAATATCAGGCACGTCGCCGCAGCCGGGCTCAGACGGGACGCGTTCCGCCGGGTTCGGGTCAGAAACTGCAGTCACTCTGCAACCTTTAACATTAGTTCTGCCCCTGCGATATGAAAACTTCACGGGCAGAGTCCCGGGAGAAATTCCCATTCGGTTCACGTACACGCCCGCTGCGTTTTCTGATTTACCGTTTGACTTCCAGCTCGCTCGAACGTCCCGAGCTCGCCCACTCATCAAAACGTTTGGGCTAAAAACAGTCACGTTATTTTTATGGGGGGTGGGTGGGGCTTTGATGGGTTACACCCCCCCCCCCTTTAATCCCATCATGCACCTCTCTACTACGCGAACATCCGGTAAAGGCAACTGGAGGGCTGACCGGCACCGGAGTCAGAGAACCAGTGCTCCCAGTCCAGCTCCTCTCTTATGATTGGTTAATAATGCAGCCCGTCCCCATCCTTGTCTGCTAAGGCTCCGCCTCCTGCTCTTTTTTTTTTTTTTAACAGGACACACTAATCACAGAGCGGGGTTCATTAAGGACGACATTCTGATCATTTAATAATAACAGCAATCCATAAATAATCTTTGTAAATTGAAAATTGGTGGAGTTAGTGGAGTGTGAAAATCACCGTAATGCAACGTGAATGGGAGTTTTGACTCGGTGGGAAAAACGGGAACATCCCGGGAACGGGGTCGTCCGATTCCGTAGCCGTATACAACCAGTGATGTCATCAATGATCTGGATGTGTCCTGCGAAAAGCGTGTTGATCGGTCGAAAATTGCGAGAGAAGAAAGCTGGAGAAAATCTTTGGAATAATAAAAATTGTATAACAATAGTGTGTGTGTGTGTGTGTGTGTGTGTGTGTGTGTGTGTGTGTGTGTGTAACGCACAGTAATTCATTCATTCATTCATTATCTACCGCTTTATCCTCTATTAGGGTCGCGGTGGGGTTCCCCATGCCCATCCAGGGGAGAACGTCTCGGGCGCTGGGCAGATACACCCAGGACAGGGCGCCAATCCATCACTGGGCAAACACTCACTCACACACACACACACACACACTCTATATGGGGCAATTTGGAGAACTTAATTGACTTGATCCATGTTTTTGGACTGTGGGAGGAAACCGGAGAACCCGGAGGAAACCCACGTGGACACGGAGGAGAACATGGAAACTCCAGCCAGATGGGGATTCGAACCGGGAATCCCTAGTGCTGAGAGGAGAACATGCTAAACACTAAGCCACCGTGCCGCCCACTCACAGTAATTAATAAGTAAAAATAATACACCAGCAAAGGGTGAGAACCAGTTTAGGCCCCTCCCCCTGTCCCGTTTCTTTTGCCGATGCGGTTCGTCCGTGCGGATGCTCGAGTTAATCACTGCAACCACCCCAGCGGCTCATTGAAAAGACAAGAATGGTGCAGACTGCCAAGAGGGCAGTCAGACAGATGGAGGAACTGGATGAGTTCCAGTGGTTTTGAGGAGAACACACACTCACACTCACTCACACTCACTCACTCAGAGGCTCTGAAAGGTTCCACGGCTCTCATCTCAATAGCTCCGGTTGGCCCGGAGATCTGGTGCAGAACGTGGCCGACACGCTCAGAGGTCCTGCCGCTGGGTTTCTGGATCATGCGTGCTGGGTGGGTGGAGCAGCTCCATTCGTCTCGGCAGATTGGTGTCCTCTGCCGTCGGAGGCGTACGGGGTGAGGAGTCAATAAGACGAATCCGATGGCCCGTCAAACGCTCCGCGGCTCTTTGATTAAAGGTGATGCATCCGCTGCCTGAAATGGCCACAAGGGCTCCTGCGCTAACAGGACCGGCGCGTATGGAGTGTGGGCCGAGGGCCGAGCGCCGGGTGATGAGGTCAAACGCAGTGTTCTTCATGACTCAACATCCCGATTCATCCATCAGCTAATTAAAGAGGACTCCGTGAGCCGAAACTGACGGCATGGGACGAGGAAAGTGCACTCCACCAGAGTGATGCTCACTGACCCACAGCCTCGTTTAATCACCCAACACTACACCAACAAACGGCGCCAGGAGTGTGAGCGCCCTTAAGGGAAAAGCCTGAGGTCAAAATGCATTAAATATATAAATAAATATAAACATCACACAATATTATAAACTGTATAAACAGCATTAGAGTTTATGTTAGAGAGAGTATTAAATATAGAGAGTATGTCATTTATTCACGGTGCTTAGTGGTTTAGCATGTTCTCCTCTCAGCACTAGGGATTCCCGGTTCGAATCCCCATCTGGGTGGAGTTTCCATGTTCTTCCTGTGTCCGCGTGGGTTTCCTCCGGGTTCTCCGGTTTCCTCACACATCCTCCACAAAAACATGAATCAAGGCAATTGAGTTCTCCAAATTGCCCCATATAGAGTGTGTGTGTGTGAGTGAGTGTGTGTCCAATAATAGATTGGCGTCCTGTCCTGGGTGTATCTGCCCAGCGCCCGAAACGTTCTCCCCTGGATGGGCATGGGGAACCCCACCGCGACCCTAATAGAGGATAAAGCAGGAGATAATGGATGGATTGCATACTCTCTTATTATTTAATACTCTAATACTATTTAATACTCTTTCCCTCAAACACTATATTTAGAGAAAGAGAATGTAAGCAAGAGCATGAAAAAGTGAGAGTGTGTGTAAATGAAAAATAATGAAAGAGAGTGACGAGTAACATTATGAGTGTAGATAATGAATATACATATAGTATAACATTAACAGAGTAACATTAAGAGTATAGATTAAATTGTGAATGAGAGAGAATAAGAATAAAAGTAAGAGAAAAGCCTGAAAGGGAATGAGTGAGAGAGAGAGAGAGAGAGAGAGAGAGAGAGAGAGAATGAAATATAGGGTGTATGAGAGTAAGAGTATATACTGTAGTGTATAGAAAAGAATTAAGAAATTAATTAAAGAGAGTGTAGAGGAGAGCGACGAGTAACAATACGAGAGAAAATAACGAGAGACAATGAGAGAGAGAGAGAGCGACAGAGAGAGAGACAGAGAGAGAGAGAGACAGAGAGAGAGACAGAGAGAGAGAGAGACAGCAGCTCATCCCTTAATCAATGAGGTGCTGCTCTGGTCTCTCGGATCCTCTGTGTTTCTGTTGAATTGTTTTTCAGAGCGCTCCATCCTGACCCCCCTCCTCCCCCCCTCCATTTCCATAAACTCGTATCAGATTCAGAATTCAGCGAGAGGTTCGGATCGTCCGGCGCCGATCGATGACGACCACACAAAGGAAGGAGGTGCGAGAACGCAACCGGTCCAGGATCGACCACCGAGACGGGCTTCAGCGGAAACCATGGAAACCGGGACATCAGAGGACCACCGAGAACCGCTTCAGACATCCAGAGACGCTCGGCGTGACGTCGGACTCAACGGACAGACGTACACACACTCACTCATTCATCATCTAACACTTAACACTCCATTAGGATCGTCCATCCTGTGGGGGGGGTTCCCCTTGCAATCCTGGGGGGGGGATCTATGAGGTCACCTCAAGAGGACAATGAGGATCAGCAGACCTCAACGGGCTTCTCCATGCCCATTAGGGAAGAACGTTGTGGGGTGCTGGGCAAACACACCCAGAAGAGGGCGCCAATTTATCACTGGGTACACTCCACACACTATATGGGGCAATTTAGAGCATTCAATTCACCTTGAATTCATGTTTTTGGACTGTGGGAGGAAACCGGAGAACACGAAGGAAACCCACACAGACACGGGGAGAACATGCAAACTCCACCCAGATTGGGATTCGACCCAGGGATTCCCAGCACTGAAAGGAGAACATGCCAACATGGTTGGGCTGGCTCTCTAACACGGACCGGCCGGGTGTTTGGCGCTGAATCGCAGACTGTCATCTGAAGAACCTGCCAAATATCCAAGACAGCTGGAGCGAGTGTGTGAGGTACAACAGTCCTGCAGAGAACCAAACACCTCAGGTTCCGCGTCCAGCTCCGTTTACAGAACCAGGCGTCGACAAAGTGGCTTAGTGGTTAGCATGTTCTCCTCCCGCAAAAACATGGACTCAAGGTGAACCGAATGCTCTAAATTGCCCCATATAGAGTGTGTGTGTGAGTGAGTGTGTACTGGTGTCCTAGGTCTACCTGCCCAGAGCCCGAAACGTTCTCCCCTAGATGGACATATAGAACATAGGGGTTCAGTGTAAGATAATGAATTAACGTCATAATTAAGTAGAAAATGAAGTCCGACGTCGTCTCAGACTTTTCTTTTGATGTTGCAGTTTCGATGACACCTCGCCTTCGTTACTTCCTGTTTTCACTCAGATGCTCGTTTTGTACTTTATTATGTTCGTTTTAAACGTTCGTTTAAACGAACGTATGTTCGTTAAATTAATGTTCCCGTTTGAACTAATTGCTAATAAAAATAAAAAACAATGTTTAAAACTCACACACACACAAAGACACACACACACACACACAAAGACATATATACATATATATATATATATATATACACACACACACGCACAAAGACATATACACACACACACACACACACACAAAGACATATACACACACACAGTGTGTTCATAGTGTGTTATTAAGACACTTAAGGTTGTGTATAATTGTGAATACTGTACTCCAGTACTAAAAATAACATTTTATTTAATTACAGACATATTTAATATAATAAAACTCTGAGAGAACATACCAAACAGATCTTTTCTGTACGCTGCCACCTTTCTGTCCCTGATCGCTTTAAAAACGGTGTGTATGTGAAGCAGTAATGAGATTGTGGTTGTATGGAGGACGTTCGGGTTCCACACCGTCTGCAGAACGCTGCTGGAGCGGTGCTCATTAAACTCTTAAGCAGCCCCCCCCCCCCCCCCGCGCGTCAGACAAGCCGTCTTATTAGAGTCACCCAGTGTCACAGCCACACAATCCCCTCTCCACCCTCAAGCCGGCATCCACATAATCCGGGTCCTATCCTGGGCGAGGCGGGGCTGCGAGGGGAGTGAGATATTACTGTATGGACCAGCGTTAAAAACAGACGGAGTGGCGGGCGCGGCGCGGGGGACGGGGGGACGCACCGAGACGAGCTGCTGCATGAGACAGGAGGACGGATTATAATCCAGATTACAACAAATCGATCAGCAGCACGAGGACGTGGAGAACGTATGAAACGTCAGCATCCCGTTTAAAGTCCACGAGGATCAGACGTACCAGAGAGGCTTCAGATTTCTGTCTCTGTGTGGAGTTGGCATGTTCTCCCCGTGTCTGTGTGGGGTTTTTAAGCAGGTGGAGGGCATGATAAACATGCAGGTGAGCTGGGTTGAGTCCAGGTGAGTTCTAACATAGGCATGGGGTTAAGGAGTCAGCCTTGTGATCAGAAGGTCCCTGGTTCGAATCCCGGTCCCAACAAATACTACGGCTGAAGTGCCCTTGAGCAAGGGACCTAACCCTAATTGTGTGTGTGTGTGTGTGTGTGTGTGTGTTGAATGTGCAGGACACACTGCTCTGCGTTGACAAACTCGACGACTTAAGAATGAAAACATCGTCTGGCTTTAATTGCTCTGCTTCGGGGGAAAGGCGTGACTCTACAGGCTGCAGACGGATCCTCTTTCTGTCCCAGAATTCTCTCTGATTGAAGAGACTGGTGTTTAAACCTCGGGGGTGCGGGGGGTGGGGGGTTGGGGGGGGTGCTGATTTCTTTAAACAAATCGGCGGTTCAGTTGAATGGAGCACGCGGGCGTTTCAGTTGTAACGTCTAATTTGCCTCACAGATTGCGCCGGGTTGCCTTTCCTCTCTCTCTCTCTCTAATTCTGGGTCGTGTCGCTCGGCCGCCTTAACAGGAGAAATAAACCGGAGACAGGCCCGGGTTCTGAAATGCC
>JAFMOD010000186.1:240917-257373 GCA_019802435.1 Corydoras maculifer
AGTGTGTGTGTGTGTGTGTGTGTGTGTGTGTGTGTGTGTGAGAGAGAGAGTTTCTTACCTCCACCACTTCTGTACAGGCGTATGCCACGACTCGGTGCTCGTGAACGTCCAGAACAGCCACCCGCACCAGAACACTGGGCTTCCTGTCCCTGAACTCTGAGCTCAGCTCTCTACATGCTGACAGAGCGAGAGAGAGAGAGAGAGAGAGAGAGAGGTCAAACACACAACTGAACAGAGGGTCACAGAACACACGCCACGGACACACAGGAAGAGGACGAGGACGAGGACAGGACGCCCTCGCTTTGAGGAAAGGGGAAAGAAAAGAACCACGAAGTGAAGAAATGTTCCGAGCACCGAGCTCAGCGCTCTGCATGACGGAGAACACACGCCGGAATGTCCACCGAGACGCCGGGAGTCCCCTCTGCGNATGGAGCAATTTGGAGAATTCAATTCACCTTGAATCCATGTTTTTGGACTGTGGGAGGAAACCAGAGAACCCGGAGGAAACCCACGCGGACATGGGGAGGACGTGGAAACTCCACCCAGAGCTGAGAGGAGAACATGCCAAACCACTTATTATTTTATATGCTGCTATATTCTATTTTATTGTATTGTATTTTATTTATTTTTAAATGTTATATTTACACTTAATATTTAATTTTTATTTTCTCCCACAGTCCAAAAACATGGATTCAATGTAAAACTAAATTGCCCCATATATGAGTGTGAGTGTGTGCCCTGTGATAGACTGGTGTCCTGTCCTGGGTCGATCTACTCAGTGTCCGAAACGTGGGCATGGGGGCGGTCGTCGTCCGCCCCCCCCCGCCCCCGCCCCCCCCCCCGACCATAAGTGGAGGATAAAGCCTGACCCACATGTGCTGCACTGAGGGTAAAGCATCTCTGAGACCCTGAGTGCTGAGTGTATTTAATGAAGTGGCCGGTGGGGGTGGGGTGAATGAGCGGCGCTCTGTAATGACGCCGATGGAACCGTCAGTGAGCTTCGTGACGAACTCTCCGAATGTCCACAGACATCTGGGTTTCTTTGGAGACGCAGAAACAAAAATATCAAAAATATCCCTGAGCAGGTTATTAAAAAAGTTCCTCTAAAGTTCACGTCTGATTGAAAGACACGCTGCGGCGCTCGAGCAATAACGTTTCCAAACGCACCCGGACTCAGGGGAACCAAATTCAGCTCCGCAGAAGCGTGGATGCTTCCCAACCTGTCTGGGTTTCATACTTAAAAAAGACCAACATGGCAACCAAAGCCGATGGAAATACCAATAGATCAATACTGAACGTTACTGAACGTTACTCTGAAGCACAGCTGAATAAACCCAGTTGGTATTAATGTGGGCGGCACGGTGGCTTAGTGGTTTGGCATGTTCTCCTCTCAGCACTGGGGATTCCCGGTTCAATCCCAATCTGGGTGGAGTTTCCATGTCCTCCCCGTGTCCAAAAACATGGATCAAGGTGAATTGAGTTCTCCAAATTTCCCCCTATAGAGTGTGTTTGTGTGTATGTCTGTGTGAGTGAGTGTGTGTCCAGTGATCTGCCCAGCACCTGAGACGTCCCCTGGATGGGCATGGGGAACCCCCCCCCCCACGACCCTAATGGAGGATAAAGCCGAAGATAATGGATGGTATTTATTGCGGTGTGGTGTGAGGGGGCGGTCCTTTCACAGGCTCCGCCTCATTCCGCCCTCATGTCACGTATTGTGGTGCACCTTGGCAGAGAAAAGATCGGGACCCGCACCCCCTTGTGTGGCCTGCAGCCGCAATGCATGCCGGGAACCCCAGACAAGAGGGAAACCAACCCATGATGGTGGACGCTCGTGGACGCCATACCCCCGATGACATCCTAAAGACCGCTGGTTTGGGCTCTGAAAGGTTAACGTATTGTATCAGAAGGTTCATGGTTCCAGTGATGGCAGTGTGGACCCCTGAGCAGGTCACAACCCCGCCTTCATTCAGAACCCTGAAGAACTACATTCATTATTACATCCATCCATCATCTTCTGATTTATCCTACATTAGGGTTGCGGGGGAAGGGGGGGGTTCCCCATGTCCATTCAGAGGAGAACATCGTCTCCTCCTCATGATGAAGGACCTCCGTCTGAGTTGTTGGTTTGCTCGTGCTTTGGGCTCTTAAAGGTTAACGTATTGTATCAGAAGGTTCGGATCAGAAGGTTCATGGTTCCAGTGATGGCAGTGTGAACCCCTGAGCAGGTCACAACCCCGCCCTCGAACGTTGGACCTGCCGGCACCCCCGGAGACGTGTACACCTTTAAAATCAGCAGATTTATTTGCCATGGGGGTGCACGTGGTGTTTGTAAGCGGTGGCTGGAAGCCGAACATCATTCAGATGTGCAATGACAGAATATTTTCTGCCGTGCCTCAGAGCGCTTACGCAGAGAAATCTTAAAGCATGTGTATAAAAAATAAAGCTTTCAGAGAGAAACTTTAAAGCTGTCAGCAACCAAAACGGAAAGTGTGGCCGGTCATAAAAAAGAGCAGCGGAATAGAAAGAGAAGACGCCGCTATCCAAGAAACGGGGGGAAAAAAAAGGGTTTTTAAAGGGTGAAGGAAAAAATAAAAATAATAAAAAAAGGCAACACAATGCGCTGAGTGATGGAGGCATCTTTTCATATCAGAGTTTAAAGAGCTAAAGCTCTGGAGTGGAGCACTCCAACAACAACGCAGGTCTGACCTACACCTCCCTCACACCAGATCAGTGTCTGCAGGAACCACAACACTCAGGCTTTTAAATTCAAAAACGTCCAACGTGCTGAGCCTACAACACCCGGTCTGTTAGGACTACACATTCAGAACCCTGAAGAACTACATTCATTAATACATCCATCCATTATCGTCCACTTTATCCTCCATTAGGGTCGGGGGGGGGGGGGGGTTCCCCATGTCCATCCAGGGGAGAACGTTTCAGGTGCTGGGCAGATAGACCCAGGACAGGACGCCAATCTATTGCTGGACACACACTCACTCACACAGACACACTCTATATGGGGCAATTTCGAGAACTCAATTGACCTGATCCATGTTTTTGGACTGTGGGAGGAAACCGGAGAACCCGGAGGAAACCCACGCGGACACGGGGAGGACATGGAAACTCCACCCAGATGGGGTTTTGAACAAGGAATCCCTGTTGCTGAGAGGAGAACATGCTAAACCACTAAGCCACTGTGCCGTGGTGTTATTTATTCATATACATAAACTAAATATGTAAGTAAAGGAGGCTTAGTGGTTTGGCATGTTCTCCTCTCAGCGCTGGGGATTCCAGGTCGAATCCCAATCTGGGTGGAGTTGTGCTCCCCGTGTCCGCGAGTGTTTCTTCCATGGATTCAAGGTAAATGAATGCTCCACATTGCCCCATATAGAGTGTGTGTGTCCAGTGACAGATGGCCGTCCTGTCCTGGGTGTCCCAGCGCCGGAACGTTCTCTTCTGGATGGACATGGGGAACCGTGTGTGTGTGTGTGTTTTGTTTGGGTGCCAGACAGACGTGCGTCCGCAGGAACAGATCGCCGTCCTCTGTAAACAGTTTCAAGTGAAGACGCAGAGTCTCGATGTCCTTCCGAACGTTCTGATTGGCAGGTTCCAAGCACTCGGTGCCCGTCTGCCCCTCCCTGTGCAAACAAACAAATCCGCCCCCTGTGCTGAGAGCTAAAATAATGACAAGACCCTGCGAGGTCACCTCCCTCAGGTGGGCGACTATCAAGCGTCTGAAATGATGAGCGCCCGGAGAGTGTGGACCACTCCGGACACATGCTACCTGTTTAGAGAACACGGCGTGAAAGCCAATGGCTCCTAAACCCGACGGCGGCGGCGACCTTGCGAACCGCGGCGGAATCCTAATGCGCGTCGGTGCTGATTGAAAAAGAGGAAAGCTAAATGCAATGCCGTCTGCGGCGGCGGCGCCGACGGGAGGCGCGCAGATAAATCCCGGCAGATGCGATGGGAGGATATAGGACGGCGTTTCCGCAGATTGATGGTAAATGAAAGCTTCGGCGCGGTGTGATCCGCCGTTTCCACATCGTTACAGACAGTTTCATCAGATATTCCAAACCAAGAGTCACAGAACCTCCCACGTACGGCCCGGCCCACACACGGCAACACCATCACATCAAACCCGACGCGAGACCCCAATCATCTGAACACCCGAAAACAGGTCACACACAGCGGAACCGCACACCGAAATATTAGTATTATTGTATTGATTGGATTAAAATCATATGATCCCCATCTGGGTGGAGTTTCCATGTTCTCCCCGTGTCCGCGTGGGTTTCCTCCGGGTTCTCCGGTTTCCTCCCACAGTCCAAAAACATGGATCAATTAAGTCAATTGAGTTCTGTGAGTGAGAATTGAGTGTGAGTGAGTGTGTGTCCAGTGATAGATTGCCCCCCTGTCCTGGGTGTATCTGCCCAGCGCCCGAGACGTTCTCCCCTGGACAGGCATGGGGAACCCCCCCCCCCCATGACCCTAATAGAGGATAAAGTAGAAGATAAAGGATGGATAACACTAATGTAATAAATCATGCTACAAAATATACAGGTCTAATATACTGCGGTTGTTCCAGAGCTTAGAAGCTGTGATCGAAAAGCCTCGGGCCCCTCTGACCTCGAGCCCGGACCCCGGAGCCGCGGATCAGCTGACCTGCCTCAGGTGTAATCCGTGTGCGATGGGACGGCGTGGAACTTTTCCATTAAAACCCGTGGTTGGTAAATGATAATGACATCGTCTTTTCATTTCTGATCTGATTTATTACCCCGGGGTAATCAGTGTCACGGACTTTGGTACGCGTCGAGATGGGAGCCTGAGAGCTGTTCTTCTTATGTCATTAGATAATGCGACCCGGGAAGCGGAATTATTCATGAGTAGTCCGCGTACCGTGCGCCCACCTGCAGGGCGGCGGTGCCAATACAATTAAACACAATTATACCGGACATGAATCACAATTAGCATAACAATCTCCCACACGCAACAATAACGCCTCCCCATTGCGGCGCCGCAATTACGCTTTACTGCGGATTTTTACGACTGCAATCGGAGGCGCCGTTCACCTGGCTGATAAATCTGTTACGACTTCGTCACAATTAGGCTCAATGGCTCCGGAACGAATCTGGATCTCATTAGGGTGAAGATAAGGAGCCATGAGGTTGCCATGGCGATCTACAATGGCTTGCTTGCAGCTTATTGATTGTAAGCACTTCAGTTTATATTAGAAGGTTATTAGCATCCGCTCTCGCGCCTCTCGCGCCTCTCGCGCTCACCCGGCGTTTGATTTCTGGATGATTCCTGACACTCGTTCCGTCTCGCTGGCGTCCGAATGACAGGATTCATCTCGCCGGAGCAGATGGGGTGTTTCATTATGGTTGCCTCCGATGATCCGGCTGATACGTCTATATTCTGTATTAAAATAAAGCTGGAGAGTTTAGAGATTATTAAATGGGCCGCGGCTAATTACCGTCGATGAAAACCCAAACACCTGCCCCGCGATCAATCTGCCCCTGATCCATCACGCAGCATAAACACCGGCCAGCATCATCGAACAAACTGAGCATGCCGTTTACTCAGGTTACAGAATGAAAACACTATATGAATATTCAATTAGCTCTAATGGACTTCATTTTCAGACGTTAAATCACCTTTAATCTGAGCCGGGCTCACGTCACCTCCTGTAGAAGTTCTACTTTAATTATACAAACTTATAAAGACATACATCCATCCATTATCCTTCACTCAATCCTCTGTTAGGGTCGCTGGGGGGTTCCCCATGCCCATCCAAGGATGAAAATTTTGGACACACACACTATATAGGGGCAATTTAGGGTCATGGAGGGAGGGGGTGTTCGCAGAGAACATTTTAGGCACTGGGTAGATACACCACACAGGGCACACTCACTCACTCACCATATGGGGCAATTTGGAGCATTCAATTCACCTTGAATCCATGTTTTCGGACTGTGAGAGGAAACCAGAGAACTCGGAGAAAACCCACGCCGACATGGGGAGAACATGCAAACTTTTCCCAGATTGGGGATTCGAATACCCTGCGCTGAGAGGAGAACATGCCAACCACTGAGCCAGCGATTAGAGTGATTAGAAAGTCCTAATTAAATATGTATATTTGTTGAAATATGTTGTAATTAAAATGTCAGATGCTAAATTATGATGTAAAGACTTTAATGTTTCTGAATAAACATGATGTAAATCCAGAAGATCCACCAGGGGGCAGCGTCCAGAACCATCTGAGATGCAGATTAAAGCAGGACACGCCGCCTTCCAGATAAAGAGATTCGTTTGAAAGCCAGGTTTCAAAGTGGACATCAAAACGGCGCCGCGCATAATTAACACAAGTGAGCTTTGATGAGGACGCCGGACGAGGCTTCACCTCTCATTTACTGACTCCTGCATAATCACTCACTCAGCCGTCCCTAAACCGTGGGACGCCAGATAATGCTATATAACTACAATACATTATATTTCCTGATATATGTTATAATCTGCGTTCTGTAATTTGGCCACTAGATGGCATGTGTTTGGTTGTTAGAGAAACCGGGAACATGATCAGCGTTCGCTTTAAAAACCGGACTAGATTACGTCACAAAGTCCGGATTAACGATTCTGTTTTTAATAAACTCATTAATAAATCAAAGCTTGTTTTTTATTTATAGTGTAAGAGTTTTATAGAAACAATACGACACTCGAGGTTGTGAATTAATTCATTCATTCATTCTTCCACTTTATCCTCTACCAGGGTCACGGGGGGTGGGGGGTACATATATCACTGGGTACACACACTGACACACTTTATATGGGGCAATTTAGAGCATTCAATTCACCTTGAATCCATGTTTTGAGAACCCGGAAGAAACCTACAGAGAGACACGGGGAGAACATGCTCCACCCAGATTGGGATTTGAACCTGGACCCCCAGGGCTGAGAGGAGAACGTGTTAACCACTAAGCCACCGTGTGGTCCAGGTTGTGTGTTATTGTGTAACTGCACTCGACTACAGCTCACGTCCAACAATCCCTCTTATATTTTGAAGTTATTTTAATTCCAAACACAATCAGATTAAGAGGTTCTTAGATGAATCAACTCATCGAGAAAAAAGAATCGTTTGATTAATTGATGGAGTATTAATCGTTCGGCGCAGTCCTGATCTACAGTAAATTTAAAACACGGCTTCAGGTTTCTTTGATGTGGCTAAGGCATCAGCGTGAATGGGACCCCAACACGGCGGCGGGTGGGACCGGTGAGAGCGCAGCGTCGCCCCGCCACTCGCCCCGCCGCTTGCCCCGCCGCCCGCCTCGTTAATGGAAACATCTCTAATAGGTTTACCAGAAAATAACTGAGTGTCATTTCCTGTAATTTTCCTAACAACAGGGTTTTTATGCAACATCTCTAATCACACAGCGCAGGTTCAGGTCCCGAATGAACTCAATCAGATCATTTTCACCCACAAAATGAAAATTTAATTATATATATATATATATATATATATATATATATATATATATATTTTAAGCGGCACGGTGGCTTAGTGGTTTAGCACGTTCTCCTCTCAGCGTTAGGGATTCCCGGTTTGAATCCCCATCTGGGTGGAGTTTGCATGTCCTCCCCGTGTCCGCGTGAATTTCCTCTGGGTTCTCCGGTTTTCTCCCACAGTCCAAAAACATGGATCAAGTCATATATATATATATAAATAAATTTTTTAATTATTGGAATTTAATATACACTTTAATACAGGGGTTCTTAAACTTTTTAGAGTGAGTAGAACCCATTATTAAACCAAAACAACATACAACAAACACCAATCAGGTGTGAGTGTGTAATAAAGCAATAAGGTACGAGAGGGTGTGGCCTAAGTCTGAATAAATCACAATAATGAGGTGTTGTTGGGGGTGAGGTGTAGTGGAGTACAGTTACACCCCGTGATTTATTCACAATAACACACAACCTCAACCACACAGTGGCTAAGTGTTTAGCATGTTCTCCTCTTAGCCCTGGGGATCCAGGTTGGGATTGATCTCAGTGGTTTCAGTGTTCTCCCCGTGTCCACATGGGTTCTCCAGTTTCCTACCATAGTCCAAAAACATGGATTTAAGGTGAATTGAATGCTCCAAATTGCCCCATATAGTGTGTGCTCAGTGATGGATTAACGTCCTGTGCAGGGTGTATCTGCCCAGCTCCTGAAACGTTCTGCCCTGGATGGGCATGGAAGGAAACCCATGCGGACACGGGGAGAACATGCAAACTCCCAGATCGGGATTCAAAAATGTGAAATCCTCACCGGGAGGAGAACATGCTACTCACTGCACCACCGTGCTCCGAGTTAACGATTTATATAAAAAATGAGGTTGTATGGTTATTTTCCAACCTTTGCATTTAATAAATAAGTGGCGTCATTTAAATGTACGCCCTTCTGTCCTGCCATTGGCCATCGGCTCTCGTTATAATCTTTTAATTAATTCCCACAAAGATAAGGAGTTGTGATGAATGCCACAAGGAAGGAACCCTGGAGGAGTTGAATCAGGTGCGAGGCAGAGCGGGTGGAGGCCCGTTGGCTGCAGCGGCTGAGATGAGGACTCAGGGATTAGAGGACGGCAAATAGCACGGTGCGTTCCTTCAGCGCACATCACAGCTGCCTGGAAACGCCCGAGCTTTCAGCCGATCAGATTATCGGATGAGAACCATCTGCCGATCCGGTGCCGTCACTGCGGCGAGGAAATAAAAATAAAACATCCACAATCCCTCCACCACCGTCGACGTCCTCACCAACGCTCGGCCCGGCGCCTTTGGTTCACACCAGGACTTTAAGCTCGCGACTCGTCTAAACATTTACATCATTCAGCATACAGAATTAAAATTGTTTGATTATCACATTAAGTCATCCATTATCCTCCGCTTGATCCTCTAGGGTCGGGGGGGGGGGGGGGCCCCCCCCCCCCCCCCCCCCCCCCCCCCCCCCCCCCCCCCCCCCCCCCCCCCCCCCCCCCCCCCCCCCCCCCCCCCCCCCCCCCCCCCCCCCCCCCCCCCACACACACACACACACACACACACACACACACACACACATAAAACAGGGCAATTTAAAGCATTCAATTCACCTTACAGACTGCGGAAGGAAACCGGAAAACCCTGAGTAAACCCACACAGATACACTACTACAGATACACCCAGTAAAGGTGTTTCCAACCATTCACTGGGCACACACACACACTCTCTCTCTCTCTCACAGTCTCACACACACACAATCTATATAGGGCAATTTAGAGCATTCAATTTACCTTAAATCCATGTTTTTGGACTTTGGAAGGAAGCCAGAAAACTTGGAGGAAATACACACGGACACAGGGAGGACATGCACACTCCACCCAGATTGGGATTCGAACCTGGATCCTCGGCATGGAGAGGAGAACATGCTAAACCACTAAGCCACCAGACATATATATATATATATATATATATATATACACACATCTCCTACTTTACAAAATTGTTTTGTGTATTTTGTGTCAAAATGTTAATATCTGTGAGGAATTCAGTGATCATTACATAAATGAATTATTAATGAGGTTGGACTGTTTGATGACCTGTCAGTTTAAATAGCAGCGTGTCATCCCGCTGCTCACCTCTAGGTTACTTCAGCTGGTTACGCACGTCAATTTTAATAAGTTCATCGCCGCGCACTCCACACAAACAGATTTCATTTACGATTTAATTAAGTGCACTTTATATTAAAAATGTGTTGGTTGGTAATAACGTACGACTGATCCGTTCCCTTAATCAGCTCTTAATTAACAACACGGCCCACAGGAGTCGGGCCCACGGTGGAGCTGCGATGGGCGGCCCCGATTTTCATTTCTCAAATGTGGCAGCCCTAATAAAACACACATTATATTATATATATATATATATATATATATATATATATATATATATATCCATTATCTTCTGCTTTACCCTCTATTAGGGTATTAGGGTCGGGGGGGGGGGGGGTTCCCCATGCCCATCCAGGGGAGGACGTTTCGGGCGCTGGGCAGATACACCCAGGACAGGACGCCAATCTATCACTGGGCACACACTCACTCACACAGACACACTCTATGGGGCAATTTGGAGAACTCAATTGACCTGATCCATGTTTTTGGACTGTGGGAGGAAACCGGAGAACCCGGAGGAAACCCACGCGGACACGGGGAGAACATGGAAACTCCACCCAGATGGGGATTCGAACCGGGAATCCCTAGTGCTGAGAGGAGAACATGCTAAACCACTAAGCCACCGTGCCGCCCTTTATATATAAATAAATGTTGTATATCTTTAAATTGTTATTTAAATTCCATAAATCCCATTCCTCTGTTCATTATAATAATCAGTTAAAGGGGAAACGAGGCCGTCTCATTGGCCGTCAGGTCTGGGTTTGATGCCTCGCAGCCGCACACAGTTTAAGAAGTTAATTAGTGTGTGTGTCTTCGCCTCTTTCTTTTATTTGACATACACAATTTGCTTTGTCAAAACACGGCGTCTCCGGGGCCGTCGTGATTACGGAGCTACTCAATGAATCATATTACTTTCTCCACACTAATCTCCAGCGCGCTCTATACATTAACCACCGGGGAGGACAAAAAACACTAAAACAAGACCTTAAAGGACCACTCTGCAATTACTGAGCTGCTCGCTTCATCATCACGGCCCGTGTTCTCTCCTCAGGGTTCTATAGATCTCCCCAAACACGCCCTGCGCCTCGGATCACCTGAACCGATCGACCGGCTGCGGCTGCGTTCAGAAAGTAATCATTCAGGGGCTCGGTTTAGGTTTATGGATCACCTGATGAATCACCGTCAGAGAGTCGGGTTCCACAGAGCTAAGAGTTTAGGACTCTGTTCTGTCTTTAAAAACTTTTGTTTCATACAATATTTGGCCAAATGCTGTAAGTGGGACCCCTAGTGGAGCATTATGGAGCATCACCTGTGTGGCAGCACCTTGTTGTGGTGGGTGGTGCACTGAGATCCTGATGGACGATTAGATCTCCAACACACGGAGAACGGTCCTGTGGGGTCCTGATCATCAGAGAACATACCAAAGGGCACTCACAGAGTCTATAGAGATGCAGATGGACTACAGAATGGAACTGTAGAACTACAAACCCCATCAGTCTGATCAGAGGAGCTGATCGAATAAAGCCATACGGTGCGAGAGGGCGTGGCCTCATTCTGAATAAAGGACATAAAGAGGTGTTAGAAATACGTTTATTAAAAACTAAATTGTAAATAATCTGATCTTTCGCGATGTAATCTAGTCCGCTTTTTAAAGCTAAGTAACTGGATTGCGGTTTCTCTAACAATCAAACACTGACATCTAGTGGCCAAATTACAGAACACAGCAGTTTATTAAAAACAGTGCTGATCAGGAATCGGCTCACTGTTTTATACTCATCCATTATCTATTAGGGTCGCGGGGGGGGGGGTATTCCAGGACACTGGACACACACTCACTCACACAAACGCATACTAAGTGGGGCAATTGAAAATTGAAAAAGAAAATTGGAGAACACGGAGTAAACCCACGCGGACACGGGGAGAACATGCAAACTCCGCCCAGTTAGGGATTCAAACTCTGAGAGGAGAACATGCCAACCTCTATGCGACCGTGCCTCTCGCTGTTTATATTAATATGTATATTAATGACTTATAATAATGTATTGTATATCACGCATTGATACGAATGTGAAGCTCAGAGGGGTGTGGTTTTGTTAATGATGTCACGGCTGGACAAACAGCTCAGCCAATCAGATTTGAGGAGCAGAACGATCTGATTGATAATGGTCCTTCAGTCAGGGTATATGTTAATGATAACGAGTAACTGAATCAGGTAATTAAACACAGTGACCATCAACACAGTGGAATCATTCTGGTGGAGACAGGACGATGACGAGGGACGGACGGGTGGCGCGGCACTGCGGCCCGGCGGGGGACGAGCTCTGATGGTCATCGATGGCGCGTTCTACACGACGGGAGGCGGGACCTGAGGACCGTGGACTGAACTGCGCTCGGGGTGAAGCGTTTTCGGGATTCAGAGATCTGTATGAACCTCGAACATGAACACACTCATCTACACACAACGTGCGCTTCTGACCGCGACCTCGGTCATTATCAAAGATTTATACACCGGGAAACATTAAAAATCCAGAGAGGCTGGACACTTTGAAGTGGACCCGGCTCTGAGAGAACGTTCTGCATGGAGAGCGACTTTCTGCGATCACCTTGTTTTCTGTAACCTTGTCGAATAAAAACGTTCCGTGAAACGTTCTCCCTTGGATGGGCATGGGGAAACCCCCCCAAACCCCTGACCCAAGGAGAGGATCGAGCTGAAGGGGGGGGTCTTTCAGATCCACACTCACTTACTTCAATATTAGATCCTCCACCTTAACTCCTTAAGCACTTTTCCTCCATGCTGATGGGGTTTGTAGTTCTACAGTTCCATTCTGTAGTCCATTATGTTTCTCCACATACTCCGTTAGTTCCCTTTGGTATGTTCTCTGATCATCAGGACCATGGACACAGCAGGTGTTATGGTGGTGGATGAAGCTCAGTACTGCAGTGATGCTGATGGTGGTGGTGGTGGTGCAGGCACACTCACTGTACACTCTGTTACACACCTCCACCTTACTGCTCCACCCACCACCACACACCCCACACACCCCACACACCCCACTGTGGACGGCTGATGAGTGACAGTAATTGGAACATTATATATTTATATATTTGATTTTACCAACAGCGCTGATTTAAATTTGGCTTTTAAAAATGATTTTAATATGAATTATTTCATTCTATTATTTCATAGAAACCAGCTGCAGTGTGTGAGGACCTCTTCATCTCCATCACTCTGTAGTCTTAACATACTTTGCACAGCTGGAGAAGCCCACATCCCTTTGGGTTCCCCGGGGCTTCATTACAAACCCTGATGTAACGTCTGATGAACATGGCATGTGTTTGACCCCCGCAGAAGAGAGATCAGCTTTACGTACCCAGTCCGAACTCCAGAAGAGGGATCCTTGGGACGAGGATCATTCCAGGGTGAGCCGGGCAGACTGACGAGGAGACAGAGATAAAGAAACAAGTCAATTATCAGCAATTAACAAAATTAATTATGTACAATTGCTCCGTTATTTGGGTCGTGCACATACACTATAGAGATATGGACTGGGATGAGCTTATTATTTCTTCGGTCCTGTTATTAACAAGTTGTATATTATATATTTATTTATAGTTGTATATTAGTATATTTCACATATCTATATACTGTATATTTGTATTTTTTCTTTATTCTCTTTTTCTTCTTTAAAATTTAAATTTAAATGATAACTTTAAAATAACGGGGTAATCGTTGTCCGTGACCCGTCATTTCGTTCCCATCTCATGTACCATGTGATATTAATGATAATAAAATGATCTTGAATCTTGAATTAAAGGTGTATAAACCCGAGCTCATGGCCATGCATTTTAAACCACAGTGTTTTTCCAGCTTCGTGGGTAAAGGATGGGATAGGCCCTTTTTGGATCCTGTCCCAGAGCACAAAGCAGTTTGATGTGGAAGACCCCAGACTGGTTTACTCAGAGCGTTTAGAATGAACTAAATTGCCCCTGGGTGGTACGGTGGTGTAGTGGTAAGCAGATTTGGCATGTTCTCCCCATGTCCGCGTGGGTTTCCTCTGGGTTCTCCATTTCCACATTCCAAAAAACTTGGCTTCAAGGTAAATGGAATGCTCTAAATTGCCCCATATAGTGTGTGTGCCCAGTGCCTGAAACATTCCCCCCTGTATGGGCATGGGGAACCCCGTCGCAACCCTAATATAGGATTAAGCAGAAGATAATAAATGAATGAATTAATTAAGGCTTTAATTAATTGCCCCATATAGAGTGTAGGTGTGGGAGTAAGTGAGTGCCAGGAGAGCAACCCTGTCCCGGGTGTATCTTCTCAGCACCTGAAACGTTCTCCCATGGATGGGCATTAGGAACCCTGTCGCAACCCTAATGGAAGAATGTTCTAAATTGCCCCATGTAGAGTGTAGGTTTGTGTGTCCTATTGATAGATTGGCGCCCAAAATGTTCTCCATTGGATGAACGTTCTCCACCGACCCTACTCCTAATAGAGGTTCCAGGTTCTCTGACCTGGTACGAGCGGGGTCATAGACAGCGCTGTAGCTGCTGTGACTGCGATGGCGACCCTCGGTGCCGGGGTCCAGAACTTCGTCCACTCAGATTATGCAAAGCGACCGCGATTCATTTCTCCGACGGCAGGACGTGTCGCGCCGACGCCTCTTCTGCATCCATGGCCGTGAGTGGCTTCCATGACAGACACCTGAGCTCTGCCCGCTCTGCCCACGCCATCTGCCCGCTGTCAAGCCCCGCCCTGGACCAGAGCTCTGGACGCCTTCAGTTAATCCACTAATCACATGGTTCCACCGGGCAGTCTGACGAACACGCCTGTGCTCAGCGTCGAGGGAGAGATCGTACACTCATGACGATGCACGTGATGGTGCCTGGAGTGTCACATTCGGTTCTTCAGAAGGTGATGAGGATGCACGGCAGCGGAGGGTGCGAGGTGCAGCGGAGGGAGTGTGGGTGGATGTGCCGGAGTAGCAGATGTTATGGATGTTGTCAGAACGCCGCCGTAGAGGCGGAGGAGCTCCACCGGGAGTTACCGAGCTCCTCCAAACGCAGCTCTCCATCACTGATCGAGGACTTCATTTTATTATTTTGGTTTTAATCAAAGCAGAGTTGGAGAAGAAGATGAGTGTGTTGATGGAAACGGCGTAGGATCAAATAATACAAGGACATGACGCGTCAGGAAAACGGTCCAACTCTGAAGATCATGCAGTAAATAGAAAGTTTAGGTTAAGAGAGGGCGGCACGGTGCCTTAGTGGTTGAGCATGTTCTCCTCTCAGCACTAGGGATTCCCAGTTCGTATCCCCATCTGGCTGAAGTTTCCATGTCCTCCCCGTGTCCGCGTGATTTTCCTCCGGGTTCTCCGGTTTCCTCCCACAGTCCAAAAACATGGATCAAGGTCAACTGAGTTCTCCAAATTGCCCCATATAGAGTGTGTGTGTGAGTGAGTGTGTGCTCAGTGATAGATTGCCCCCCTGTCCTGGGTGTATCTGCCCAGCGCCCAAAACGTTCTCCCCTGGATAGGCATGGGAAACCCCCCCCCCCCGCGACCCTAATAGAGGATAAAGTGGAAGATAATGAATAAATGAATGTTTAAAAGTGGCATTTACAGATTAAAAAAACGGATCACAACGATCCAACGCTCGTTAAATCTGATTGGCTGAGCCGTTTGTCCATCATTAACAATAACACACATTCACATTTATATCAATGTGTGATATACAATACATTATTATAAATCATAAAACACAGATTAATATAAACAGCAGCCAAAAACTATGTTGTTTATAAACATTATTTTTACACACACACACACACACACACACACACACACACACACACACACACACTCTATATGGATCCCCAGCACTGAGACGAGAACATACTAACCACTAAAGCACTGTGCCACTCAGGGGCAATTAAAGCAGCCCATTCACCTTGAATCCATGTTTTTGGACTGTGGGAGGAAACAAAGAGAACTCAGAGGAAACCCACGCGGACACGGGGAGGACATGCAAACTTCAGCCAGATCGGGATTCCTAACTGAATCCCCAGCACTGAGAGGAGAACATGCCAACCACTAAGCCGCCGTGCCCATACCGGTAATTTAATTTCACAACGTTGGTAAGCGGGATCTTCATGCAGGTGGTGCGTTCTCCGCTAACGGAGCTCGTTTATTAATTCCCGTTCGGGGTTTTTCGGTTCCAGCACGTTCTCCCGTATCCTCCTCCTGCCAGCACGCATTAGTCCCGATCCTGCTCCCGAACAGATTTCCATTACGCCGTCACACTCCGCAGAGGGTTCCACTTTTATTCTTTCCAATTTCATTTTCATCGTTCTGAATGGAACCCATTTAGCGTTGAAGGATGTTTTTTTTCGAATCCTCCCTCAGGATGTAAACTATTAATCCCAACACCTCCACCGACGGCCTCGATTCAATAACGACGTGTCCCGCGTTGACGACGCGTCCCATTAAGTGAAGTGGCCGGTAACGAGACGCCGACTGGCTGCAGTTGGCACCAAGTGAAAATGACGATCGAACCGGGAATTCTGCACCGAGCGTTAAATAAAGATCTGCTACACCAACAAACACCCACACCCACCCGCCCTGAGGACCTGAAGGGACGTCCCAGTCCTGACACACAGGGTTCTAGAGGACGTGGGTCCAGCCTTTGCAGCTAGAACATCTTCAGCTCTTCTGTGAAGGCCGTCCTCGAGGTTCTGGAGTGTTGATGGGAATTCTGGACCGCTCTTGGTGAGGTTA
>JAFMOD010000186.1:268306-288749 GCA_019802435.1 Corydoras maculifer
AATATGGAGATTCATCTCGAAGACCTTAAAATGTTATGCATATTTAATGAGATAAAGAAATCTAATAAATAGACGTTTACAAATTATTGACTGCAACTTTTATTTTAAGATGATAAATTAAGAAAACATTTTTTATCCCACAAGGAAAAAGTTAACATTATTACAGCAGCATTACAATCCATCGCTGGACACACACTCACACACACACACACACACACACACACACTCTATATGGGGCAATTTGGAGAACTCAATTGACTTGATCCATGTTTTTGGATTGTGGGAGGAAACCGGAGAACCCAAAGGAAACCCACGTGGACACGGGGAGAACAGGGATTTGAACCGGGAATCCCTAGTGCTGAGAGGAGAACATGCAAAACCACTAAGCCACTGTGCCGCCCAAACATAATTACTTAATAAAAATTTATTACAATAAGTTAATTATGCTGCAAGGTGGTGGCACGGTGGCTTAGTGGTTTAGCATGTTCTCCTCTCAGCACTAGGGATTCCCAGTTTGAATCCCCATCTAGGTGGAGTTTCCATGTCCACCCCGTGTCCGCGTGGGTTTACTCCGGGTTCTCTGGTTTCCTCCCACAGTCCAAAAACATGGATCAAGTCAATTGAGTTCTCCAAAATGCCCCATATAGGGTGTGTCTGTGTGAGTGAGAGTGTGTCCAGTGATGGATTGGCGCCCTGTCCTGGGTCTATCTGCCCAGCGCCTGAGATGTTCTCCCCTGGATGGGCATGGGGAACCCCACCGCGACCCTAATAGAGGATAAAGAGTGAGATAATGAATGGATGCTGCAGGGTGAAAAGGCTTTAAAATGTACAAATTTTACAGAAAAAGTTAAAACACGAGACAAAATACATATTACACTTTTTTTTTCTATGAACTGAATTATTGCACATGGATTTTAAATGAGAAAAATCCTTGTGTCATCAGAACGTACATACATCGTTTGTCAAAAAAGCAAAAATAAAATCACAGTGCTGCTGTACTGCCACCTGTAGATTAAAAACATTATTTAATTTTAAAGCTTAAACCGGGTCATAAAATGACAGATAGGGGGCGCCGCAGAGATAAACCATCAAATAAACAGACATGACAATGAACAGGTAAGTTAGAAGTCAGAACACAGGTAGAGAGAGAACAAAGACGTTCATTAAGCTAACGATGATGAACAGCGGCGCCGATGATGAACATCAGGCAGCCGGCCAGAGAGACAGATGGTGGTGGAGAACCGATACGGCAGGAGGGGTGAGAGTGAACCCACGCCAAACACGGGTTAAATTATACAGCATAACCCATATTCCATCACACACACACTCACACACACTGATTAAAGATTACAGGAGAACACACACACATCTTAAAGGTGAAATCAATCAACAGACTCACATATGAACCTTATAGAACACAAAATCCCCAGCCCCATTTTCCCCATGCCCATCCAGGGGAGAACGTTTCGGGCGCTGGGCAGATACACCCAGGACAGGGCACTAATCTATCACTGGACACACACTCACTCACACAGACACACTCTACTATATGGGGCAATTTGGAGAACTCAATTGACTTGATCCATGTTTTTGGACTGTGGGAGGAAACCAGAGAACCCGGAGGAAACCCACGCAGACATGGGGAGAACATGGAAACTCAAGCCAGATGAGGATTCGAACTGGGAATCACTAGTGCTGAGAGGAGAACATGCCAACCACTAAGCCACCGTGCCCACTTACAATCACACTATAATAAAAAAAACAAGCTTTGATTCAGAAATGCGTTTATTAAAAGCAAAATCATTAATAATCTGATCTTCCACGACGTAATCTAGTCTGGTTTTTAAAGCTGAGTAACAGGATTCCGGTTTCTCTAACAATCAAACACTGACAACTAGTGGCCAAATTACAGAACATAGTTCATAAAAAACATTGGGAAATAATACTGTATTGTATATCACGCATCGATACGAATGTGAAGCGCTCAGAGGGGTGTCGCCTCATTACCTGGAGGCGTGGTCATGGTTCTGCTGAAGCTCTGCAGCTACAACGATTACGGGACGAAACCTGGATTTCTATTGGACCAGCAGTCCTGCAGGACGCCCTCAGTGGACTTATAGAGTTTTCCAATTGTTAAATATGGGTCACATGATCACCACACAATCTGTACATGGCTGTCCTACACTGTTGATGCTCAAGGAGGAGGAGTCCCTCACTGAGCCTTGGTCCTCACAAGGTTTCTTCCTCAATATATCAACATAACAGGGAGTTTTGTCTTGCCACTATCTCTTGGTCTTGCTCTTTGGGGGTTTATAAGGTTTATAACACTAAAGCTGCCTTGTGTAGGCGTACGATTGCGCTCTCTAGAGGTGCGTGTTATTCTTATTCTTAATTCTTATTGTCACGGCTGGACAAACAGCTCAGCCAATCAGATTTAATGAATAGATGAAGTCTTCTTGCTCTTTGGGGGTTTAGACCTTATAGAACGCTGTTAATCTGCTTTGAGACGTTGTACTATTGCAAAAAATCAATTAAAGTTATTAAATATTTTAATAAAACATTCCGACGTGCAGAGTGATGAGCGCTGAGACAATCTCTGAACACTTTAGAACGTCCATCCCGAGGTCCTGCAGGACACCCAGTTGCTATAATCACAGCTCCCCAGTGACAGCCTCATCAACCTGGGTCTGGTGCCCCTCCGGTGCTCCCGAGGACATAAATAAGAGGGAATCAGAGCGAGGGCCATCACCCGCTCTATCTGGCCGCCGCCGGCGAGAGCGGCCCCGGCTAATTTCTAATTGGAGAGCACAGATGGCGTGTGGAGATACGGAGGTGCTAAAATTAACCTCTCAGCACTAATAGCGCAGTTTGGTGTGAGGAGGGAGCGGGCGGGGGGTGAAACTACACACCAGTCAAAGCCGATGTCCTAATGAGGCTTCTCCACGGCAACGGTTTGGATTCGACCATTCGCATCGCAGGGGACGTCTTTATATTTCAACAGTACAGTTTCCGATTCCATAGAACAGACTGAAGGCATTGAGATCTGGTGGTCGGCTGATGATCGGTTCCGTCGTTCGTGCTTTAAATCTGTTCCATCAGGACCATGGACAGAGCAGGGGTCATTCAGATGGGGGCTTGTTCTCAGCCCTGCTCTGATGGTGGTGGTGGGATATCGTCATATTGCTTTCCTTTGGAAATCAAAGTCAGACAGACAAGAAGACGGACCGAAGATGGGGCGGCACGGTGGCTTAGTGGTTGGCATGTTCTCCTCTCAGCGCTGGGGATTCCTGGTTCGAATCCCCATCTGGGTGGAGTTTCCATGTTCTCCCCGTATCCGCGTGGGTTTCCTCCAGTCCAAAAACATGGATCAAGTCAATTGAGTTCTTCAAATTGCCCCATATAGAGTGTGTCTGTGTGAGTGAGTGAGTGTGTGTCCAGTGATAGATTGGCGCCCTGTCCTGGGTGTATCTGCTCAGCGCCCAAAACGTTCTCCTCTGGATGGGGAACCCCCTCCCCCCCAGCGACCCTAATATAAGATAAAGCAGAAGATAATGGATGGATGAGTTTCTGATTCCATAGAACAGACTGAAGGCATTGAGATCTGTTGGTCGGCTGATGTTCTATTGGTTCCGTCGTTCGTGCTTTAACTCTGTTCCATCAGGACCATGGACAGAGCAGGGGTCATTCAGGTCATTCAGGTGGGGGCTTGTTCTCAGCCCTGCAGTGACTCTGATGGTGGTGGTGGTGGTGGTGGGATATCGTCATATTGCTTTCCTATGGAAATCAAAGTCAAACAAACAAGAAGACGGACCGAAGATGGAAGCGGGTACGATGAGGGCGTCACGGATTTAACCAAATAAAATAATAAAAATACCAAAAATATCGACTCCATCTTGGAATTTGGGAGTGTGACTGAAGCGGTCACTCTAAAAATCTGAAGCAGTCACTCTAAAAATCAGCATTTCAAAGCGAAGAGTTGTGTACAGAACGTCATCAACTCCCAACAAAGGTCTTTATTGAGAACTACAAAGCTTGCAGTCGGCGCACTGACGGCGTCTCCTGCTTGGTGACGGATGAATCGGATGCGAGGCCGTGGATGCGGCGGACGGCCGGTCCCGCTGCTGGGGGACTGGAAATGATTTGCAACTCCACAATGTTTTGAAAGCAGAAATATGGGGAGCGAGATCGATGGCGGCCTGCTCGGAATCCTAACGAAGACGAATAATTCGGCGCGGCGCTCGGCGAGGACGTCCTCCCATTCGTGTTTGATGTGCTCGTGTTCAGAGTCCCGACGCCGGCATTGTTCTTTGTTTGCTGTGCTGCTGAATTATCTAAACAATGCAGAAAGCATCGGGTTGGAAGCAATGAAAAGAGAGTCCACCAGGAGGTTAAGTCCGTGGACGCAGTGACTCGGCAGAATGCTGGAAAGCCATGAGGAAGAGACACTCTAGAACTCTTATGTTCCACAGAGCACGAAGAACAAACGGAACTCAGAACTGCAAACTCCCGCAGATCGTCCTCATCCTCAGATCAACAACGTCCAGACTGCATCCGGAAAGGACATCAATCTTCACCGGCTTTCACGTTCTTTTGGAGAGGAACAACCAAAGATGGAATGAAACCCTGAGGAGATGTGATCATGGAGGTGTAGAACAACGTCCCATGGTCCAATGAATCCAGGTTTATGTTGCTCCATGATGATGGAGGCTGGACAGACTGATACAGGGTCAAGAAAAGAGGTTCTCCGGGTTCTGTCTCTTTCTTTAAAGATGTGGGACGAGTACAAAATCAGATCTAATTACAGATACATCATGGACACTTATCTCTGGAACTTGTTCAGAGCATCTCATCAAATTTATGTAAACTGTAAGATGCCATCCTGTCCACGTAGACACAGTCCCTGGAGAACATCTCAGCATCCCGTGGAATGAAGGTCTACAGTAATGATTTGTCTATACGTTGTGTTTTTATATATAGATATATGTTCATTACAACTTCAAGGGCTTTTTTTGTCCGTCAACAGGACATTAATCATTTCATTTGTCTTGGCTTTTTTAATCCTGGCTTTTTTAATCCTGGCTTTCATATCCTGGAAAAGACTCTCGGCTCCCACGTTGTGTCTGGAGCCCAGTGAGTGTGATGAAGTTCAGTGGCGCGATGGAGATGTGGCTGACAGCTTTCACGCCTTCCCAGAATGCCCTTTTGCTCAGCTCAATAGGCTTTGGAACAATGCGGGCACCGGAGGATGAGAGGCTCCCCAGATTAAAACCGAGGGAGCCAGAATAATGTCTCATCATCCATCCATGAAAAGAGCTTCCTCATGCTTCTGCGCTGAAGGCCCACGGGTTCCCAAGAGTCCCGGAGCGCGGCTGAAGGACGGGCCGACTGCGTTTGGGTTCAGAACCAAAACGAGGCTTTTAACGAGAACGTTCATGAATACCAGTGAGGGACGGAGACGGCGGACGATGCTGGGATTCATCAGCAGATATTACACACAGTCATGGTCTTCATGCCTCGTGGGGTCATACATAGGATTACAATTCATTTAGGGACATTTTTAACTTTAAACATATTTACTAATTGTTCTAACTTCTGCTTCATCCTATATTAGGGATGCCCATCCAGGGGAGAACGTTTTGGGCCCTGGGCAGATAGACCCAGGACAGGACGCCAATCTATCACTGGACACACACTCACTCACACACACACACTCTATATGGGGCAATTTGAAGAATTTAATTCACTTGATCCATGGTGTTGGACTGTGGGAGGAAACCGAAAAACCCGGAGGAAACCCACAGGGACACGGGGAGAACATGGAAACTCCACCTAGATGGGGATTCGAACCGGGAATCCCTAGCGCTGAACATGCTAAACCTCTACAGACATCAACCTACTAAACATATTAAGACATCCCATAATAACATCTTCTTTGCTCCTAAAAATGTTTTGCACATCCAGTTTAGTGATGTTCATTCATTCGTTATTATAAAACAGGTCGTTCCGCTCCTTAAATCTGATTGGTGGAGCTGTTGATTTAGTCGTGACATCATTAACAATACCCCACCCCTCTGAGCTTCACATTCATATCAGTGTCTGTGATATACAATACATTATTTTATAATACAGATTAATATAAACAGATCAGCACTAAACCTGTTAGTGATAGATGTCAGTGTTTGATTGTTAGATAAACCGGAATCCTGTTACTCAGCTTTAAAAACCGGACTAGATTACGTTGCGGAAGATCAGATTATTAACGATTTTGTCTTCAATAAAGACATTTCTGAATCGGAGCTTGTTTTTTATTACAGTGTGTTTGTAAGAGTTTTATTAAAGCATTCAGACTCTCGAGGTCGTGTGTTATTGTGAATAAATCATGGGAACGACTCACAGAATAATTCAGAACAATGCCACGCCCTCTCGCAACGTATTGCTTTAATAAAAGTCTATAGAGTTGAATTTGAGATGCTGAATGTCCTGTAGGAGTGTGTGTGTGTGTGTGTGTGTGTGTGTGTGTGTGTGTGTGTGTCTGCCCGGCGACGAGTGTGTTAAAGGTGTTAAAGCGTGCATCATTATGTGATTTGTTAGGCCAAACCAACACACACATTTCACAAATCAACAGATGGTCATCCACAGAGCCTGCAGAACATCTGATGATCCCTGAACCCTGACTGCTGGAGTGTGTGTGTGTGTGTGTGTGTGTGTGTGTGTAATTACACCATGCTATTTTCGTGCCTTTGGTGCATCTGCTAACACAATGTACAGTTTCATTATTTTGACTCTTACTGCTCGGCAGGCAGCCACCGCGCTCGTTAGCTGATCTCGTTAGGTGGACCGTGCTCATCCAGCCTGCTGTCAGTCAGCTGGTCGTGAGAACAAGTTAAACTCTTCTAAATATATTCCACTTTACTAAATCCCCATCATCTGAACATCATCATGGTTACCCTGGCAACCATCATCATGAACTAATTATAAATGCAAAAACATTTCAATCTGAAATCAGGTTCCTGTCCCGAACATCTAAATAACACCCAGCACTGACGCTGCCATGCACACCGGAGTGAGCTCCATCACTGAGAACCACCACCAGGCTCCTCCACTGAGAACCACCGCCGGGTTCCACCGCCGAGAACCACCACTGGGCAACACCACTGAGAACCACCGCCGGGGGTTCCACCACCGAGAACCACCACTGGCCTCCACCACTGAGAACCACTGTAGAGCACCACCACCGAGCACCACCACTGGGCTCCACCACCGAGAACCACTACCAGGCTCCACCGCCGAGAACCACCACCGGGCTCCACCACCAAGGACCACCACCGGCAGACCACCGAGACCCACCACTGGGTTCCACCACCGAGAACCACCACCGGCACCGCCGAGAACCACCATCGAGAACCAATGCCAGGCCCCACTGCCAACAACCACTGTCGAGAACCACCACCAGCTCCACCACCAAGAACCACCGCCGGGTGCCACCGCTGCTTTATACCACTGCCAAGAACCATGGGTTAAAGGACAGAGATCTGTCTGCCTATCTGTCACCTCATGGAGCCGAATGTCTGGCAGTGCTCCTGAAGAACGTGTCAGGCCTCTGGTGGAGGATGGCAGCCAGTTTGTGGAGCAGAGGGAGGTTTGGCAAGGAAGAGCAAAGAAGACCAGCTGTCCATGAAATGAGCAAACACAGAAAAGGTGGCGGCGATCTGCTGAGCCACATAAAGACACGAGAGTGAGACGAGGGCGGGGTCTCGCTCCCAAAGACCTTCAAACGTCTTAAATTTAATACAAACAATATTAAGGAATAGAATTAGTTGGACTGAATAAATTACCTGTTCAGTTATAAAAGCCAGTTATTCAGCAATGTGTGCCTTTATAATAACATACTGTAATCTCGATTATAAAACGGGTCATTCCGCATGTTCAATCTGATTGGCTGAGCCAGTGGTCCAGCCGTGACATCATTAACAATAACACACCCCTCTGAGCTTCACGTTCGTATCAATGCGTGATTTTCTTGATGCTTTTAATAAAATGCATTCTGTATTTAATTGTTAGAGAAACCAGAATCCTGTTGCTCAGCGATCAGCGTTATAAACTGGACTAGATTACGTCGCTGAAGATCAGATTATTAACGATTTAGTTTTCAATAAACGCATTTCTGAATCAAAGCTTGGTTTTTATTATAGTGTGTTTGTAAGTGTTTTATTAAAGCAATAAGGGGTTTATTCAGAATAAGGCCACGCCCTCTTGTACCTCATCGCTTTATTTTACAGTATGTTCTATGTCGATAAAATGAAAGCGCTGTTCTGGTTCTAACCCCAGATTAGAACCAGGCTGTGAGAATCAGATCAGGTTTATTTCATGCTTCAGGGTTCAACACAAAAGACTTTACAGTCTAAAAAATCAGCGAGGGAGCAACTCAATTTAAATCCTTTGTGCAGGGTTTCGTTTCGGCTATAAATGTTTAAACAAGTGCGACCTCAACAGATCGGCTCTCGCACGTCCCTGCATTCACTCACACGAGGTCAGAACGTTCGAACGCGGTTAATAACAAGCACCGTGTTTCTCACAGCTCCGAAAAAAGAACCAGCAATTACGCCGGGTTGTTAGTCCAACCACGGCGCGCCCATGCACCACCAGCTCCACCGCAGAGCGCAATCGGAGTTCGGAGGGGCGAGGGCAGGTGCTCCCGCTTCGGGCCGGGGCGCCGCCGTTTTAATGGCGTAATGAGGCGTGCGCGACATGTTGTAGGCATATTTCTCACAGCACGCCGTCCATCGTCTCCGAGAGGAAGTTTAGAGACCAACTGTGAACTGAACCCACAGTGGGGGGCGGGGGGGGGCATGCTGCTTCCTGGCCAGAGATACAGCTACCTCCCTCCAGCACTGGCACAATTCAGTCCACACCAAATGAGCTGTCAAATATTCAACGCTGCAGCGCTGTCCAACATTAATCTGACCAAATGTCACCGAATTTATCAAACAGCCTACAGAAATACCACGGAGACGACTCGCAGAGTGCCGACCCTCATGTCGGTTTGGCGGTTACACAGTTACAGCGTCATACTTCAAAAAAACAAATCTGCGGGACTGGAACACTGTGTAAAGTCTTCAGTTATTACCTCCACACAGTCCAGGGGCTCCCGACCATTCTTAGCCCAGGATTCACACGTTTGCGGTACAGGTAACGCAGCAATGGTTACCATGGTGACAAGAATGCTGCATGCGTCTGACACGTGCCTCTCTCTGGCTCATTTTTTCAAGATAAAAGACAGGTACAAATTCAGATCTAATTATTATTTGATTTATAGGCTGGGGGGGGGGTTGGTTCACCATGCCTATCAGGAGAGAACGTTTTGGGCGCTGGGCTTGATGTTTATTTGATGTTTTACAGTCTTAAAACCTGGAATATTTACAACTGAATGGAACCTGGATTTCTCAATGGACTTATATGGGTTTCTAATGGTTAAATACAGGTCACATGATCACCACACAATCTGTACACACATGATCACCACACAGTCTTGAGTTTAAAGGCTTATGACAGTGTAAAGCTGCTTGGTGATGAGGTACTATTGTAAAAAATAAAAAAATAAAAAAAAACACTAAGTAAATTATTCATTCATTCTTCCACTTTATTAGAGTCGCTGGGGGGGGGGGGGTTCCCCATGCCCATCCAGGGGAGAACGTTTTGGGCGCTGGGCAGATACACCCAGGACAGGACGCCAATCTATCGCTGGGCACACACTCACACAAACACACTCTATATGGGGCAATTTGGAGTATTCAATTGACTGGGAGGAAACTGGAGAACCCGGAGGAAACCCACACGGACACGGGAGAACATGGAAACTCCACCCAGATGGGGATTCGATGCGGGAATCCCTTATGTAAAAGAGTTGAACTTAATGGATTGTGACATCCACACATATTCCAAATGATAAATCAGCAATCATCAGCGCTGCATTAATCTATAAACGAAGGCCAGGATGCGAGTGCAGCGAGTGCAGCGAGTGCAGCGCTTCAGAAGAGTATCCGGGCGACGTAGCAGCGTTGCTCATAAGAGCGTCGTCTGAGCGCCGTTAAGGCCCGTGGCCATGCTCTGGATTCCAGCTCTCCTTAATTGATCCCACAGGTAGAAACGGAGGAGTAGTCACCTTTTAAATGAGACGCCCAGGGAGCCAGAGTGCAGAAGAACAAATGAAGGTCCTACACACACACACACACACACACACATTAAAATAAAACCTTGAATTACCATGGCTTTTGTTGGCTTATTATCATTTAGCTCGAAGTCGCCTCGCCTAACGTCTGCGCACGAAACACCGGTGAGGATCCGCCGTGAAAGCACAATCAGGGATCCTTCACGATGCAAAGCGGGCCTGCTCCGTCGCCTAAATCCACTGCAGAACCACTGCAGAACCTCCACCGGTGGAGAAACGCCTTGTCGTATCCGCCTGGGAAGCGACCCATAGACCTGCGTCCTCTGTAACGGACTTTTGTTTTACAAACTGAATAGGGGTGAAACCGTATCCCAAAGTCACGGTCCGGGTCACCTCACGGGTCGGTTCTGTTTGGTTCTGAGGGTTTTGGGAGTTACTGGAGTCTCAGGTTTTTATTGTTTTATCGTCGTTTTTACTCTTTTTATTATTCCGGGGTCGCCACAGCAATGAACTCGCTATTTTAGAGTTTGACCCAGTGTATTACACCGGACGCCCTTCCTGACACCAACCTTCACCCTCTACCGGGCCTGAGGACACGTGCGCTAACGCTTAAAACCGTAGGTTTAGTTAAATTAGTGTGAAAAGTAGCTGAGATTCTGAGCTCTGGTAATCGAATTCTGCTGAGTCAGCGTTAGCGCTGTAGTCACTGACCCTGGCCTACAGGGCCATTTCTCAATCTCCACCTTCATTTACATCAACCATGTGGGAGGAGTTTGGGTTTCTGTGATTGACAGCAGCAGCAACGGTCCGAATTGAATGAAGCAGTGGGTGTAATTTGCGGGTTCAGGCTCCGCCTCTCAACTGAGCTCCAATCCGCATGGCACATCCCTCGAAGTGTTCACCGCCAAGGTGCAGCTCTGTTCAGGTGAAGGGTTTGTCTCTTAATTATAGCTCCACCACCCATCACATTTAGCGCCACCTAGCTATTCACTGATAACGACTGGGACTAATTAGAATTGCGCGGTTGTTTTTTGGGTTTAATTTTCTGTTGATCAAGAAATGATAAATAACTACCAACAATATCCCAGGAGGGGGAAGCACAGTGGCTTAGTGTTTAGCATGTTCTCCTCTCAGCACTAGGGATTCCCGGTTCGAATCTCCATCTGGGTGGATTTTCCATGTCCTCCCCGTGTCCGCGTGGGTTTCCTCCGGGTTCTCCAGTTGTCTCCCACAGTCCAAAAACATGGATCAAGGTCAATTGAATTCTCCAAATTGCCCCATATAAAGTGTGTATATGTGTGTGCCCAGCGATAGACTGGCGTCCTGGCCTGGGTGTATCTGCCCAGCGCCCGAAACGTTCCCCACTGGATGGGCATGAGGAACCCCCCCACACACACGAACCTAGTACAGGATAAAGCGGAAGATAATGGATGGAAGGATGGATGAATATCCCAGGAGGTTCCCAGGAGGATATAGGAACAAACCGTCCTGCTGTGTCACTGAATGCAGTTCGGCTCGTTGGCTCGTCCTCAGAATCGTAGTTCTGATAAAACCAGGAGAGCTGATCTCCTGACCCCGCTCTAATTATTCTCTCTCTCCCTTCAAACTTTGCATTTGTGTCTCAGTGTATTAGTAAAAATAGGCTGCATTAACAGGAATGGTGTTATTTTAGTGTGTGTGGGACCCGTGTGTCCATGTTTATCTGATTTACGGAGAGCTGCCCCCGTCGGAACACATTACATCCTTAATTATGTTCTGTTTGTGCCGCCATGCGCCATAATGGACAGAACCGTAATGGGTTCCATTGTCTATGTAGGTCACTATTAATTAAAAATGTACCTTTTAGAATGTTCTGTCTTTATTAAACGGGTGTCGGCATGTACAGATGATGTTCTACAGGGGGGGGGGGGGTCATGGCCTCATGGTCCCCTCCAGGTGGTTGTCCTCTGGAACCCCCTTTCTCTTTTACAGTCTAGAAATAATCATTCATAGGGTCACAGGATGGTGGGGGGGAAGGTTCCACCAATGGCGCTGGGCGGATACATCCAGAACACTGGGCACACTCACTCACACACTCTATATGGGGCAATTTGGAGCATCTAATATACCATGGAAACCCATGTGGAACATGCAAACCGCCCAGATTGGGATTTAAACCCCCTGCTGGCCCAATATTATTATACACACTCTACATGGGGCAATTTTTAACATTCAACATAACATGAAACTATGATTTTGAACTGTGGGAGGGAACTGGAGAACCCAAAAGGAGACCCCATGTGGCCTTAGGGAGAACATGCAAACTCCACCCAGATCGGGATTTGAACCTTGATTCCCAGCAGTGAGAGGAGAACATGCCAAACACTACAACACCATGCTGTCACTATATTGTATTTCATATGCTGTAATTTTGCCTCGGCAATATGAATTGGATTATTGGTCATTTATTGTGGTGGAGTTTGATAACTACACCGTCTCCATAGCAACGCTCTGTTCTCCGTTGTGCTGTGTTTTATTACATCACCATCCTTTCAGGTTTAATGGTGTTTTTTTTTGTAGAATAAAAGTCTATTTAAAATGCAGGGACTACAGAACTGGACTTAATCCATCCTTTTAAAGCCCTCTTTCTCTCGGCTCCTGTCCATTGTGTAGTTACTGCACTGATGCATTGTGGGTGGGAATAGAATTTGTGAGAATAAGCAGGTTTCCCGCCTCTCGCTCTCAGCTGGACGCCCGTGTTGCAGCGTTTCCTGCAGCTCTCTATAACCTCCTTCTGAAACTTTCTCTCCTAAGCTTTTCATTTCTTCACCTTGCTGCAGTTTTGTTGCTCTCATTAATTCTTTCTGGTCGAAGCTGCTGCCAGAGTCTGGAAATAAAACTGGACCACTCCGGGGTGATGGGGTTTTAATGTTAGACAGCATTGGAAACCCTGTTTACACCATCTAATCATGGACCTCTACTCAGGTTCGATTGCATTTATGATAAATATGTATTATAAAGAGGGTCGTTACGCACGGTAAATCTAATTGGCTGAGACGTACGTCAAGCTGTGACATCATTAACAATAACACACCCCTCTGAGCGTTACACATTCGTATCAGTGTCTGTGATATACAATACATCATTTATTTTCCGATGTTTTTTTATAAACTGCGTTTTGCAATGTGGCCACTAGACGGCAGTGTTTGATGTTAGACAGCAATGGAAACACTATTTACACCATCTAATCTTGAACCTCTACTCAGGTTCTACCGTATTTACGATAAATATGTATTAGATAACAGGTCATTACGCTGTTTAAATCTGATTGGCTGAGCCGTTTGTCCAGCCGTGACATCATTACCAATAACACCCCTCTTCACATTCATATCAATTTTTTTTTTATAAACTGTGTTCTGTAATGTGGCCACTAGACGGCAGTGTTTGATGGTTAGAGAAACCGGAATCCTGTTTCTCAGCGATCATTGTTCACTTTAAAAACCGGACTAGATTACATCGCAGAGGAGCAGAATATTAACGATTTTGTTTTCACTAAACACATTGTTTTAATTATAGTGTGTAAGTGTTTTATGAAAGCAATAAGACTCTCTAATAACTCTCGAATAACACCTGTTTATGGGATTTATTAAGGATAATGCCACGCCCCCTCGCACCGTGTTGCTTTATTCAAACAAAGAAATAAAATGCAGACTTCTGATTTCCGAATTCGTTTCTGATTTTGGTTTATTTGAGAGGACGGCACGTCCCACCTTTATAAAGACAGAGTTTATGAATCTTGTCGCGGTTAATAAATAAGACGTGTATTTTTGACCTTTTTCCCGGAGCTTTGAAGCTTTATGAAAAATGCATGGGGACGTGGCTGGCAGGCGGCGTGACCGTCCACCGGCGGCGGGCTGGAGGCAGAGCGGGAAAGTGCACAGGAAACCAGCATGACCATGGCAACCACAAAACCAGCGCCGCGTTTCGAGAAACCGTTTCCAAAAAGGTTTTAAAGCAGAAAACAGACGGCAAATCAACAGAGAACGTCGAGGGGCGAGAAGTGGATGGGAAGAAAGGAGAAGCGGGGGGGGGGGGGTTGTGGCACGGCGATGAAAAATAGCTCGCTTCAGGCCACGGCACAAGTCAAGTCCTTGCAGGTTTGATTGCTCGGGGCTTAATTAGCCTCGGAGAAGCGTGGCGAGCTACTTGTCATCTTGCAGTATTTTCTGGCGCAGCGCGAACCTCGCGGTGAGCCATTCAATCATCTCAAAGCCGACGTCCCATTCCACCCTCTCGCCTCGCTTCTATTAATGAGACATGTTACGCCGCTTCAGGAAATGCGGGGAGACGTACACACGGTTCCAATAAACGCGAAACCAAAAGGTCTCGGGTGAGGCGCTGTTTATCCGGGCGTGAGGACGAGCCTGTCCCCCCTCGTACACAGACGTCCTCGTACATAGCCGTTATATAACCACCTGTTTATCGGATCGCCTTTTTGCACCGCCGCCGTGTGCAGGTTCTCAGACGTGTTCTCTTTATTGTTTGCGTGATGCTCTCCATGTGCCGTAAATATTGTTTGATGGTAGACAGCAATGGAAACACTGTTTACACCCTCTAATCATGGACCTCTACTCAGGTTCTACAGTATTTATGATAAATAGGTATTAGAAATCAGGTCGTTACGCTCTTTAATTCTGATTGGCTGAGCCGTTTGTCCAGACGTGACATCATTAACAATAACACACCCCTCTTCACATTCGTATCAATGCGTGATGTACAATACATATTTTGTTTTTCGATGTTTTTGATAAATTGCGTTCTGTAATGTGGCCACTAGACGGCAGTGTTTGATGATTAGAGAAACCAGAACTCTGCTACTCAGTGATCAGCGTTCACTTTAAAAAACACTCTAGATTACATCGCAGAAGAGCAGATTATTAATGATTTTGTCGTTAATAAAATCGTAAATATTTCAAGTTGGCAATTACTTTTTTTTGGTCTTTGATTTTTTTTTGGTAAGTGCTTGCAGACACTGGTTGCTTTAGTTTGTAACCTGTTTTTAAGCTGCATTTGATTTAAAGACAGGTCTCCAAAATTATTAATGTACAGAAAATACCTATAGACCTGTTTATATATTAATGATCAGCAATACCTAATGAGTAGGAGGCCAGATTGTAGGATCTGTTATTAAAGTCCATTATTAAAGCATTAGGGTGTGAAAGGGCGTGGCTTTAATTCTAAATAAACCCCATAAAGAGGTGTTATTAGTCCCGGTGTGTAGTGGAGTACAGCGCCACCTCTTCACATGATTTATTCTCAATAATACACAACCTCCAGAGTCTGACTGCTTTTATAAAACACTTACAAACACACTGTAATAAAAAAACAAGCTCTGATTCAGAAATGTCTTTATTAAAAACAAAATCATTAATAATCTGATCTTCCGCAACGTAAACTAGTCCCGTTTATAAAGTGAACGCTGCTCGCTGAGTAAGAGGATTCTGGTTTCTGTAACGATCATACTAATAAAAATAAAATAAAAAAACGCAGTTTATAAAAACAGTTGGGAAAATAATGTATTGTCTATCACACATCGATACGAATGTGAAGCGCTCAGAGGGGCGTTAACGAGGTCACGGCTGGACACACAGCTCAGCCAATCAGATTTAAGGAGCGGAATGACCAGTTTGATAATTAATTTAATGGGGGGGGGGGGTTCCCTTATGCCTAATGTCCAGGGGAGAACGTTTTGGACACTGGGCAGATACACCCAGGACAGGGCGCCAATCTATCACTGGGTACACACTCAGGCACACACACTATATGGGGCAATTCAGCGTCATACCTTAAATCCATGCTTTTGGAACTGTAGAATGACACTGAAGAACCCTAAGGAAACCATGTGGACATGGGGAGAACAGGCAAACTGGCCCAAGCCAAACCTGCAAACCAGGTGCAGTTAACGCGGGCGGGAAATCATGTGACGGCATGGGGCAGGAGAAAAACGAATTAATGAAGTTAATTAACGAGCGACGGCGTTCCAATCGTATTCCACGTTGTCGTTTTGTACTAATGGAGTTGAAAGCGTCTCGTCATTATAGCACCTCGTCCTCACTGACGAGCCTCTCCAATTAAAACATGACGAACCCGGACTGAACAGACGACGGGCATCTTTATAAAAATAGCTGGGGCAGATTATTCGTTTCCTGTCTGCCGCAGCCCCTCCTGCCTCCGCACCGCCGATCGATACGCAACACGACTCGAGACGAATCAGAACCACGCTGCGTATCAAACCCACTGCTCCACCAGCCTCTGCTCCTCATTCCAGATACATAAAGCCTGCATACACCCCCCCCAACACACACACACACACACACACACACCTGACAGGACCCACACTGAGGATGTTCAACATTAAGGAGAATTAAATCAGAATCAAACCCACATCTCCCTGATTTCATTATTTATTTATTTTATTTTATTTAATTTATTTACGTTTGCTTTGGGGCGACACGGTGGCTTAGTGGTTTAGCATGTTCTCCTCCCAGCGCTGGGGATCCAGGTTGGAATCCCGATCTGGGTGGAGTTTGCATGTGTCTGCATGAGTTTCCTTTCACAGTCTAAAAACATGGATTCAAGGTCAATTGAATGCTCTAAATTGTCCCATATAGAGTGTGTGTGTGTGTAATAATAATAATAATCTAATAATAAGAGGGGGGGGCGGCACGGTGGCTTAGTGGTTGGCATGGTTTCCTCTCAGCACTAGGGATTCCTGGTTTGAATCTCAATCTGGGTGGAGTTTCCATGTTCTCCCCGTGTCCGCGTGGGTTTCCTCCGGGTTCTCAGTTTTCCTCCCACAGTCCAAAAATCAAGTCAAATTGCCCCATATAGAGTGTGTGTGTGTGTGTGTGTGAGTAAGTGTGTGCCCAGTGATAGATTGGCGTCCTGTCCTGGGTGTATCTGCCCAGCGCCCGAAACGTTCTCCCCTGGATGGGCATGGGAAACATCCCCCCCCCCAACGACCCTAATAGAGGATAAAGCAGGAGATAATGGATGGATGAATAATAATAAGAGGATGAAGAACCTTAATGAACTTCCACACTAATTGAACGTAACCTGCAGATGTGAAGCTCTCGCCGTCCGTCTCCTGAACGGAACGGAACACCAACGCGATGAGGGACCCAGCAGAACCCGGGTGCTTCGGGTAAATACCATCAGGTCTGCTGAAGCGGAACGTCTGTGAAGCTGTAAAGTGCCAGCTCGGCTCATCATAACAACGGATCTGCGCTTCGGGGCAAAGCCTCGAGGCAGAAAGTGCTGAGGGTGCAGAGTGACTGTATACTTCACCGCTGCGCCTCAACTCTTTTAAGATGCCACAGCACCCCCCCAACCCCACCCCCACCTACCCCCCCGTTCCCCTGTCACCGATTCCCAAACACCGGCGTTTTGAGAAGCCAGCATCTTCCCTTTCTAACATCTTCTCCAGCTCCTCATTTAAAACCGATCAGCATCTGATCTACAACCCACCGATCCTCCACCTCGGGCCGACGCCCGTCCGATCTGGGAGCACGGCGATCAGACGATGGCCTAACCCAAAGGAGTTCAAGGTTCACACGCACGGACATGCAGCTCGTTACCCACGATGCATCCCTGCTTTATCTCGGGGCCATCCGTCGAATGACTCGAATCGGAAACGCCGCATTGATTCAGCCGTGTTCATTCATACATTTATTATCTTCCGCTTCATCCTATATTAGGGGGGGGGGGGGGGGCTCTGGACAGATACACCCAGGACAGGACGCCAATCTATCGCTGGGCACACACTCACTTAGACACACACACACTCTATATGGGGCAATTTGAAGAACTCCATTGACTTGATCCATGTTTTTTGGACTGTGGGAGGAAACCGGAGAACCCGGAGGAAACCCACAGGGACAAGGGGAGAACATGGAAACTCCACCCAGATGGGGATTCGAACCCGGAATCCCCAGCACTGAGAGGAGAACATGCTAAACCACTAAGCCACCGTGCCGCCCTCTTCAGCCATGTTTGTTATGAAAATAAATAAATAAATGGACGTTAAAGGCAAAATTGAGTTGATGTGAATGAAACGGAAGTCCGAGGCTCTGACGGCTCTGATTTCAGGGTTCGGGACGTCGGAATAGGTTCACACGCTCGCTTCCTTTTTTAAAAAAACTCTACATCCAGCCAAACGGTTCAGACTGCGATGTTTTATTAATGAGAATCAGAGACGACGAGAACACTGCTGCTGTTCCGACTTTAAATCCGAAGTCAGATCTGCTTTACGCTCTTACGGCTTCAAAAAAAAACAAAAAAAAAAAAAAGGAAGAAGAAGCTGTCCGTCAGCGGATGGATTCCTCCAGGCCGTGTCTCACGCCGACGTGGAACGCTCTGTATGGAGCTCTGAGCTCATGATGGGGCCAAGTCCAAAACTACTTATGACTAGAAACAAGGCAACAGAATCTTCATTAACATCTAAATGACTCATTATTATTATTATTATTATTATTATTATTATTATTATTAATAATAATCGGCGGCACGGTGGCTTGGTGGTTTAGCATGTTCGCCTCTCAGCGCTAGGGATTCCCGGTTCGAATCCCCATCTGGGTGGAGTTTCCATGTTCTCCCCGTGTCTGTGTGGGTTTCCTCCGGGTTCTCCGGTTTCCTCCCACAGTCCAAAAACATGGATCAAGTCAATTGAATTCTCAAAAAAATTGCCCCCTATAGAGTGTGTGTGTGTGAGTGAGTGTATGCCCAGCGATGGATTGGCGCCCTGTCCTGGGTCTATCTGCCCAGCGCCCGAGACGTTCTCCCCTGGATGGGCATGAGGAACCCCACCGCGACCCTAATAGAGGATAAGCGGGAGATAATGAAAGAATGAATTATTATTAATAATATTATTATATACCAGTGTAGAGTCCTGAAAGTTATTATAGTTTGTTCTGTGCTCCATCAACACATTATTTAATTTCATTTCATTTATTTAACGCGACCCTAGTAGAGGATAAAGTGGAAGATAATGGATGGAATGTTTTGGATTATTATGTTTTGCCAAAATCAAAACAAAAAAAAAAATTACCAAAAAAAGGATCAACATGTAATTAAACTGTACTGCTGTTATGAAATTAAATTAAATTAAGTTGTAATGAAACATCATTACCGCGTCACACTCATTACAGTTTTATTCGCTACGCAAAAAACTTGGAGCATTTCTTGATTTTAAAGGTTAATTGTTAAACTTAGAGAAGTATAAAGAGTAACACCAATCAATAAATACAATCTATATGTCATGTTTAAGTGAAATAATAAACATCATAGTTCTGCTCCTTAAATCTGATTGGCTGAGCCGTGTGTCCAGATGTGACATCATTACTAATGACACACCCCTCTGAGCACTTGTAGTTTGGCCACTAGATGGCAGTATGATTGTTCGAGAAACCAAAATCCTGTTACTCAGCGATGAGCGTTCACTTTATAAACCAGACTAGATTACGTTGTGGAAAATCAGATTACTAATGATTTTAACACATTTCTGAATCAGAGCTTGTTTTTTATTATTATAGTAAGTTTGTAAGTGTTTTATTAAAGCAATCAGACTCGAGGTCGTGTGTTATTGGGAATAAATCCCATAAAGAGGTGACTTTATTAACAGTTATTTAAAGTACGAATCTTCATTAGATTTCAATCAGCTTTTCTGTAAATAAACTTTGTCTGCATTAAAAAAACAATGGAATAAATGTTCTAACCGAGTGAAGTAAAGGGGCGTAGCATGGCGACGGGGCGCGTGCCCATCAACCAGCTGCCAGTTTCTGATCCATTTGAAAGCTCATCGGGCCGAGGCCCAGGGCGTCCGATGGTAACAGCAGCAACAACACGCAAATCAAAAGGCCTTTGAAGATAAAGAAAGTCATTATGTGAACAGCAGAGCGCTAATCACTATCACAGAGTTACGAAGCCAGAATAACCATAGCAGCAAAGTTAAGCACAGCCCTTTAATTCACTCGCTCGCTCGCTCGCCCTCTCGCTCTCTATTTGCACTTGTTCTTGACCCTCTCTCTCTCTTTCCAGCTGTTTCTCTCTCACTTTATTTACATCGTGTTCTCTCTCTCTCTCTTTCACGTCGTCTGTCGCTCTTTCTCTTTATCAATCCAGCTCTTTTTTTCTCTCTCACTTTATTTACATTGTGTTCTCTCTCTCACGTCATCTGTCGCTCTTTCTCTTTCTCTTTCTCTTTATCAATCCAGCTCTTTTGGTCTCGCTCGCCCTCTC
>JAFMOD010000186.1:303189-360980 GCA_019802435.1 Corydoras maculifer
CTGCCCGGTTCTGCCTGTCTGATCTAATGGATGTCCTCGGTTGCTTAACAACAATTGAGTAAGACAGAGGAGCCTTTCAGCCTCCTAAATAAAGCAGACTAAAACAGTTGTACCCTCACGGTCACGGGCTGGCGGTCGCTCTGCCGAGAGCGCCGACGTTCTCCGTCTAATTAGGAAATAGTTTTAAATCGCTGTTTATTTGAATAAATATCTTGTGTTACATCGGGGGGGGGGGGATTCTTGCCAAAAACACTGCGCTGGTCTTGTTGTCCGTCACCACGTCCTACGTTTGTAAGGACAGCGTTTTAAGGCTCTGGCTCGTTCACCCAAGGACGTTCAGCAGTCTTTAATCCACATTTAGTTTCTTGGCAGTGGGAACACTTACATGGCCGCCAGGATGCCATCACAAACAGTAGAAATGACAATAATAGTTTTGACCAGCAGGGGGGGTGTGTGCAAATGAAGCTCCGAGCCAATTGGATTAGAGAGCTTGGAGTTTTCACGAGGCGCCATCAGCCCAACACTACCTCCATCCTCGGCCGTGGCACACCTTGAGATTTAGTGCTCTCGGTTGCCAGATAGGTCCGGCATGCGCACCCTGCACTTTATTTTTCTCGGTTGCAAGACTGTTTAGTTTATGCACTGTAGCATTCTCGGTTGCCAGATTGGTTTGTTTAGCGTGGTTTGATTCTTGGTTACCATATTGGTTTTGTATGAGCACCTGGCTCTTTATTATTCTTGGTTGCCAGATTGGTTTATTTAAGCACTGTAGTTTCACGGTTGCCAGATAGGGTCGGTTATACGCGTCTAGCACTTTAGTGTTTATGGTTGCCAGACTGCTTCGGTTATGCGCATCTTGTGGTTTAGTATTTTTGGTTGCCAGATTGTTTAGGCACTGTAGTTTATCAGTTGCCAGATAGGGTCTGTTATATGCGTCTAGCACTTTAGTGTTTATGGTTGCCAGACTGCTTCGGTTATGCGCATCTTGTGGTTTAGTATTTTTGGTTGCCAGATTGTTTAGGCACTGTAGTTTATCAGTTGCCAGATAGGGTCTGTTATATGCGTCTAGCACTTTAGTGTTTATGGTTGCCAGATTGGTCGGTTATGCGCGTCTTGTTGTTTAGTATTTTCGGTTGCCAGATTTGTTTATTTAAGCACCGTAGTTTCTAGGTTGCCAGATAGGGTCTGTACGCGTCTATCACTATAGTGTTCTTGGTTGCCAGATAGGGTCGGTTATACGCGTCTAACAGGTTAGTGTTTTTGGTTGCCAGATTGGTTTGGTTATGCGCTCTTGTGGTTTAGTATTCTCAGTTGCCTGATTGGTTTATTTATTCATTGTAGTTTCTTGATTGCCAGGTAGGTTTTGGCAACGTGTCTAGCACTATAGTGTTCTTGGTTTATGCACGTCATGCACTGTAGTAATCTTGATTGCCAGATAGGTTCGGGATACGTGCCTAGTGCTTCAGCTTCCTAGTGTTCTCGGTTGCCAGTTTGGTTATGCGCGTCTAGTGCTTCAGCCTTCTCGGTTGCCAGATTGGTTTGGTTGTGTGGTTTATTTTGTATTTGGTTTATTTCCATATGTGTTTTGTTAAAAAAACTCTGGTTCTCTTTACTTATTTTAGTCCCCGTTTTGTCTTTCAGCTGCAGTAAGTAGCGCCAATGTCCCCTGGTCTGGTTGGCACTGGCGTCATCAAGGGGCAGTCGTGACATTATCCTTGGACTTAACATTTTTTAATACTCTGTGTTAAGAACGGTAGGTTCTAACAGCCACTGTAGGTGTTCTGATCTGATCTTTTGTTCAAATAGTGCAAGGGAGCCACTTTGAGTTGGGGAGGATATTAACTTTTTATTATCCTCGTCCCGACTACAAATCCAAGCACTACTGACTCCATAACTGAAGGACGGTACAGAGACAGGTTGTGACACAGAGTGTGTGTTTTTGTGAGGGTTTTGTGAAAGAATCATCATTTCGATCAGAGCTGAAGTGCACGGTCACCCCGTATCATCCTCCCATAAACCTCTCCTCGCTTCCCAGAGGTCTCGGGCTGAGAGGAAAAATCCCATTACTGTGCAAACAGCCGCCGACACTCCAGCCCGGCCAATTACAGCTCTCAGAGTTAAAGCTAACCAGCGTCCACCGTGTGTATGTGAAACAATCGCCGGGCCTGCCAGCGGGGGCGCTCATTTAAAGATAATTTGATATGATTGTCTCGGAGAGAAAAAGAGAAAACCCGAAATACGGCGAGGACAGAAAATTTTATGAAATTTCTGCTCCAGCGCAGCAGGTGCTCGGCGCGAGGACGTCCACCAAACAGAGAGTGGCCATCTTTGACGATTGGGACGTCAAAGACGCATAGAGGGAGATATTTATATCAAATCAAATGGCACATTCGGGTGGCGTTGTGGTTGGCATGTTCTCCTCTCAGCACTGGGGACCCAGGTTCGAATCCAGGTCTGGGTGGAGTGTCCATGTTCTCCCCGTGTCCAAAAATTTATTCTCTAAATTGCCCCATATAGAGTATGTAGGTGCGTGTGTGTGAGTTATAGATTGCCCCCCTGTCCTGGGTGTATCTGCCCAGCACCCCGAAACCTGAAGCCAGCACCTGCTCCCCTGGATGGGCATGGGGAACCCCCCCACCTTCGGGTGCTGGGCAGATCGCCTACACCCAGGACAGGGCGCCAATCTATCGCTGGACACACTCACACACACACACTCTATATGGGGCAATTTGGAGAACTCAATTGACTTGATCCATGTTTTGGGACTGTGGGAGGAAACCGGAGAACCCGGAGGAAACCCACACAGACACGGGGAGAACATGGAAACAGTGTTCTCACCACCCAGATTGGGATTCGAACCGGGAATCCCTAGTGCCGAGGGGAGAACATGCAAAACCACTGAGCCAACGTGCATCCCCACCTATATGACATATAATACTTAAAATTCCATTCATTCATTGATTTATTACCTTTAGCTTAAATAGGGTTAAATAGGGAGGGGGGTTCCCAATGCCCATCCAGGGGAGAACGTTTTGGGCGCTGGGCAGATACACCCAGGTCCTGGGCACACTCAGTTACTCTGTATGGGGCAATTTAGGGGATTCCTTCCATTTGGTCGGACTTGTTGGACGCTTAGTGGTTTCATTAATTTATTTTCCGCTTGCTTTTTCATTCATTCATTCATTATTTTCATCTTAATCCTCTACTAGGGTTGCAGGAGGGGGGTACACCATCACTGGACACACACACACTCAATATGGGGCAATTTAGTGCATTCAATTCACCTTGAATTTGACCATGTTTTTATGGGAGGAAACCAGAGAAGACACGGGGAGGACATGCAAACTCCACCCAAATTGCGGTTCGAACCGGGAATCCCCAGTGCTGAGAGGAGAACATGCCAACCAACATGCCAATCTACATTACAAAGTTTTTTTTTAAAAACCCTCACATCTGTCTCACCTTCACTCTCACAGCATTCAGTGCCTCTGTCCATGGCACTGGCCTTCTGCCGCCACACTGCACCCCCTCCACCCCCCACCCCCCGACTGAGGCTCTAAATTAAACCCCCACAAAGCGCAAACTCATGCTGGCCGCTCTCCAAACGACCCAGACGTGACGGCCGGCCCCCGTGTGGAGACCCACCGCCGTGTGAGAGGTGACCGCAGCACCTGTTCTCTGGCCGGCGTTCTATTTAACTCCAATTAAGCCGTTGTTTATGTTCTCATCTCCGGAGTCCCTGCCAAGGCACGCCGCTGGAACACAATCTAATCGGACGGTTTGTTTGAACGTGTCACAGAGCAGAACGCAGGGGCATTTAGGCAGGTCATTCAGAACCGTTAGGAGGCGCCTCTTAATCACGCGTTCAAAAGGATTTGGACTACAACTGTATGCCTCCATCTTCATTACAACAAGGGTCTCGCTCAAGGACCTGCATTGGTAACTTCAGTGGACCTGGGATTTGAACCAACAACCTTCAGATTAATAGCTCAACATCTGTACCCCTGAGCCACCACCATTATCTTCCTCTTTATCCTCTATTAGGGTTGCAGGGGAGTTTCCCCATGCCCATCCAGGGGAGAACGTTTTGGGCGCTGGGCAGATACACCCAGGACAGGGGGGCAATCTATCATTGGGTACACACTCACTCACACAGACACACTCTATATGGGGCAATTTGGAGAGCTTAATTGACCATGATCCATGTTTTTGGACTGTGGGAGGAAACCGGAGAAAAACACACGCGGACACGGGGAGGACATGGAAACTCCACCCAGATGGGGATTCGAACCGGGAATCCCTAGTGCTGAGAGGAGAACATGCTAAACCACTAAGCCACTGTGCCGCCCGATATATATTTTATATATTTCTATTTATTTGTAATAGCAACAGTAGTTACAACTTCTCACTGAATTGTGGTCACGTTGTGATGCCATCTTCAGTGAACACAGATATGGAACCCAAAACTTTTTTTAATTACTCTTTAAAAGTGTCTGTATAGACGAGCAAATAAGCCCGGCTTTAATTAACTGCATTTCTAAATTTCCAAACGTAGTGAAGCGGCAGCGACCCGGTGATGGTCATCGTGTTCGTCTCTCTATCGTGGCTTCGACAGAAACGCACAGCGTTCGCATGACCTTCGTTCGGAAGTTCGTTAAAGTGGATGGGGGGGGGGGGTCTAACGACGGTGACAGGCCTCGTCACATGAGCGCCATCGGTATAACGACGGCGATTATGTTCTGAACTGATCAGAAGGTCGGCGGTGGACGGATGGGCGCTTTGGCGTGTTCTCTCTGAGACTGTCACGTCTGCTGAATGAGGTCAGTTTTAAATCATGCATGCTCCGCTCACTGATGGTCTTTATCATTTAAAATATTTGTTGAGAATGCTTTTAAGCTGCAGCGTATGTATAATGTATGTGCATAAATACCTCCACCACTCTGCATTCTCTGTCCGAGGACAAAGAGACAGTTCGCGAGGCGGCCGAGGCGGACGTCACATTCCCCATGCGGATGGAAATTGCTCATATTCATCGTGCATTGCTTGTGCACGCATGAGTTTTAGATTATACATAATGTATAGCTCCAGAGCATAACTGCAGCTTCCCTGCAAACGAATTATATTAATGTCCGGCACGGCTGCCGACTGGACAGGGTAATAAGTAGGTGTGGGGCTGCATGGTGATGATGGTCACGGCAGCTGTGTCTGCACAACCAGAGTTCTAAATTAGATACAGAAATGTATAAAGTACCGAACACATTAAGGGTCATTTTTAAGGGTCACTATTTGAAGACGGGCAGTTCTGGTTCTTAAATCTGATTGGCTGAGCCGTTTATCCTGATATCCTTATATTAATCTGCATAAAACAGCGAGCCGATTCTCCATCAGCACTAAACTCTGTTTTTTATAAGCTGTGTTCTATAATTTTGTATTTGTGTAAGTATTTGGCTTTTCAGAGAAACTGTAATCCTGTTACTCAGTGAGCAGCGGACTGGATTACGTCGCAGAAGAGCAGATTATTAACCATTTTGCTTTCAAAATCGAAGCTTGTTTTTTTATTATTACAGTGTGTTTGTGTTTTTTTAAGGCAGTCAGACTCTCGAGGTTGTGTATTATTGTGAATAAATCACGTAAAGAGGTGGAGCTGTACTCCACTCCACGCTGTACTCCACTACTTGTCATTTTTTTATTCAAAAGAACTGAAAATACAAAACGCGTGGAAACATACAAGACGTTTTATAATATTACTCTTAATGGAACCTTTAAAAAGACTTTTATTCTATATTGGATTTCCGGGTATAAATGAGGCCCTCGTGATAAAGAGTGTTATTTTTAGTATTTTAGTCGATGGCACGTTTCTCAGAGTGCAGTTTTATGGCTTGGTGAAGGCTGGAGGAGGACGGTGCGAGTGCAGGAGCAGGACACCGACGACTGAAGCATGCGAGGGTTTGGCGAGGTGGAGGTGAGGTGGAGGTGGGGTGGAGGCAGTGGGCCTGGCGTGTTTACCCTGAGCGAGGTGGGGACTGATTCACTGTGTTGTGATTGAATATTAATCACAGAGACGGCGCGAGGCATCGCACTCACAGCTCCTCACTGAATGTTTACTGAGCAATCACTGTTTAATTTACAGCATTATCCAGCAGCTGCTGCACGTCCACCTCCTCCATCACACACACACACACACACACACACACACACACAGCTAAATCAAAAATCTTTTGCTTAAAAGTTTATAAATAAAAATAAAACTGTTTATTATTAAAGACGCTGAGAATCTAATTTATGCTTCTATAATATTAACATTAAAACTTAACGAGTAAACATTTTATATATATATATATATATATATATATATAATTATATATTGGCTTGAAAATTTACATTGGCTCAATTACAAAATTATAGGTTGGCATGTTCTCCTCTCAGCTCTGGGGATCCAGACTCAAATCCTGATTGGGGTGGAGTTTCCATGTTCTCCCCGTGTCCGCATGGGTTTCCTCCGGTTTCTCCGCTTTCCTCCCACAGTCCGAAAATGCGGATTCAAAGTGAACTGAATGCTCTAAATTGCCCCATAGAGTGTGTGTCTGTGTGGGTGAGTGTGCCCAGTGATAGAGGCCAGCCTCCGAAATGTTCTTCCCTGGATGGGCATGGACACGACCCTCTATTAATCCTCTATTAGAGTCGTGGGTGGGGTGTTGGGTTCCCCATGCCCATCCAGTGATAACGTTTGGGGTGCTGGGGAGATACACCCTGGACAGGATGCCAATATATCACTGGGCATTCAATCTACCTTAAATCCGTGTTTTCGGACTGTAGGCGGAAACCGGAGAACATACAAACTTTTGAGAGGAGAACATGCTGACCACTACACCACCGTGCCGCCTAATAGAAACGTTATATGAAATAATAATCTCATTAACGATCGTTTCATGCCATAGTTACTCGCCTTTGATGATCATGAGGAGACGAAGAACATACCGACTGAGGGAGCCTGAGATCACCAGGAGGGAGACGAAATGAGAAGCAGATAAGTGGATTACAGACGAGCGAGAGTTCTCATTGTGGGAAAATGAAAGGCTGAATGAGGGTGACCCTGAGGGAGAAAGCGCCGAGTCAGCATGCGGAGATGAAGAAGTGTGAGAGCTGAACGGGAAGGAAAACATTTGGCGTGCCGGGTGATCACGGCGTTTGTAACCGGGACGGAATGAAAGTAATGAGAACCGGGGCTGACGGGTGGAGAGCCTCAGCTCCCCCGAGCGGGAGGTGTGCCGCCACGTAAAGCTCTCACATCCCCGAGGAGAGGACCGAGGAGGAGGAGGAGAGGAGAACCACGACTCCACTGTTACACCGACATCCGGTTACCAACACTGATACAGACGTCACGACATAACAGAACAGACAGCTGCTCTCGCTCATATTTACATCCATCCATTGTCTTTAGCTTTATATTATTTATATTAGGGTCCATAGGATGGGGGGGGGGGGGGTTGAGAGACAGGGCGCCAATCCATCACTGGGCACACACTCACTCACACAGACACACTGTATATGGGGCAATTTGGAGAACTTAGTTGACTTGATCCATGTTTTTGGACTGTGGGAGGAAACCGGAGAACCCGGAGGAAGCCCACGCGGACACAGGGAGGACATGCAAACTCCACCCAGATGGGGATTCGAACCGGGAATAAAGATGATAAAGCGAAAGATAAATGTGTGTATATATAAAATATCCTGTACACACTTTAATACACATTTATTAATTTATTAAGATTATAATAATTAGTAACGGGAGTTGAAAATGTGATCTATACAAAACGAATGCCATGTTTATTCATTTCATTCATTATCTTCCACTTAATCAACTTAAATTAGAGTCGTATATAGTTATATATTTATATATATAATTATATTGTATAACTTTAATTATGATGCTTTAAAACTTTGTTCTTCTAAATGATTGTGACGATTGTATGGCATAGTGGTTTAGCATGTTCTCCTCTCAGCGTAGGAGATCCATGATCGAATCCTAATCTGGGAGTTTGCATGTTCTCCCCGTGTCCGCAAAGTACAAAAACAGGGATTTAAGATGAATTCATTCTTAATCCTCCAAAAAAAAGAAAGAAAGAAATCTAATTGCAGTTCTTTTACGTCGGCTCATTTAAAACACCGCTGTTTGTCTGAAGAAGGCACGTGTGATTCATCTTTCGCACTTTAGCCGCTTATTTATTACATATTTCAGATAATTAGTTAAAGAAACGTTTTTAACGTGCATTTCCCACAGAAGCTCATTAGTTCCACTGCCGCCTGGCTGAAATTCAAATGTAATTTTCAGCGTCCACGCCGAGCACCGCGGAGTCATTATACTCCATGCAGGGGACACAAACCGGGACGGAAAGAATATTATGGGATATGAGAATCTGCGGGAGGATCGCCATCGTGTTTTTCGCTTTAAAGTTAAAAAGAAAAATAATTCTTAGACTTTTTGATATTTCAGGAAACATGGCGCTGATTGTTTACAGAATTATTTCCGTGTTTTGGAATCCAGTGAGTTCATCACAACCATCAAAATGACGAGCTGTAAATTAAATAATATTAAACAATGCAAATCATTCCTGTAGGAACATTATTTAATGTGGTATATAAAAAAAAGCCCAGCGCAGTGGCTTAGTGGTTTGGCATGTTCTCCTCTCAGCGCTAGGGATTCCCGGTTCGAATCCCCATCTGGGTGGAGTTTCCATGTTCTCCCTGTGTCCACGTGGGTTTTCTCCGGGTTCTCCGGTTTCCTCCCACAGCCCAAAAACATGGATCACGGTAAATTGAGTTGTCCAAATTGCCCCATATAGAGTGTGTCTGTGTGAGTGAGTGTGTGTCCAGTGATAGTTGGTGTCCTGTCCTGGGTCTATCTGCACAGCGCCCGAAACGTTCTCCCCTGGATGGACATAATTTCCCCTAATAGAGGATAAGGCGGAAGATAATAGATGGATGGATATAAAAAATAAAATCAGGGCACGGTGGCTTAGTGGTTGGCATGTTCTCCTCTCAGCACTGGGGACTTGGGCTTGAATCCCAATCTGGGTGGTTTGCATGTTCTCCCCGTGTCCGCGTGGGTTTCCTCCAGGTTCTCCGGTTTCCTCCCACAGTCCAAAAGACATGGATTCAAGGTAAAATGAAATGCTCTAAATTGCCCCATATAGTGTGTATGTTTGTGCCCAGTGATGGATTGGTGAAACGTTCTCCACTGGATGGGGATGGGGATGGGAATGCTCCCCCCCCCATAGAGTGTGTGTGTACCCAGTGATAGGTTGGCACCCTGTCCTGGGTGTCTTTGCCTAGCACCCGAAACGTTGACGGCGGTTGTCGTTAGTTTAACGTGAAACAGTCGATTAGACATTTTGTAGAATGTATTTAAAATGTTTCCTAACGGGATTGTTTATGCAAATTAGCTTTAAAACGAGTTTGTGTGTGGGATTTCATCTTTTAAAGGGCTGACTTCGTGGTTTCTTAACATCGGCTCTGAGGTTACTCCAGAGCCGACTCTTAAAAACTTCTGAGGAAAGAAAATGTCTTTAAATTCTCCGCCATTCGTCTCCTCTTTTCAAAAGGCTGCTGGGTAATTTTCCTGCCGGTCGGGTCAGTAAAGCTGAAACGTGGGCGAGTCAGATCTCCGGGCCCCGAGTCTCCAGAAAGCTCCGAAACTTATCATGATAAGAAAGAAAGTCTGTTTTGAATCTCAACATTACGTTTGACTCGTTCGGCGCGGCGCTGCGCAAAAAAGAGACGCTGCCGTGGGGGAGCGCGAGGACGGGAGCGCGAGGACGGGAGGCGGCAGCCATTCTCCAGAGAAGGCCTTCATAACGCAAAGATCTCACGCTCCATTCCAGCCCCTCCAGCCTGACGCATTCGTCTCCCGAGACCTGGGGGCTTTTTTTTTAAGGCACCACATTCCTCGACGCTTCTTTTCGGGCATCAAACCGAACAGCACGGCTCTTAGTCTCAACGCCACCGCGAGTCCCGGCAACCTCTCAGAGACGACGGCTTCAGAAAACATACAGATGATTACAGCTGTGTGAAAAGCTTTTTAGATACAAAGCCAATCGCTTTTTAGTCCCTAATTTAAAAGTGTATTCTGAAGCATGGCGGCACGGTGGCTTAGTGGTTGGTGTGAGAAAAATATATTTTCTTATGTCTTTTGATCACTCACAAACTTATGGTCACTTTTTATATAATCTGTTTTTCACCTGCATGTATCAGGCACCAATTGTTGGACAATCGGGGGTGTAAGGGCGTTTTGCCCTAGGCACCGATTCAAGGACGATAATGAGTGCGTCAGGACGACTCGCCCCAACACTCGATTGAAGAAAGAAGGAAGTGTAGGGGCTGTTTCGACTCAGGACACCGAGACGAATCAGGGCACTGAATTAATTGCGGGTGACGGAACGGTTGAGCCCGTCTGCCGGCTTGAACTTTCTTACTTATGGTACCATCTTCACGAAATGAAGAACCAAAACCCAAAGAGTCGTCCGCACACCGGGCGCCATGATTAAACTTTCTTATTTATAGTACAACTGAATTATACTAATTGTAATATACACGGCCAACTGGACGCTGCACGCTCAAGACTAATATTACCACCAGAGGGCGAACTGACGACGTGGTACACAAGAACAACCTTAAAAATAATTATTGGTATATTTTCGCTTAGTTGAATTATAGTTACGCTAGTATACAATATAACCAGGTTGTGAACTGAATTCCATAATAACCAAATGATGACAACGTAATAGACAATAGGATTGGCACACCAAGTAAACCTCACACACGGAGCCTCGCACACGGAGCCTCGCACACGGAGCCTCGCACATTGCAGTCATTTATATTGCACACGATGCGCTGATTAAAACCTAAAAAAGAAGGAGGCCTTACCTAAGAGGTGCAACGTTTCTCCTCTTTTTTGTCACCAAAAGAGCTTTGAAAAGCAACATTGGGAAAGGGTCGAGATAAAAATGGGCTGACATGACGTTTTAATTTCACCGTTATCCCTCCCATCTCAAAGGCAATTATCGGAGCAAGAAAAACTCAAATTGCCTTTGATATGGGTAATTTTTAATTTCACAGCGCCACAAAAGCCGATATGAAATCTTTATATTCGTGACTGAAGCTCCGCACACACCAAAAAAAAAAAAAGACAAGGGACGAGGCTTTCAAAAGGGCTTTTCATCTCAGAGGGCCGTTTAGCCATTCAGCGCACCTCTCCACCGTAATTCACTGCGTTTCCAGATTAGGACGGGACCGGCCACGTTCAGACCACGAGCGTTTTAAATTCATAGGTGGTCGTTGACATGGCGCAGCGTAGCTCCACGCCGTCATAAATTATGTATGGCTTTATTAGCACGTCCCGCCGAAATACGCAGAGGAAAATGTTTATACTGATGAATGAAAACTACGAGAGGAACCGACGTTCAGCATCTCAGGTGAGTCGGATCTTTTGATTTTTGAAAAAGGCAGAAAGAACGAGCTGATGCAAAAATGGTCGTCTCAACTCATTTATTGAGAACAAAGAGAATTCTTCATGAACACCGTCAGTAACCAGCGGCTCTGCCTCCCTCAGCGTTCAGGTGCTGTGAACGCCTCCGGGTCTGAGTGAGAGAGAGCCCCCCGCAGTGCTTACCTGTGTATATATCCGTTAAGTCTAGTTCCCGCCCCCAACTGCCTAAGCCAATCACAAATTACCGTCCTAGGTTTTAAATCAGCCAATCCCAGCCCAGTATTATGGTTCGAATCTAGCTTGCCCCACCCCACTTCCCAATGGCAGCACGAACACATAAGAGTCCTTTGTTTGAATACAAACTTTCGGCCATTTTGGGACTCTTATTATGTGCAAGTCATTAAAAATTCCTGACAGGTGTCGTACGGTAGGTAGAGATGATGACAATCATGTGACACATACAGGAGCCTCACAGAACAGAGAACGGGTTCCGGAACCTTCAGGGGACCCACGCCAATCACCACCACACCATACGATTACCATATATAGCACCGGGCGGTGGCTTAGTGGTTTCAGGTTCAAATCCCAATCTGGGTGGAGTTTGCATGTTCTCCCCGGATTTCCTCCCACAGTCCATAAACAAGGATTCAAGGTCAATAGAATGGTCTAAATTGCCCCACATAGTTTGTGTGAGTGTGCTTAGTGATAGATGATAGAACCCCCCCCCCACCCCACATCCTTCACCGTCCTCATCATGTTGTAGTGTCTCCGTCTGTACCGCAGACGCACGGCGGTGTTTTGTTAATCAATTCGAGGTGGTAATCTGTTAAAAGGTCGGAGACCCCCCCCACCCCACACCCCCCCAAATAACAGAACGTTATCTTTGTAAGTCGTGGCTCCTGTGATTATATATATATATATATATATATATATATACACACACACACACACACACACACCCCCGTACCATCACCCTAATACAATGAATTTCACTCAGCAACATGACGGCCGACACCTTTGCACTAAGGCCTATGAAAAACGGCTGCGTTGATGTTTCTCAGATTGCGCCCGCTCCATTCGCTCGGCGCCACGGGCAACGCCAGGCGGAACCCAGAAAACAATCAAGATAAATCAAGGAAATTTCATCTCGGGGCAGAACGGGTTNCCCACCCCACACCCCCCCAAATAACAGAACGTTATCTTTGTAAGTCGTGGCTCCTGTGATTATTAATCAAGCCTCCGTGTATTACCTGCCCCACTGCCTGCTGCAAATCAGGAGCAGGAGGCAGACGGAGACACCTGAGGTGGTGGTGATGACCTGGACACGGCGCTTCACCACAGATAAGACCTCCCTCACTCTGCAAGTCCCTCTGCACCACCCGCCCCTGGCATTTCAGCACCCCCTCATTAAATCAAAACACAGTGCTGTATTAATAGCCCGTCGGCACTGTTAGCATTTATTTTATGTGAATTCACTCAAACCGGGGGCTTTTTACAAATGGTACAGCTCGCGCCAATCTCCGCGTGAACAATTTACCTGGCTTTTTTAATATATATATATATATATATATATATATATATATATATATATACACACACACACACACACACACCCCCGTACCACCACCCTAATACAATGAATTTCACTCAGCAACATGACGGCCGACACCTTTGCACTAAGGCCTATGAAAAACGGCTGCGTTGATGTTTCTCAGATTGCGCCCGCTCCATTCGCTCGGCGCCACGGGCAACGCCAGGCGGAACCCAGAAAACAATCAAGATAAATCAAGGAAATTTCATCTCGGGGCAGAACGGGTTCCGGGTTCAGGCACGTCGCATGCAGAATGTGGGATGTAGAGATGACCGCGGTTCAGATACGGAGCGCAAAACGCGAGAAAACGATGCTGTTATAAAACAATGTTTAAACTAATAAGACGCGAAGCCCTCACTCACTCACTCACTCACCTCCCAACTTCCCGTGGAGGCAGGAGGCTGAAATTTGGTAGGTTCATTCCTCGCAGCTCACTTATAAAAATAAAGCAGGTTTTAATTTACAAATTCGACCCGAAGCGCTCGGAAGGGTTGAGCCCGTCTGCCGGCTTGAACTTTCTTACTTATGGTACCATCTTCACGAAATGAAGAACCAAAACCCAAAGAGTCGTCCGCACACCGGGCGCCATGATTAAACTTTCTTATTTATAGTACAACTGAATTATACTAATTATAATATACACGGCCAACTGGACGCTGCACGCTCAAGACTAATATTACCACCAGAGGGCGAACTGACGACGTGGTACACAAGAACAACCTTAAAAATAATTGGTATATTTTCGCTTAGTTGAATTATAGTTACGCTAGTATACAATATAACTAATCCATATATGAATTCCATAATAACCAAATGATGACAACGTAATAGACAATAGGATTGGCACACCAAGTAAACAGCCCCCCCCCCCACCTCAAAAAAAAAAAAGTCTTTGAGGTAAAAAAAGAGAGAGTAGGGACGATGGTTCCACTGTTGACCAGTGGACAACGATGCAGAGTGGAGTCAACACCACGGTGAGGTTGCCCCACCAGGCGACATTCCTCACTAGAACGTAGAGAATGAGTCGAAGTGTGTTTTAAAATCTAGAGTGAAGATCAGAGGGGCCAGATCCAGAGATCGTCCTGAGGATCAGAGTCTGAATGCAGCAGCTACAGGGAGCCAATGAGAGAGGAGAGGTGGAGTCACATGACCTCACTTGGGGGGTTGAACATGAGTTTTGAATCAGTGGTAGAGGCCTGAGAGAGCGGCAAGCTTTAAATTACAATAATCGTGCCGGGATAGGACGAGGGCTTGGACTAACAGCCGAGTAGCATGTTCCGTCAAGAAAGGTCTGATGTTCCTGACGTTCCACAGATGTTCTGCCGTTTTAGTCACCTGATCAGATTAGGAAACCATGGTTACGCTTTCAGAACGAGTTCAATTCAATGTAATGAAATAAATTTAACTGCGTTAGTGGAAAACTCAGACCACGAATGGTTAACACTTATAATTTGGGTATGAAGGTAATTCTGAGGTCATTATCACGAGCTTAAGAAACAATAAGAGACTAAACGAGTTCTTTGGCAGCGTGGAACGGGGGGAGGGGGAGGACCCGCCACCGTGGAGGATATTGACAGAATGATAAATAATGTGCGCTTTCATTTTTCTTGTCCGAGCAGTTTGAGAGCTCTAATCTCCCACACGGTCCTTAGCAGGCTTCCCCGGAGGGAGGGACGGCACTCGGGCTCGGCCCATAAAGGCTACCACTGTCCATCACAGTGACTAATAATGCCACCAGTCCTTTTCCCTCATAGAACACAATTCATTCCACACGGACACACCGGCTGTCTGCCCCGCCGCCATCCGCCCCGCCGCCATCCGCCCCGCCGTCACCCGAAGGCGTCCGGCCCGTTTAAAGACTCTCAGACAGGGAGGTAAAGTGTTCCCGTCTCCTGGATCCATACGGAACGCTCAGGGTTCTGTGACGGGTCGGATCCTCGAGGACACGTCTCGGCGCTTCAGAGACGACTTTGTCATTCGGTCAGCATCACGAATCAGAGCGGCCCGTCCAGCCGAACACATTCCCGCGTTTTTAAAGGTGATAAAGACTGAGAATATTCATGAGATAGACGGTCCTCTGGGAACGGTCCATCGGTAGCCGTCAAACACCTGGATCTCCATCTCAGTTCTAAGAAAGAGCTTGGTGAGGTTCTTAAACCCACCGAAATTCACATTTAGTCCTTTAGCGTTCTGTTACCCCTTTATGGGGATGGGGGAGGGGTTGCCCATGCCCATCCAGTGGGGAACGTTTTAAGCGCTGGGCAGACACACCCAGGACAAGGCGCCAATCTGTCTATACACACACACTATATGGGGCAATTTAGAGCATTGCGTTTACCTTGAAAGCACATTTTGAACTAGAGTAAACACAGGGAGAACATGCAAACTCCACCTGGATCCCCAGCTGTGAGAGGAGAACAGACTAACCATCCATCCATCCATCCATTATCTTCTGCTTTATCCTCTATTAGGTTCGTGGGGGGGTGGGTTCCTCCATGCCCATCCAGGGGAGAAGGTTTCGGGCGCTGGGCAGATACACCCAGGACAGGGGGGCAATCTATCACTGGGCACACACTCACAATCACACACACACTCAATAGGGGGCAATTTGGAGAATTCAATTGCCCTTGATCCATGTTTTTTGGACTGTGGGAGGAAACCGGAGAACCCGGTGGAAACCCACGTGGACACGGGGAGGACATGGAAACTCCACCCAGATGGGGATTCGAACCGGGAATCCCGAGTGCTGAGAGGAGAACATGCCAACCACTAAGCCAACAGACTAACCAGTTTTTGTTTTTATTTCATTGTTTTTTATTATTATTATTATTATTATTATTATTATTATATAATGCGTCCAGCTGTAGTCCTTGGCAGAAGCCCCTCACCCGTCGCCGTGGGAACGTGATGTACAATGTCTATAATCATGACCTTAACGAGGGACAGGAGATAATTACAGTTCTGAAATCCGCAGCATTCCTCCCGTTTGCTGCCCCGCGCCCCTGGAGAACCCTCCTGAGTTTTCTGCTCATTAGAACTCCAACCTGCGCCAACCGAAATATTCCTCCTCACAATGTTTGCTTTCAGTCTGAAGGTTTCCTGCACAGAGCACCCACACGGCCGGGTTCGGACGCCCCGCCCCGGCCATCCCTTTAATTATCTTTACTTCAAACAAACACCATGAACACCATTAACTCATGGCTTAGTAATTAGCATGTTCTCCCCTGCATGGCATTGCTGGAGATCAAGGTTTAATATTAATGTTTTAATGTCGAGACCTGTTGACACTCGTCAGGTTAATTTCGTGAAATCAGCGAAGAACAGACTCGGCTCCGGGTTGCCATGTCCACAGAAATCGCTCTTTTATTAAAACACAGCAGGGAGAGAACGAGCTTTAAGTTCAGCCTTTGGCTCAAGAACATGAAACATGTTCCCCCAATATGGCAACCCACCCCCCCGCACCCCCACCAAGCAGACGCACAGCATACAACATGAGCGCACAACAATCCCTGCGACCCGCGTTCTCCATTAATAAAGGCATCATAGACTCAGAACACAAAGAATAACATAGAACATATAGAACCCGGCTGCAGGGCATATTAATTGGGGCGGCACGGTGGCTTGGTGGTTGGCATGTTCTCCTCTCAGCACTAGGCATGCCCGGTTCGAATCCCCATCTGTTTCCATGTCGAGTTTCCATGTCCTCCCCGTGTCCACATGGGTTTCCTCTGGGTTCTCCGTTTTCCTCCCACAATCCAGAAACATGGATCAAGGTCAATTGAGTTCTCCAAATTGCCCCATAATAGATTGCCCAGCAATAGATTGGCCCCCTGTCCTTGGTGTATCTGCCCAGTGCCCGAAATGCCCCCCCCCCTCCCAACCCTAGTAGAGGATAAAGCGGCAGATAATGGATGGATGAACTGTGGACCGCCATCGACGTATTGGGTATACCTGCCCCAAACGGTCCCAAGCAAGAGATATGAAACACCCCCCCCACACACACACAACCATGTGACAAAATAGATAAACACACAGGGACAGACCCGTAATAAAAAGAGGACGGCGCCGTCAGAATGTTATATAGAGCCTGGCGGCCAAAAGACTCAGCTCCCAGTGTTTTCATTTCCTAAAAGCTCCGCCAGGCCTCCTGAAGGCTGGACCCTGAAACATCTCTGGAGTTGTCTGGCTCGACCTCTGGGCACAAACAAGCCCCGCTGCCCCGCGTGCTGCCGGCGGTTATTAATTCCATCAGCTGCTTTTTAGTTCGAGCTTCCGGGCTCTTTTCCATCCGGACTTTGTTTGGCCCGCGGTCCATCAGGCCTGCCAGCCCTCATCTCAAACAGCACTCACAGTCTGATCCCCCAAGCTTTCCCCACCAATCTCATCAGCTTCAGCTCGCCGAGGAAAGAAAGATAATCAGGGGGAAGGTGTTGCTCGGGTGAGCGGCGGGACGGGGAATCGATACTGACCTCGGCTCGCTTTACAGCATTGTACTTTAAAAGCAACGGCGGCGCGAAGGCAGCTTTTCAGATTTCAGAATGAAGACGAGCGACAATAAGAATTAAACACATACATCGACATTTCCAAGATGAATATTCTAAAACGATGGACAGAAAGCATTCTTAACATTTGTTCCTTTTGGGGGGTTGGGATAAATAAGTTTGCTGCAATAAAATGTATTTTTAAAGCGATACGGTGCGAGGGGGCGTGGCCTTATTCTGGATAAACCCCTATAAAGAGGTGTTATGAGTCCCGGCGTGTAGTGGAGTACAGTTCCACCTCTTTACATGATTTATTCACAATAATACACAACCTCCAGAGTCTGATTACATTATTTAAACACTTACAAACTCACTATAATACATTTTTGGTTTAGAAATGCGTTTAGTAAACGTAAAATTGTTAATAATCTGCTCTTCTGTGACGTAATCTAGTCCGAGTAGCACCATTACAGTTTCACTAATAATCAAACACTGCCATCTAGTGGCCAAATTACACTTACAAACACACTATAATAAAAAAAAAAAAAAAAAAACAAGCTATGATTCAGAAATGTGTTTATTGAAAGTAAAATCATTAATAATCTGATCTTCCACGATGTAATCTAGTCCGGTTATAAAAGTAAAGGCCAATCGCTGAGCAACAGGATTCCGGTTTCTCTAACCATCATACTGCCATCTCGAGACCAAATCACAGAACTTGGTTTTTGACCGGTTTAGTGCTGATCAGGAATTGGCTCGCTGATTATATTAATGTGAAGCGCTCAGAGGTGTGCGTCATTGTCAACAACTCGGCCAATCAGAATGAAGGATCATAATGAGACGTTTTATTATGAATTTTATTGTCTGCAGAATCGTGTCACTTTAAAAACCGGACTAGATTACATTGCGGAAGATTTTTAACAAATTAACTTTTAATTAATGCATTTCTGAATCAAAGCTTGTTTTTTATTATAGTGTCTTTGCTTATTATTGTGAATAAATCACGTAAAGAGGTGGCGCTGTTCTCCACTACACGCCGGGACTGATAACACCTCTTAATGGAGTTTATTCAGAATATGTCATATGTCGTTCCATGACAAAATATCCAGGTCGTAAAAGCCATTTTGCAAAGTTTAAGATAAAAATTCTTCTTTGATGTAAAAATTCAGAAAATTTATTAATATATGGCGGCACGGTGGCTTAGTGTTTAGCATGTTCTCCTCTCAGCACTAGGGATTCCCGGTTCGAATCCCCATCTGGGTGGAGTTTCCATGTTCTCCCCGTGTCTGCGTGGGTTTCCTCTGGGTTCTCCGGTTTCCTCCCACAGTCCAAAAACATGGATCAAGTCAATTGAATTCTCCAAATTGCCCCATGTAGAGTGTGGGTGTGAGTGTGTGTGTGTGCCCAGCGATGGATTGGCGCCCTGTCCTGGGTCTATCTGCCCAGCGCCCGAGACGTTCTCCCCTGGATGGACATGGGGAACCCCACCGCGACCCTAATAGAGGATAAAGCGGGAGATAATGAATGAATGATATTAATATACTAATAAATACTATATTAATAAATAAATCCAACATGTCAACAATCCTACAGCAGAATACCATCAGTTCGTCAGACATTCAGGTTTACAGAGTGCAACCCAAATGTTTCAAAAAGTAAAAAAAATAGATAAATAATAAAAAAAACTTTAAAACTACGCGTGGACGGAGGCGTCACGGCCGAACCGAGCATCGAATTCATTCATTCATTTATTCATTCATTCATTATCTTCCGCTTATCCTCTATTAGGGTCGCGGTGGGGTTCCCCATGCCCATCCAGGGGAGAGCGTCTCGGGCGCTGGGCAGATAGACCCAGGACAGGGCGCCAATCCATCGCTGGCATCGAATTCATGTCTTCCCAAAACTATTTACAGTTTATTATGCACATATTTATCCACACTGGCCGCCCAAGCGACGGAGGGCGGAGAACAGAGGACAATAAGACACATTTAGAGGAAAGAAGTATCAAAAGCCGTTACCACAGGAAGGGGGAATTAAATTAGCGTGGAAAATATGCAACGACGGAGCAATTTGCGGACGGCCAGAAACACCGAATGCAAACTTGTGCATTAGAAATCTCATTAAGACGGAAACGTTGGTAGTCAAAGGTCAACATGCAGCTGATTAGGAATTCATAGAGCCCGAGACGCCGGTGGGCAGCGTTCATATGCTTTAAAACTCTGCAGGGCTTCGTTTGCCCTTTTAATTAAGAGAGAGCACGTCTGGATGGTTCTCTTCACAATCGCCAAAGATAAAGTCTGGCGAAGTGGCCCGACCTATCGCCGTCGAGTTCGCTCGGCCCGTCTCCGCTCTGACGGCTGCGGCCCCGAGAAAATGCTGATTTGTGGTGCATCATGGTCTGGAGAACGTCTGACGTACGCCATATGCTCGTGCAGAAAAGTAAATTGGAAGATGGGCCTGTCTACATCAATCTCTTGGCGGTTAACAAACGGGTAATGATTGATTCGGCTGTAAAGCGACTTACCTGCCGAGTCAGCAATTAAATTTGTTCAAAAGCGAAACAACAAACGCGTGAAGCTGAACTTACAGTATATCAGTAGCATCGCAATGTTCTCCTGCCCTGATGACAACGACGTGGGTCGTGATTTATTTATAGTCTTAATATTAATACATTTAATTTAGTTTGGGGTTTGAGGTTTTTTTTTTTTGTTTTTTTTTAATATTTACAAAAATAGAACAAAAATCACTGAGATCAGGGGATCAGGTTGTGTAGCACCACCCAATAGAATTCATTAATTCATCTGCTTTATCGTATATTAGGGTCACGGGGGGGGGGGGGGGTGTCCCCATGCCCACCCAGAGGAGAACGTTTGGGGCGCTGGGCAGATAGACCCAGGACAGGGTGCCAATCTATCACTGGGCATACACTCACACACACTCTATAGGGGGCAATTTGGAGAACTCAATTGATTTGTTCCATGTTTTTGGACTGTGGGAGGAAACCGGAGAAACCCACACGGACACGGAGTGAACAAACTTCACCCAGATGGGGATTCGAACCGAGAATCCCTAGGGCTGAGGGGAGAACATGCCAAACCACTAAACTACTGTGCCGCCCAATTGAACTCCTTTATTAAACATTATTGAGAAATATCTAAAGTACAGCGTGTAAAAGCTTAAACCTGAACTTCTTAGTAATACTCAGGAGTATAAATAAATATAATAGCAATAGAAATACATAAACTCTAATACAGTTCTATGCCATTTGCAAATTAGGCGTATGAATACTAAATGAATGCATGACAGCCCCCTTTAAATCATCTGGAAACATTTTAATTAGCCAGTTACAGACCAGCAGAGACATATTAACAGAGTCTCAGGGTGGTTAATGACAATTTAACGATTCTATCTCTGACACTAACCTAAAGTTAACGCGCTTAAAGGCTTCTTACCAGCAAACAGGTGACGTGGTGGATATCGCTGACCTCAGATCAGCAGATTAAACGTCCACTGGATCAAAGCTGCGGCTGTTGTTACGCCAAGAAAAGGGAGGGAGGCTAATTATTTAAATATAAGTGAACTTAACACATTTAATTTAATTATTTAAAGTCCTGTTTACATACAGAGTGTTGAAGAAATGTAGCATTTGGTTTTAATTATTTAAAAATGTATATCCTTTACTTTATTGTAAAAAATATATATATATTGCTAATTATTAAAGTTTGTATCAGAGACAGACCACTTTAAAAAAAACGAAATAAATCGACGACCTTTAACATGAATAGTGAAAAAATTAAGGCAACAGTGCCACCCAGTGTTCAAAACTAATATTACTTCCCTACAACCCATCGATTTATCCCCCGTATTCCACAGTGACGCCGGCAAATAAAATTAAACAATAAATTCGACATACGCGTTTATTGCACTCATTATAATAAAACAAACAAACAAAAAAAACTTATTATATTCCTTAAAGAGTAGTTTAAATTGTCTGGTCATTTATCTTAATTTGCAGCCACACCAAATACAATGTAAACTTTAATATTCGGAGTTAAACTGAACCAAACAACTGTTTAATACGTAAAAAACTAAATAAAAAAAGGAAACATTTTTAAATAGCTTTCATAAAGCCGCAGGTTCGTTCTACATAACAAAACACAACCGTCTTAATGTTAACAGTATTCCATACAGACGCACCGTGTTTTTCTGCTTTTGTTTGTTACTGTTAATGAGTTTGCGAGCGTTTAACGGGTTTAATTGTTATAATTTACAAATAATTAAATAATATATCACATAAAAACAAATAAAAACTGTATTTATTATGAGTTTATGATAAAAAAAAAAAGCTGTCGGTTTAGTTGAATAACTAACTGTAAATCGGACAGTTTTCGTGAGTTTAACACGAACTGAAAACGTAACGCCGACGTTAGTGATTAATTATTCAATCATTAATAAATAAATGAATAGATTTTTTTTTACCTTGCAGTAAGGTGTCCGGTGAACCGTTCGCTGTGCGCGAGACTCGCTTTTCCTTGTATTAAATAAAGTAAACGTTTAGTTTATATCGAGTTTAAAGTCAAAAATTTAAAAAAAAAGTCTAAACTCTTTAAACATTTACATGTTCTAACGTTTACAGAGCGTCAGACTTCAGTCATTCACCGCGTTAATCACTTTTAATTAATAATCCTAAAGTGACAACAGGTGTTGATAAAGCAACTGAACACCAGGGGGAGCCAGCGTCACACAGACAACTCAGCTGCTCTGCTCATACAGATGGGGTTTGTAGTTCTGGAGTTCCCATGTCCATCCAGGGGAGAAGCTTTCAGACACTGGGGCAGACACACCCAGGACAGGACGCCAGTCCATCAGTGGACACGCACACACACTCTGTATAGGACAATTCAGGACATTCGATTGACCTTAAATTCACATTTTTGGACTGTGGGAGGAAACCCATTAGGACATGGAGAGAACATGCAAACTTCACCCAGATCGGGATTCGAACCTGGATCCCCAGCACTGAAAGGAGAACATGCCAACTGAGCTGCCATGCCAACCTTGTGCGTATATTATCCATTATCTTCCACTTTATGCTCTATTAGGGTCACGGGAAGGGGGTTCCCCATACATGGGGGGGATACACCCAGGACAGGGGGGCAATCGATCACTGGACACACACTCTATATGGGGCAATTCAATTGACCTTGATCTATGTTTTTGGACTGTGGGAGGAAACCAGAGAACCCGGAGGAAACCCATGGGGACACGGGGAGGACATGGAAACTCCACCCAGATGGGGATTCAAACCGGGAATCCCCAGCACTGAGAGGAGAACATGCCAAACCACTAAGCCACCGTGCCACCAGTGTGTATATTAATGTGTTAAAAAAAAATAATAATAAATACAAAAGACTTAAAATACAAAAAGTAATTTATTCAGAGCATGTTTTAAACGACGTAATGAGGTGCCGCGTCAGCACTGAGGACGTCCTCTGCTAAACAAATGGAATGTGTCACATCGACCGATAAGCATAAATACATTTATTAGCTCACAAATTACAAATACAAAATTTTTTTTTAAAAAAACAGGAAAACAAACAGGGAACTAAAAAGTCGATCTAATTTACACTGTTCTACTCAGAGCACGCCACCATGAGGCATCATGATACAGTACAGAGGGGAACCCGTAACGAACGCTCGCTCTCCGTCCGTCTCACAGCTTCAGCTTCTTCTTCCGGCCGCGCCCGTCCGACATCCCGTCCTGCTTACGCTTCTGCGCCTGAAAGACGGAGACATTCGAGATTCAAGATCATTTTATTATCATTAATATCACGGGTTACATGAGAGAGGAACGAAATGATGGGTCATGGACCCTGATTACCCCGTTATTATAAAGTTATTATTTCAATTTAAATTTTGAAGAAGGAAATGAGAATTACACTTATCGCTATGTGAAATATAATATAGTATACAACTAGGAATATATATAATATACCACTATAAATATAAATAAAATATAGAATATTTAACTACAAATATAATATATAAATATATGTATATACGGCATATAAAAACAAATTTAAAAAAGAAAAAAAAAAAAAGATATATATAGATATATAGTATATATATACATACACACATCCATTCATTATGTTCCGCTTTGTCCTCTATTAGGGTCGCAGGGGGGGGGGGGTTCCCCCATGCCCATTCAGGGGAGAACGTTTTGGGCGCTGGGCAGATAGACCCAGGACAGGGGGGCAATCTATCACTGAACACACACTCACTCTATATGGGGCAATTTGGAGAACTTAATTGACTTGATCCCTGTTTTTGGACTGTGGGAGGAAACCGGAGAACCCGGAGGAAACCCACGCGGACACAGGGAGAAGATGGAAACTGGAACCGGGAATCCCCAGTGCTGAGAGGAGAACATGCCAACCACTAAGCCATGCTGCCCTATATATATATATATATATATACACACACATATATATATACACACACACACACACACATATATATGCACATGTATAAAAAGTAGTATATTATATAAATATAGCAGCATATAAAAGTGTATAATGGTAACAGGGCGCGGTAGCTCAGTGTTCAGGGCGTTGGGGTATCAATCTGAAGGTTGTGGGTTCAAATCCCAGGTCCACTGAAATTACCAGTGTGGGTCCTTGAGCGAGACCCTTAACCCTCATTGCTCCAGGGGGCGCTGTGATGAACCCTGTGCTGACCTTGTAAGTCGCTTTGGATAAAAGCGTCCAATAAATGACCCAATGTAAAGGAAATGGTACATGTGAGGTGATGGTGAGGTATTTTGGTGATAACATGTGTGAACGTCTTGTTAGATGGAGGTTGTGAGTCTTACAGCTTCTGTTATGAAGCTGTTCCTGTTTTTTCTGCACTTCATTCGGATCAGGACCTACAACATTAAAGCAGCGGTGTGTGATAACAAGAGGACACTGACCGATGACGTGCGAGGGCCTCGTTTCTTCTTCTCGGCCTTCTCCTTCTCCTCCAGCTCCATGTTCTCGCGCTCGATGAGGGTGATCAGGGTGTTGCACCTCCTCTGTAACTCCTGTCGACAAAGCGAATCTCAGCGGTGGATTTAATTTATCACGCAGCCGTTTGTGTGGCGAGCAGGGACGTGGGCGCTTACCATGGCGGTGCGGGACTTGAGGAACCAGTCGAAGCGGAACTGGGGGGAGTTGCGGATGCACTGGCGCAGCTCGTCGTACACGCTCTCCTTATCGAAGCCCAGCTTGTGCAGCATGCAGATCAGGAAGCGGTCCTCCTCCTCCGTGTAATTCTTCCCCTTGTTCGTGCCGTAAGAAATCCGGAGCTGATGGAACGGCGCCTTGTATCGGCCGATCTGACCCGATTCCAAAACAAAACCAATCAGTGTACGAGTTCTGAAAATGCATTCCTTCATTAATAAATCTACTGAAACGACTCCCCACTTTGGAATCCAGTGCTTTTTTGATGCTGATCCTCCTCTGGATTCGGGCTTCGCCCCTCTCGATCTGAGCCATGATCTTCTCGATGTCTTGAAGTTCGTTGCAGCGCTCCCAAAACACAGCTACACACACAAATTAAGAATAATAAATAATAACCTGGGCGGCACGGTGGCTTAGTGCTTTATCACGTTCTTCTCTCAGCCCTAGGGATTCCCAGTTTGAATCCCCATCTGGGTGGAGTTTCCATGTTCTCCCCGTGTTCGCGTGGGTTTCCTCCGGGTTCTCCGGTTTCCTCACACAGTCCAAAAACATGGATCAGGTCAATTGAGTTCTCTAAATTGCCCCATATAGAGTGTGTCTGTGTGAGTGAGTGTGTGTCCAGTGACAGATCGCCCCCCCTGTCCTGGGTGCATCTGCCCAGTGCCCGAAATGTTCTCCCCTGAATGGGCATGGGGAACGCCCACGCAACCCTAATAGAGGATAAAGCAGAAGATAATGAATGAATAATAACCTGAGCACAGGTCATGGTTCTCAGTCGGAAAAAAGGGTGGAGAGTCCTCTCTGGGTCAGGGATGCCTCAAGTGGGAGGAGTTTAAGTATCTCAGGGTCTTGTTCAGGAGTGATGGTAAGATGGAGCGTGAGATTGACAGACGGATGAAGGCGGGGTCAGCAGTGATGCTGATCCTATACTGGTCTGTCGTGGTAAAGGAGCTGAGCCATAAGGCAAGGCTCTGGATTTACCAGTCGCTCTCCGTTCCGACCCTGACCTCTGGTCATGAGCTTTGGGTAATGACCGAAAGAACAAGATGGCCAATACAAGCGGCCGAAATAGGTTTTCTCCGCTGGGGGTCTGGGCTCTCCCCTTAAAGACGGGGTGAGACTCGGAGTGGAGCCGGTACTCCTCCACATCGAAAGGAGCCGGTTGAGGTGATTCGGGCATCTGGTAAGGGAGGTGTTCCAGCTGGAAGGAGACCCCGGGCAAGACCCAGGACACGCTATACCTCAGGGTTTTCCCCCAGTCGAGCTGGTGGAGGTGGCTGGGGCGAGGGAGGTCTGGGTCTCCCTACTTCAGTTGCTGCCCCCACGACCCGAACCCCGGACAAGTGGGAGATAATAGATGGATGGAACCTGAGCACAATATACGATTCTGCACACAACACCAAGCTTAAAGTACCAGAGTACTCCATGACTTCCTCCGGCGTTTTGCCCTCAACCTCACGGGCGATGTTCTCGATGTCGTCTCGTCCCCATTTCTCGTTCGCTTTGATGAACTGATTAAAGTCCCGCTTGTTCCAAATGGTGAAGCCCTGTAAACAAACGAGAGACATGAGGGGTTTTTAATGTTGAAAACAAAAGCATCACGGAGGCGTAGAGGTGAGCATGTTCTCCTCTCGGTTCTGGGGATCCAGGTTCGGATCCCTTGGATGGAGTTTACATGTTCCCGCATTTGTAATCTTCCACGAAATGCTCTAGTATTGGGGGGTTTTCCATCCCATCCAGGGAGGGAACCTTTTGGGCACTGGGCAGAAAAAAAACGGAGGAAACGGTCACAGGGAGAACATGCCAACATGACTGCCATTCAAACCTGGATCTCCAGTACTGAGAGGAGAACATGCCAAACACTAAGCCACCGTGTTGCCCTCAAGGTATATTAAATGCTGTGTGTGCGTGTGTGCCCAGTAATAGATTGCCCCTCTGTCCTGGGTGTATCTGCCCAGCGCCCTGGATGGGCATGGGGACTGTAGAACTACAAACCCCATCTGTATGGAGGTGGAGCTGATAAAACTGGTGTGTTGATTAGAGTTATCTGTGTAACACGTGCTCCCCCTAGTGTTCAGTTGCTTTATCAACACCTGTTGTCACTTTAGAATAATTAAAAGTTATTTTAATTATGACCCCAGTGACCACAATAGAGGATTAAGGGGAAGATAATGGAATATCTTAGATAATGGGAAAAGGTTCAGTGTCTGTAGTGCTGAACATCATCCTCCACCCAAAAACAATTCCGTAGGTTAAGTGAATAAACTGGACGATGATTAATAACGGTTGTGTTTGAGCAGAGACCTGGGACAGCAGGTTCTCCTTCTCCTCCAGCTCCTCTTCATTCAGAGGCTCAGCCTCGTCGATCTTACCCTGCTCCTCCTTCTGCACCTGGGTGGAATTGGGCAGATCCGGATTCCTCGGCACCTGGCGGTCAGTGAAGGATCAGAGGGTGTGTGAGTATTTATACAGGACTCTGAATGAACTGCAGAATGAACCTGGACACACCTTGTACCCGATGGTCTTCCTGTAGTACAAGATCTCCTTCTCCAACAGCTCGAAGAGCCGAGGCGGAAAGAACTGGAAGTCCTGGACGTTGGGCTGTTTGGGTGGTCGCGGGGCCTGAGGAAGGGGACGGGGGCTCAGTATGTTTTTAATGGAGTGTGTGATTGGTTAGTCAGTTATAGTGATGAGGGACCTACCTTGGGCGCTTTGGGCTCACTGACGCGCAGAGCCTCTCTGAAATAAGCGTCGACGGCGTAGTTTGCTTTGCGCTCTCGCTTCGGTGGTTCGATCCAATTAGTTATAACCTGAAAAAAAAAAAGAAATTATATTACACAGCATGTCCTGATGTGGGCTGTAGGGGGCGATAGCGCCTATAATCACACAGGTTATCAAACCCTGGCACCACACACCTCCCACTGAGTGTTCTAAAGCTGCTCGGTAAAATAAGAATACCTTTTTCTTCTCTCTGTAATCTTCACCTTCAAAATTATAGACGCTGTTCTCCGTGTCCATGGTGAAATTCCTCAGTGAGCTTTCTCCCAGCGTGGACATCTTCTCCTTCAGCTCCATGGTCTTAAAAACACACAAATAAAAAGGCCGGTCAGTGGAATAACCTCGGACACCGCCGGCTCTCTGTTGGATGTTAGATCCAGCTCTATGGTACCTTCTTCTCGCCGCGCTCCAGAATGGCGTTGATGTCTTCATCTGTGATCTCACTTTCCTTAGAGGCAAAGACGTGAGTGGCACCGTGACGGATGATGGACAACATCTCGTCCTTCCCCAGTTTGTTCATGCTGGGATCGACCAGCCTGCCTGCGGGGTGGAGACGGGACATCAGTGGGGACAACGTGTATGAAAGCGGAAGGCTTTAATGGCTGTGATGAGGGTTCTCACCCTGTTGGATGACTATGGAGTCCAGACGGAGCTTCATCTCGGCACGTTCCACGATGCGCTCCTCCACCGTGTTCTCGGTGATGAAGCGAAACACTCGCACCTGCTTTTTCTGTCCGATTCTGTGGGCGCGGTCCTGAAAGACAAAGTAGGTGTGAATAAGTTGCTGTTTTAAAATCCAGCAGATGCAGAGTTTAGCAGCCAAGGTACAGACTAAAAAAAAAATAATAATAATAATAATAAAACTTTAAAACAGCAAGGTCTTCACGAGACTGACCATCTGTATTTAAACTATACGTCGTCATTATTTAACGTGCATCAACACTTCTGGGTCCCTCTAGTGAGTTTCTATCATTCAATACACTGAAGGCTTTCCTGCCTCTATCATCTTTTATTATTAAAGCAGTGTGGTATGAGAGGGCGTGGCTTTATTCAGAATAAAGCCTATAAAGAGGTGTTTAGTCCCAGCGTGTAGTGGAGTACAGCTCCACCTCTTTATGTGATTTATTGACAATAATACCCAACCTCCAGTGTCTGATTTTTTTAATAAGATTCTGATTTCTCTAATGATTAAATACTGCCATCTAGTGGCCAAATTACAGAATTACAGGGGGGGCATGCCCTTCCAGGGTAGAACGTCTGGGGCGCTGGGCAGATACACCCAGGACAGGGTGCCAATCCATCGCTGACCATACACTCACTCACACAGACACACTCTATATGGGGCAATTTGGAGAACTCAATTGACTTGATCCATGTTTTTGGACTGTGGGAGGAAACCCATGCAGACACGGGGAGAACATGGAAACTCCACCCAGATCCCTAGTGCTGAGAGGAAAACATGCTAAACACTAAGCCACTGTGCCGCCCTCAGTTTATAAACAACATTGGGTAAATAATTTGTATATCAGGCATTGAGACGAATGTGAAGTGCTCAGAGGTCAATGATCTCACGACTGGACAAACAGCTCAGCCAATCAGATATAAGGACCGGAACTATATTTTATAAATGAAATAACCCAGTACACAGAGAAGAATCTGATGTATTGATGAGAATAAAGACATACCATGGCCTGCAGGTCCACCTGAGGGTTCCAATCGGAGTCGTAGATGATTACGACGTCAGCTGTGGCCAGGTTGATCCCCAAACCTCCAGCTCGGGTGCTCAACATGAACAGAAACTTGCTGCTGTTGGGTTCATTAAAGGCGTTTATGGAGATCTGAGAACAAACAGATGAGCGGTACCAGTTTTAAATCACTTACTTAAGCAATTCCATCTTTATTAAGCTTGAATACAAAGTGGAACAAATTAGAAAAGATGATCGGTCATACCTGTCGTTCTTCGTGTGGCGTTTGACCGTCCAGACGACAGTAACAATAGTTACGCCACATACAGTAGTCCTCCAAAATATCCAGCATCCTCGTCATTTGGCTGAAGATCAGCACACGAGAACCTGGTTCAGAACAGAGCGCAGGTCACAAATAATGAGCTACGTTAGGAAAATAAACACATACAAAATTAAATCCAATAATAAAATTTACCCATGAATGCTTTTATCCCAAGAAATTTACTGAGTATCCCATCTTAATGATGAAGGATCAGAGATACAGCTCTTTCCTCTAACCCAAAGAGGGTTAAGGCCCTTGCTCAAGGGCCCACAGGGGTAACCTCAGAGAACCCAACCTTCATATTGATAACTCAACACACTAATCATTGAGCTAGCACACCTTCACTAACACTTATCCGAACCCCATCCAACACTTTTGGAATAACCTTTCATCCAACATCGGTGTTTGACCCACAGACCCACCTTGCTCTTTAAGTTTAGGAAGCAGTTTATCCAGGACCGCCATTTTCCCAGCATTCACCACAAGATGAAGGTCAGTGGTATAAGGTGGACCAGGCTCGGCCCCATCGAACAGGTACGGGTGATTGCAGCACTTCCTGAGCTGCATCAGAACGTTCAGCAGACGCATCTTGTCCATCTTCCCGGCAGAGTTCAGAATGTCTATGTCCTTCATCAGGATCTTGGTGTACCTGTTTAAAACGGAGCTCACGTTCAGGTCACGGTTCTGAACTCGGTCGTTACGATGCAGATGCTTGAAGAAGAAGAAGAACATACCACTCTCGCTGCATCTTGCTAAGCCCCACATACATCTTAACTTCTTTTTTCGGGAGAAGAGACTTCTCCACATCGGCTTTGATGCGTCTCAGTAGAAAAGGACGCAATACCTAAAGAAGAAGGACATACCTGATTATGGTGTAATGTCCATACACGTGTGTTTAGGTTTAAATCAAAGGACCCTGTGGGTTTCTTACCGTGTGCAGACGCTCAACGAGTTTCTGGTCCCCAAGACAATTATTCGTGTCGAACCAGGAATCAAAGTCCTACGAGCGAAAAAGAAAGACGTGAGAAATTCAGTGATGTAAAACGTCCCAAAGACTGATACCAATGTTCAATGAATTAATCAATTTAATTATTTATGAACATGAAACAAAATATTTAGCTGAATTAAATCAACGCATTGTTACACGGCTAGACCACAAGCACTTCACACACGCCCTAATTACTAATTAATTAGCCTCTGAAATGAGTGAGGACGCTACCTCGGAGGAGTTGAAGACATCAGGGAGCAGGAAGTTGAGCAGAGCCCACAGCTCATGGAGGTTGTTCTGTAGTGGTGTTCCAGTAAGCAGAAGTCTGTTGGTGGTCTTAAACTCGCGAACGATTTCTGACAGCTGGAACACAGAACAGATTTACAGAGTTAAACTTTTAACAATATTGAACATTTAAATGACACCCATTTGGTCCAACAGAAAAGTTAAACCTTGGATTTCTCGTTCTTAATCCGATGGGCTTCGTCGATGACCAGGTATCTCCAGTTAAACTTCTTAAACACAGCTCTCTCGATGATGAGCATCTCATAGGAGGTGACGCACACGTCCCACTCGCCTGGTAACAACGTGTCCCGAATAAACGCAGTCTACAAAAGAGGGAGGGGGGGTAAGAACCACAAGTATAAAGATGGAAATAAGGTGCTAGAACAAGATCAGACAGCCGCACATCAGTACGTCATCAGATCACACCGATCATTATGGCTCACCCTTTCGTCCCGATCACCGATGAGACAGACGGCTCGCAGAGACGGCACCCACCGGTTGAACTCATTCATCCAGTTATACAGTGTAGACTTAGGAACCAAAACCATGTGAGGTCCAGGGATGTTCCTGTAATGTTTCATGTATCCCAGCAGAGAAATGGTCTGCAGTGTTTTCCCCAAACCCTAAGATGTGAGACGTGGTCAGAGGATAATAATACAGTAATACAGTTATTACTCATTCAGCTCATTCGACATAAGTCATGTACATAATTGTGAATTGAAAACCTATATTATTTATGAAGTATCAGCAATTGTGAAATAAAAAAAATCTAGCAGCATTTTAATGCTTTGATGTTAAACAGATGTGAAGATGAATGTGACATAAGGAATAACAATAGCAGCCAGTACTGTAAATTGTAAAAGATGTAAGCGATATAGTGTTTGAGTAAAAAGACAGAGTCCAAAAGTGGTGCAGTGACTGAATGTCCTTAAGAATTGTCTACGGTCAGATGGAGTTTACAGCTGTGTTACAGCTGCTGGAATAAAGCCATTATTTAATCTTAAGGTTTTGCATGTAATGCTCCGCAGCCTTATGCGGGACGAAAAGTGAAATAATGGAAAAATGACTGTGGACATCGTGAAACGTAGTGAAGGAAAACAAACCATCTCATCGGCGAGAATGCCGTTGATTCCGTTCTCATAAAGAGAAATCAGCCAGTTCAGTCCACGGATTTGATAATCTCGGAGTTTACCCGTCTTCACGTCTGAAAGATGTTAACACACAGGGGTTCAACGCCGTTATTCAACATCAATAAGACTGTGTGTGTGTGTGTGTGTGTGTGTGTGTGTGTGTGTGACTTACAGGATGGAGACTCGTCAAAGCGTGTGCACACATTAGCAGCTTTACTGCTCTCACTAAGCAGCTCCTCGTCCTCCTCCTGTTCAGTGCGACGGTGACGGTTACTGCAACAATTAACAAGCTTAAGACATTTTTAAGGATTAAAACCACAAAACCATCATCATGACAAAGTGACAGATTATACGTCATGACGTCCATGGTGCAAAATGTTATTCTAAGAAGCTCACAGACCGTAACATGGCAATTATGTTCATAATAAATAAACCATCAGACGTATAAACTAAAAAGTGACTGATAATAACTCAAATATCTTTTAAAAACACAGAACATGCTTTAATAATAACAAGATCTTACTCTCCGGCCGAGAGGAGGTTCTGCTTCTCGTCCTTCTTGATGCGAGGCCGACCAGGCTTCATCTTCAGAGGTGATGTAGGGGTCTTCTGTGCTGCTGGTTGGATGAAGTGAGCGAACACCTCGGTCTGCTTCAGCAGGTACTCGAATCGGTTGGTGCGGTCAGTTTTCTAAAGCAAACCATTAATGCGTTTATTAATTCTCAGTGTAACTCACTCGAATCACGTCTGATTCTGCAGAAGTTGAGCATTACCACTTTTTCTTCATAACCGGCAGGCGGCTCCGCCTTCTGTATCTCTGCATCGGGTGACGACTGGTCACCTCCATCCTGTGCTGCCTCTGATGATTCGTCATGACTGACGGCCAAGATATTGTCCTGAAGACAGGTCTGAGACACAGATCACGCAACGGGTCAAAAAGAGTCGTGTTATTGTGTCTATATCACAAAGACGCGGTGTTTTAGGTAGAACATTTCGAGAAGAAATATTTAACAAAAGACAGATGGTGACAGATTAACTACATTCTGTGTCTTGAACCATTGTTGCGTGTATTTTAATGACCTGTGATGGTTAGCCACAGGGACTGAACGCGTCTTAATGGCATTGTGCACACTGGATACAGGGACATTTAGACTGGAGATGGAGATCCACAGGGTCGGCTCACATCCATCCTTTACTCTTTTTGGTCCTTTTTTTTCACACCAGCATGGGACAGAGCCGAGTGCCAAATATGTTAAATTAATTAATCCATGCGGACGGAGGTCACACACACACACACACATGTAAATGTAGGTCCAATTTTTCTTATTTTTCTCCTGCAATTTCTGGCTGGTGATTAATAAAATATTCTAAATCTTTTCTGTATTAGGAAAAAAAAACACCAAAGCATTTGTAATTAGAATAAAGTTATTGTAATAAATGGAGGCTCAGTGATTTAGCATGTTCTCCTCTCAGCGCTAGGGATTCCCGTTTCTAATCCCAATATGGGTGGTGTTGCGGCATGTTCTCCCCGTGTCCACATGTGTTTCCTCCGGGTTCTCCGGTTTCCTCCCACAGTCCAAAAACATGGATTCAAGTCAATTGAACGCTCCAAATTGCCCCATATAGAGTGTGTCTGTGTGAGTGTCCAGTGATAGATACCCCCCCCCCGCACAGCGAGACTCTAGTATAGGATAAAGCGGAAGATAATGGATGGATGGATGGATAATAAATGTGGTATCAAGAAATCCAACATAGTTTTTTGACTGAATAATCGATGACGTAAATAATTCGATCTCCGTTTGCGTTCACAACTTTCAGCACGTTCCTTATGACGTCACAACCGAACCGGGGTCCCACTGTTTACATTCAAACCGACTGTCGGCAGGGCGTTCGGCCGAAGGAATCGGGCCAGAAACGGGTCCAATTAGTCCAATTAACACAAATGCACAGATCAGCTGGATGAGGCGTTACAAAGGCGCGCTCCCGGCTCGGCTCGGCTCGGGACAATGCGCGCGCGCGCGGGGGGGGGGCGCTAACAGGCTAACGCGCGAGCTGATTCATTAAAAATAATAATAAAAGTTTAAAATGGCAGCTGTAGATCAAACAGGTCATCAGATTAACGAGGTGTTCGATGCCGCCGGACGCCGTCGGCGGGAGGCCGCGCCGAGGCGCTGTGTAAAGTGCGAGCGGGGGAATCACCTCAGCGCCGCCGGGCTGAGGCGCCTCCTCTGCCCGCGGTGTCTCCACGCTGCTGCCCTCCGTCTCAGACATCATCCGCTCTCGCTTTACTCCACAATAAACTCCGCGCAGGCGTCGATATCAACCGAGATCCCGATTCCGAGCCCAAACGACACCGAGTTCTCCCGAAGACCGAACTCAGAGGAAGCAGAGCCCGCGTCGCGCTCCGTCTCACCGGCTTTTTGTTGCTGCCGTTTCCCGCAAAAGTGGGGCCTGCTGCAGATATCGCGAGATCTCTGCATCACAGATGGGAGTAGGCCGAAACATCGCGAGACTTCAAATCGAACAGAGAAGCCGACATATATACCGAAAGTTCTGTTAGTAATAATAATAATAATAATCATCATTAAATTGTAACAAGAATTGCAGTTTTAAACATTTAAACAAGTAATAACGTGACACCCATATTCATTTATAAAGTAGTAGAAAAAAAAGGTAATAAAATGGAATTAAATAAAATGTTGAATTTTAAAGACTACGGAACGTGTTCTAATAATTCCATAAAGCGTATTGCCATTAAAACTCCAACGTTCCAAAATAAATGTCAAATAAACAATTCGGTGTAGGAAGAGGACATGAAGCTGTGGTATCGAGAAATCTAATTTAGTTTCTGGACTGAATAATCGATGACGTAAACTATTCGCTCTTTTCGTCTTCGTTTGCGTTCACAGCTTTTCATTATGACGTCACAACCGAACCGGGGTCCCACTGTTTACAATCAAGATGTTACAAGATGGGACACACTAATGAGCTCTGCAACAATATTTATATTTGTAATATTTAAGTTTTTATTTTGTGTATAATAAAATAATTAATAATAAGGTGTAACACACACACACACACACACACACACACACACACACACTATAAAGGGCAATTTAGAGCATTCGTAGACATGGATCAAGAGTGTGTGTGTGTGTGTGTGTGTGTGTGTGTGTGTGTGTGTGTGTGTGTGTGTGTGTGTGTGTGTGAGTGAGTGTGTGTCAAGCGATAGATTGCCCCCCTGTCCTGGGTGTATCTGCCCAGCGCCCAAAACTTTCTCCCCTGGATGGACATGGGCCCCCTGCGACCCTAACAGAGGATAAAGCGGAAGATGATGGATGGATTTTAATTGCCGGGGGGCAGGTGTTGGGGTATCAATCTGAAGGTTGGGGGTTCAAATCCCAGATCCACTGAAGTTACCAGTGTGGGTCCTTGAGCGAGGCCCTTAACCCTCATTAATCCAGGGGGCGCTGTGATTAACCCTGTGTTCCTCTTGTAAGTCGCTTTGGATAAAAGGGTCCAATAAATGACCCAAATGTAAAGTAAACGTAATTGACGCTAAAGTCATAATATCTTCAGAAAAATAACAAAAATATATTTGTAAGATTTTATTTCCAGTCACGTGTTGCTCGTTGGTCCGGACGCGGGGTGATGACGTGTGCGCGCTCATCAGCTGTTTGTAAATCATTCGAACCAAAACATTGAGCTGCGTTCGCTTTAAACGCGCTCGCGCTCGCTTTCCGCTGCTCCAACATTTTTCTCCGTTCGACGTCAAATCTATGATGTGGCTTATGATGGTGAGTGACGTTTAATGGCTTCATTTTACAGTTTAATAATAGCAGGCTGCACTTAGTGCAGAATCATGGCCTGGATAGCGCCTCGTCATTTCGTTCCTACCCGTTTTCCGTCGAGTCCCGCCCCTCTCGCGCTGCCATTGGCCCGCAGCTCTGGCCGTCGGCCCCTTTCATTAGTGGAAAGGCGCGAGTGACCAATAGGGGCCCGATAACCCGGGCCTTGTCGGAATACGGGTAGGCCGAACGCGCTGTCACTGGGACACGGCATGGGGCTTTGTTTGTATTTTGTCCGATTCGCGTCATTAAGTTCACTTTTTTAATCATAACCCACGTTTTTAAAATCTCCTCCCTGGTTGTCGATGCTGCCTGTAAAGTTATAATTTGTTTATATGATTGATTTCGTTGCCGTTTGCTCTGTTTTTCTAAAAGCTAAGCTAATCAGTGCACAATACTGCCAAATGTTTCGATAAAACTCGATTAGTTTGTTAAAAACGACAGTTTGGCTTCGATATTATCTGGATTTTTATATTTATAGTCGATATTAAAATGTCATTGAAAGCCTCGTGTTTAAATGCCCTGTATATGACGTCATTAATGACGTTAATAAATCATTTTAAATAACAACAATAAGGATTATCAGTCTTATTATCTAAATCTTATGAGGGTTGAGGGACCTACTTTGTCACAAACGACTGTTGTAGCTGCTGAATCTCTTTATTAAGCTTTGATATTTGATATTCTGTTGCCGGTTATTAATTGCCCCTATATAAATAACACGGTCACCTTTTTTGTGGCACACAGCTGCTTTTTTATTTTTCTATCCACTCCATGCTGAAATAAAGTCTTAGAATGGATAAGATTTTGGAAGGCCTGGTGAACTCGTCTCACCCGTTACCCATCAAGCGTGCCATAGTGAAGAAGGTGGTGGATGCGGCTGAGAAGGAGGTGACCGAGGAGCAGTGCCAGGCCCTGTACCAGCTCACGGCTCGCCTCATCCTGCTCGGCGAGGACTCCTTCCAGCGGCAGGTGGGCATCCAGGTGCAGGAGGCGTATGCGCGCTACCACCGCGACGAGTTTGCGCGCTTCCTGAGTAAGGAGTATGTCCAGGAGCTGCTGCAGCAGGGCTACGGCCCGCTGGACCGCCGTAACCCGGTCATCCTGGACTTTCTGCATGGCTGCTTGCGGCTGCTCATCAGCTGCCCCGCCGTGCTGGATCTGGCGCCGACTCTGCAGGCCGAGGTTCTGCACATGGTGTGCGAAAGGCCCGACGCCGATTTCTGTGGCAGGCTGGCCGTCCTGCTGAGCGACTTCCCGCAGTGCGTGCCGCGCAACAAGGCCGCCGTGCCGCTCTGTCAGCAGCTGGTGCGCACGTTCGCTCATTTCCAGTGCTCAGCGGACGAGGAGGCCGAGCTGAGGCGGTATGTCGCACAGGTGGGCTACGTGGCCGCCTTACTGCATGGCATTTGGAAGGCGGAGCCTGCCACGCTGCTGCCATCTCTGCAGGAAATCTTCGCCGTCATCTCTTCTACGGGTCAGAGCTCAGTATTTTAAAAATAGGATTTTTTTTTTTTTTTTTAGCCTTTACTTTGTTTAATGACGCAGATGTTTGTCCGCAGATCCCTCCTTCGAGCCCTCCATCGCACTGGCCAGCCTGGTGCAGCACATCCCTCTGCAGATGATCACAATCCTCATCAAAAGTCTCACCACGGACCAGAACGTCAAAGATGCCAGCATGACTCAAGCCCTCAGCAGGTCTCCATCATTCCTATTAGAATTAGGGTTTATGGAACCACCCTCATTCTCATGTGTCATGTGACCTATCTGTGTCCCTCAGGATGATCGACTGGCTCTCTTGGCCTCTCGCTCATCATGTGGACACCTGGATCATTGCTTTACTGAAGGGACTGGCTGCCGTGCAGAAGTTCACCATCCTCATTGATGTCACGTTGCTTAAAATCGAAATGGTGAGTATCGCATCACGACACGTTTGAGATGAACTGGAACAGAGATTGTGAGCCAGGTCCTGAATGTCTTCGACATCTAAATTCCGTATTAGTTCCAAAGGGAGGACACTTTATGCAACTGTACCTCTGACGGTGTTTAAGTCCAAATCTTTTTTTCTTCTCTGTTGTTGTGTTTTGAAGGTTTTTAATCGTTTGTGGTACCCCATCGTGAGACCGGGAGCTTTATCCGTCCTCTCTCACATGCTGCTCAGTTTCCAGCACTCTCCTGAAGCCTTCCACCTGGTAAGACCTCCACAAAGCAGCCAATAATGTAAATTTTTTGGTTTTCTGATTGAAGCTTGTTAATTTTGTGATATGTGAGAGGTTCAGTGTTCTGCATGTTTGCATTGAAAAGACATCTACAGAGGTGGGTTATTTTTAAATTCACCCAAATTAAATTCATCGTTTTTGGAACCAGGTCGTTCCCCACGTGGTGGTCCTGGTAAAGTCTTTGCAGAACGATGGCCTCCCCACCAGCAAAACGTTTCTCCTGCAGTTCACCGAGCTCACACACTGTATGATGTACCAGTACTCCGGCTTTCCCGATCTCTATGACAACATCCTCGAAGCTGTCAAGGTAAAATGAATATCTCTATATTAATATCTCTATTAATGTCTATATTAAGGTTTAACGCACAATGTGATGAGAGACATTATTATTATGTTATTATTTCCCTAAATATGTTTTTAGAGGACGGGGAAAGTCAGCATTTCACATCTTTGCAAAGCGGATACGATCTGTCATGACTTTTATCTTATCTGCAGGGTGGCTGATGTTTTTATTTACCGTTTCTCTGCCTAAGCCTTTTAACGGGAAACGTAGGACCTGAAGTGAACATTCAGTTGATTATTTAATGGTAACCTGAATCTTTGCAGGAACTTCCAAAACCCAGCGAGGAGAAAATCAAATTTGTGTTAAACCAAAGTGCCTGGACGTCGCAGTCTAACTGTTTCGCGTCAGGATTGCTGAGGCTGACTGGCAAATCCGAGACAGGGAAGACTGGCCTTGTGAATTTGGGCAACACGTGTTACATGAACAGCATCATTCAGACTCTCTTCATGGCCACAGAGTAAGTTCATACAGACATCATGCTGGTTAATCAGCGTAGAGATGTTCTCATTACCAATATACAACATGCATATTCTTCTTAACACGGTGTAATGCCAGTTCTAAGGTTGCTTTAGACTCTTTCCGCTGTACAGTTTTAGGAGAAACGTCCTATCCCTGCATCTGAACGGCTACAACATGCTGATGAAGAAGCTGCAGCTGCTGTTTGCTTTCTTAGCACACACTCAGGTTTGTTGTTCACCAGGTTTACGTGGTAAAAATCTTAATTTTGCAATAATGTGCACTGAGAAATCCAAAAATTACTGTTTTTATGTATTTTTGTAATTTATAGAATGTATTAATGTAATGGCGGCACGGTGGCTTAGTGGTTAGCACGTTCGCCTCTCAGCGCTAGGGATTCCCGGTTCGAATCCCCATCTGGGTGGAGTTTCCATGTTCTCCCCTTGTCTGCGTGGGTTTCCTCCGGGTTCTCCGGTTTCCTCCCACAGTCCAAAAACATGGAACAAGTTAATTGAATTCTCAAAATTGCCCCCTATAGAGTGTGTCTGTGTGAGTGAGTGTGTGCCCAGCGATGGATTGGCGCCCTGTCCTGGGTCTGTCTGCCCAGCGCCCGAGACGTTCTCCCCTGGATGGGCATGGGGAACCCCACCGCGACCCTAATAGAGGATAAGCGGAAGATAATGCCCCCCCCCCCCCCCCCCCCCCCCCCCCCCCCCCCCCCCCCCCCCCCCCCCCCCCCCCCCCCCCCCCCCCCCCCCCCCCCCCCCCCCCCCCCCCCCCCCCTGTAATATACCAAAAGTATTTATGATTTCGGTTTTGTCGTTGCACTTTGTTTCCACCAGAGGGCAGCATATGCACCCAGGAGCTTCCTTGACGCGTCTCGACCCCCGTGGTTCTCTGCGGGATCCCAGCAGGACTGCTCTGAGTATCTCCGTTTTCTTTTGGACAGGTTCTTTAAATTCCATATATTTAATAATATAATCTTATTATTTCCTTTCTATCTGCAGGTTATGCTTTAGAATTAAATCTGTTTATAGAATTGTGACTTTTTAATTAGGAAATAAAATCACGTATGTGATGTAATGTATAAAGTTAGACGCGTGATTCCAGTGTGTGGCATAACATTTTAATAATGATAATAATAATAATGGAGAGGGACGAGGGACAACGAGGGGAGTGGGTTCTATGCCCATCAGGGACAACGTTTCAGGCACTGGGCAGATACACACATACTGCTTCTATAGGGGCAATTTGGAGTACATGTTGAATCTATGTTTTTGGACTGTGGGAGGATACCCATGCAGACATGGGGAGAACATGCAAACTCCACCCAGATTGGGATCCAAACCTGGATCTCCAGCATCGAGAGGCGATCACATGATCTATTCCCTATATCCCTAATTTAGCACTTAGTGGATCCTTTACAAGGACATTTAAAGGTTCTTAAGGGTTCCGCTGGGCGTTGTGTGTGTGTGAGAGTACATGTTAATTACAGATGTGTGTGTGTTGCATGGAGGTTTAAATGTTTCGACGTTGTTGTTTTTGTGTTGTAAAGATTACACGAGGAAGAAAAAAGTCTCCGGAGCCTTTACACGCTTCAGAACGCCGACGCCCAGGACGAGCTCCACCCCCAGCCGAACCCCGCCCACGCCCCCGCCCCCGCCCCGCAGGACGAGAAGACGCTGGTGGAGCGGACATTCGGCGGGCGCCTCCTGACGGCCATCCGCTGCCTGCAGTGCCGCAGCCTGTCCGAGAAAGAGGAAGCGTTCACGGACCTGTCGCTGGCCTTCCGCCCCTCGCCCAGGGGGTCGTCCCAGCCGGGCGCCGTCAACGGGGGCTGCGAGACCTCGGAAGGCTGCGCGGGCTACGAGCGCGGTGCGGAGGGGCCCGAGACGGAGCCGGCGCCCTCTCTGGACGACATGCTGGAGTACTTCCTGGCCGTGGAGGTCTTGGAGGAGGAGAACTGCTACTTCTGCGAGCGCTGCGGTCGCCTCGGGCGCGCCGAAAAAGCCATGCGGGTGGTGGCGGCGCCCGAGTTCCTCATCCTCACCCTGCTGCGCTTCTCCTACGACGCCACCTGCCACGTGCGCCGCAAGATCCTCGACAACGTGGCCATCCCGCTGCACATGACCCTCCCGGTGCACCGGCGCCGCCACGCCCCCGCCTCCCCCCCGACCGCACAGGAGAGCGGCGAGAACCTGGCCAAGAAACTGAAGCCCTCGCTGTTGGACAGGGAGCCGGAGGCGGGGTTCACCGACGGAGGCGGGGCGGAGGGGGCGGGGGAACGTCCGGTGCCCTACGCCCTCTCCTCGGTCGTGATGCATTCCGGGATGTCCTCGGAGAGCGGACACTACTACTCGTACGCCCGCAACGTGAACGGCGCCGAGCCGGCGTCCGGCGACCGGCCCGTCAGGACTCGCGACTCGGAGGAGGCGCCGGGGAGTGCAGGGAAAGGCCCCAGCGACTGGTTCCTGTTCAACGACAACCGGGTGACTTTCACCAACTTCCAGTCCGTGCAGAACGTCACGAGCCGCTTCCCCAAAGACACGGCCTACGTCTTAATCTACAGGAAACAGGAAGTGGAAGGGCAGGCTCCCGACAAACGAGCTACTGTTAACGACCCGCGGCTCAGCGGGGAACCTCCACTCCATAAAGATCTGATGGAGGCCATCACCAAAGATAACAAGCTCTTCTTACAGGTAAGAGGGTTTTACCAAGGGGGGGGGGGGGTCTGGTACCAATTCATCACTCACTCACCCAGACACACACACTGTATCGGGGCAATTTAAAGCATTTACTTTACCTTGAATCCAGGTTTTTTGGACTGTGGGAGGAAACCGGAGCAGAACATGCAAACTCCACCTAGATTGGGACTGGAACCCCCTACCACCTCATTATTTATTCATTATCTTTTGCTTTATCCTGTACTAGGGTTGTGCCCATGCCCATACCCATCTTGGGGAAAGGGTTTCGGGCGCTGGGCAGATGCACCCAGGACAGGATGCACACACACTCTATATGGGGCAATTTGGCTTATTTGATTCTCCTTGATCCATGTTTTTGGAGGAAATCCACACAGACAAGGGGAGGACATGGAAACTCCACCCAGATGGGGATTCGATCCGGGAATTCCCAGCGCTGAGAGGAGAACATGGCAACTAACACTATAGGATGATGGGGTTGATGATTGATGATGATGATGATGATGAAGGCCTCTCTCTGACAGGAGCAGGAGCTGACCGCCCGAGCCCGCGCTCTGCAGGCCGCCTCTACCTCGTGTTCGTTTCGTCCCGACGGCTCTGACGATAACGAGCCCCCGGGCAGCTGCGGCCCGTCGGGGGGGGGAGGGGGTGGAGGCTTCAGCACGGTCAGCAGACTGGTCTTCTGAGAGTTCGGCCCCGCCCGCTCCCAAAAGCACTGGACCCACGTTCTGGAGCGGAAGACACTGGACTCCTCCTCCACCTGAACCTCCTCCCTCTAAACCTCCTCCAGAATTTCCTCCCTCTGAACCTCCTTTACCTGAACCTCCCTCTGAACCTCCTCCCTCTGAACCTCATTCACCTGAACCTCCCTCTGAACCTCCTCCACCTGCATGCAGAGATTCCTTTCCTTTAGAAGGTTGAGTCTTATTCAGAGCACTGTTGATTTTACTGACGGCTCGTCACCTGATGGATTTTTATTTTTAGTGTTTATAATTGAACGAACAGTCGATTTAAAGCTGCGGACGCAATAAACACGGAACACCGAACCGAACCCCGCAGAGATGTCTCCACTGTAGACATTAAATCAGCAGACCGGATGGAGTGGAGTCCAGCGTGGAGTGTCCCAGCCGCATGCTGGTTTATTTTCATTTGATGAGGCTCCTGTTTCATGGTTTCATGGTTTCCAGACTCCTGTGCCTTTTTGGATTTGTGTGTAAACAGACATCTGATTAAATCCAACCATCAGCCGTTCGTTATGCTCAACGACGTCCTCCACTTTAATTACTCACTCACGTCCTCAGATAGAAGGTCACACGCCCGGGGAACCGCCAATAAAGAACGGTTAAGAGCTTCCCACAGGTCAGAGGGTACGAGGTGGACAAAAGTACTAGGACACCTTTGCATTACGGCTCTTTTATTGCAGATCTGTCTGCAGTGTGTAGCTTCAACAGCAAGGTTTCTGAGTGCGACTGCGGGATTAAAGGATCTGATTAACAATCTCTGTTCTAATTCATCCCAAAGCCTTTCATTGAGGGCTCTGGGTGGGGCAGATCTGTGGTCGTAAAACTGGATGAACCATGTTAATAATTTATGAGATTGCCCCAATACTTTTGCTCAAAATGTCTCTTTAGTATTCATTCATTCATTCATTCATTATCTTCTGCTCAATTCTCTATTAGTGTCGGGGGGGGGGGGGGGAAACACCCAGGACAGGACGCGAATCTATCACTAGGTCACTCACTATGTCTATCACTCACTCACTCACATACTATGGGGCAATTTAGCTATCAAGTGACCTTGAATCCATAGTTTTGCACTCTGGGACGAAACCGGAGAATCCGGAGAAAACCCACATGGACATGGGACGAACATGCAAACTCCACCCAGATCGGGATTCGGAGCTTGAGCCCCGGTGCTGAGAGGAGAACATGCCAAACACAGAGCCACCGTGCGGCCTTCATTAGTATTCTGTTCTATGGCGAGCTTTTGATTGGATAAAAAGTGGTTTATTTTACATCAGCGTCTCCTTTTTAACGAAACGTTTGAAAAGCAGCATCATGGAGACGTTGAAGACGTTTCGAGGAGGTTCCATCGTAGGTTCGAGTGAACGCCGGCGGCGCCCCAACGCAATAAATACTTGTGATTATTTTGGGCCGGTGTTGTGATGCTGACACCAGAACGTGGCCCGTAACGGAACATTAACCCTGAGGGGCAGAAGACGCCCCGTTTGAGATGCAGTTTGTTGGAGAACGTCGTCCAGATCCTCTGAAGATGTTTGCGGATAGGCGTTTCTTTGAAACGGACGCCGTGGCCGACCGAAGATGGTTCTTTAATGCATTAGAACGCTCGAGACGGAGCGCAAAACCGATTATCACAGTCAAATGTTATCAGGGCTTTCCTGGCTTTTATCGCCCAATCAGGAGCCATTGGCTCGGTTGCCATGGGACCGGCGGTCCATCAAGATCCGGGCAGCAGCCTCACTGAACCGCTCGCATCCTGGAATGAACTCCACCAGCCGGCAGGACGGGCCCCCGCCGCCGAGGCCTCAAACTGGAACCCTGAATCTGAGCTCTGGAACGTCACACTAAGAGCCCTCTGATTAATGAGATATTAAGATGCTTCGTCATGAGAGAGTAAGTCATTTCTGTAACGCTGGCCTGTTACACCAATTAATATGAGATAATTATTCACAGTTATGAGATGATAAGCCTGCTGTCATGAGACGAGTAATTAATTCATGATACAGATTCATAGTTAAGCTCTAATTAGGATTCTGATATTTAAACACGACGTGCCCTGTTTTTGTTCCTGAATTCGTTGCTGATGCTGTGTGTTCTGTACAGAGCCGCTGCGCCGCCTCCAAGACCATTTAATAAAATCAATAAACCTTAATTATTTAACGTGCAGCCGTTCCGTGAGGACGCATGGACATGGAGGAGCTCTCGCACAAGCCTACGGCATTCTCGTCATCTCGGGGCATCCGGAGGAGGGGGCCGAAAATGTGCGACTGTATGTTGTTTTTTTTTTTGCATGAATGAAAATGCGACGGGACAAAGATCCATACAGATCCTCATAAAAAAGAGGATTATCCCGTTTTATAGTTAAAAATTATTTACAATTTTTAATTATTACTTAAATCCATGAATAAGACATTCGTTTAAAGTCATTAGTGTAAGATTTCAGACATTTTAGGCCTCGTATTCCATCCATCCATCATCTTCCGCTTTATCCTCTATTAGGGTTGTGGGGGGAGGGGGGGGTTTCCCCATGCCCATCCAGAGGAGAACATTTCGAGCGCTGGGCAAATACACCCAGGACAGGACGCCAATCCATCGCTGGACACACACTCACTCACACACACACACTCTATATGGGGCAATTTGGAGAACTCAATTGACTTGATCCATGTTTTTGGAGGAAACCGGAGAACCCGGAGGAAACCCACGCGGACACGGGGAGAACATGGAAACTCCACCCAGATGGGAATTCGAACCGGGAATCTCTAGTGCTGAGAGGAGAACGTGCTAAACCACTAAGCCACCGTGCCGCCTGCCCAATTTAATTATAAGGTTCCTGAAAGTCTTATTCTTTAAGATAGCGCAGTATTAGTTGTAGTTTTCATTCAATACCGGTTTTGATTCATCAATTAAGACTGCAGTTCACATTGTGACACATTTTGTTATGAACTTTATATTTTCATGTTTAATTATATTTCTATTATATATATATATATATATATATATATAGGGTGGCACGGTGACTTAGTGGTTTAGCATGTTCTCCTCTCAGCACTAGGGATTCCCGGTTCGAATCTCCATCTGGGTGGACTTTCGATGTTCTCCCCGTGTCTGCATGTGTTTCCTCCGGGTTCCTCCCACAGTCCAAAAACATGGATAAAGTCAATTGAGTTCTCCAAATTGCCCCCTATAGAGCGATGGATTGGCGCCCTGTCCTGGGTGTATCTGCCCAGCGCCCGAAACGTTCTCCCCTGGATGGGCATGGGGAACCTCCTCTCCCCTGCGACCCTAATAGAGGATAAAGCGAAATATAATGGATGCATGAATATATATATTATGAATATAATATATATATATATGTGTGTGTGTTTTTTTTTTCTAATGAATATTAATAAAGATAATTTTCTTATTAAACAAAACAATAGATGCAATCCCAATCTGTTAAGCGCTTTGGATGGAAGTGGGTTTAAAGGCCCTGAGTCAGCAGAACTCTATCAGGAGCCGTTAGTGCAGAAGGCGTTTTCCAGAACAACAGCATTCCACACATTCCTCACGCGGACCCAAATCCCTGCACGCACCGCGGGATCAGGCCTTTGAGCCGCTGCTCCATGGAAACGCTGCCATTGTTCACTCGAACAATAATAGCATTACTCACATCATGATTCTGGTTCTGCGACATGCGGAACATGCTAAACTGCCATCACTGCTTCTGATAATAGAACCTGCCGCCTGACGTCCCGATCATTCCCCGGTGGAGTTCAAACCCGGAGCTCCACCTGATGGACTTTGTAGTTCTACAGTTGCATTCTGTAGTCCAGCCGTCTCTTTACGTACTCTGTTTCCCGATAATGAGGAGGAGGAGGAGGAGGAGGAGGAGGACGTTGCCACAGGAACCCTGCAAGAGTTACAAGTGTGACATCATAATTGAGTAACCTAATTTAGTGCAGGGCAGCATGGTGACTTAGTGGTTTAGCATGTTCTCCTCTCAGCGCTAGGGATTTCCGGTTCGAATCCCCATCTGGGTGGAGTTTCCATGTCCTCCCCATGTCCGCGTGGGTTTCCTCCGGGTTGTCCGGTTTCCTCCCACAGTCCAAAAACATGGATCAAGTCAATTGAATTCGATAGATTGCCCCCCTGTCCTGGGTGTATCTGCCCAGCGCCCGAAACGTTCTCCTCTGGATGGGCATGGGGAACCACCCCCCCCTGCGACCCTAATAGAGGATAAAGCAGAAGATAATGGATGAATGAATGAATGAATTCAGTGCAGTGCAGCATGAGACTCCGGCGTCACTGAACCTGCAGAGTACTGAGTTAGGGGGGCTCCCCGGACGGCCCGCATTTGGGTACCACTCTCTCTTCTAAAGGCCAGGAGGGTGAGGCGCTGAAACGATGGTGCTAACCGACATGTGAGCACTCGTCTGTAGATTTCAGCTTTTTTTCTTTCTTTTCTCTCTAAAATCTTCACTTAAATATCATCTCAGGTCTATATTTTTAGGGATATTATTATTATTATTTATAAAATATATATTTATTATTATTGATTACTTTATTATTATTACTATTATTAGCATTATTATTACTACTACTATTTATTATTGTTATAGCTATTATTACTATAGTTATTATTATTATTATTATTATCATCATGACTGTTACCATTTAATTCGCATTACATTGCTTTTCATTGTCACTACATAATCACAGTATTTAAACTTTTTCACCGTTGAATTCCGTTACATCACACTGCATTTCACTTTCTTGTTTTATGTCTTAATGTCATAAATGTCTGTAACTGTGGGACAGAGAGGACGTCATTTGGATGACTTTGTATGTATAGAACATGTGAAGGAATCGACAATAAATCCTACTTTGACTTTGACTTTGATATGAAATCTGCTACATAACCTTTAATCTCGTTCTGTTTAGATCAGGATCAGACCGCTGCAGTGAGAACCGGACCTCAGGACCACGATCACAAAGTGCTATCAGGAACAGCCCCGGAGAACAGCCCCAGGGATACGAGCAGTGGTTAAACAATAAACCCATTTAAATGATAAATAACTCATGATTCAACATGCTGGCTTAGTGGTTGGCATGGTCTCCTCTCAGCGCTGGGGGTTCCAGGTTCGAATCCCAATGTGGGTGGAGTTTGCATGTTCTCCCCGTGTCCACGTGGGTTTCCTTCCAAAGTACAAAAGCAAAGATTCAAGGTGAATTGAATGCTTTAAATGCCCCATATAGTGTATGTTTGTGTGTGTGCCCAGTTATAGATTGGCGCCCTGTCCTGGTTGTTTCTGCCCAGTGCCTGAAGAGTTGGTATGCACAGCGACCCTAATAGAGTGTTCTTCGGTTTCCTCCCAGAGTCCAAAATCATGGATTCAAGGTGAATTGAATGCTCTGAATTGCCCCATATAGTGTGTATGTGTGTGAGTTACAGTGCACAGTGATAGATTGCCCCTCTGTCCTGGGTGTATCTGTTCAGCGCCCGAAACGTTCTCCCCTGGATGGGCATGGGAAACCCCCCCTTCCCCCCACGACCCTAATAGAGTGTCCCTCCCACAGTCCAAAAGCATAGATTCAAGGTAAATTGAATGCTGTAAATTGCCCCATATAGTGTGTGTGTGAGTTACAGTGCCCAGTGGTGTCTTGTCTTGTTATAGACTGGGTGTATCTGCCCAGCGCCCTGGATGGGCATGGGGAATCCCACCCCAGTGACCCTAATAGAGGGTTCTCCGGTTTCCTCCCACAGTCCAAAAGCATGGACTCAAGGTAAATTCTCTAAATTATAGTGTGTGTGTGTGTGTGTGTGTGTGTGTGTGTGTGTGAGTGTGTGTCCGTCCAGTGATAGATTGCCCCCTTGCCCTGGGTTTATCTGCCCAGCGCCCGAAACGCCCCTCGCGACCCTAATAGATGATAATAATGATGTTAAATCGTGTTATTCTTTCGGTCTCTTTGATGTCGTTCAAACAACAAAGTTAAACCGATCCGATCAAAAGGAAACCGACTGGGCGGCCGCTGCGTGCGCGCGAGCGAGGACTACATTACCCACGATGCCTTGCGGCCCCTTCTCTCGCTCTCTCGCGCGGCTCCCTCGCCTCCTCCAGCCCGAAGGAGTTTGAGATCAGAGGGAAAAGTGTCGACGTTCCGCCGCGCGGACCCGAACCGAACCGAACCGAACCGAACCCACCGCGGGGAGGGACACGGAGCTCCGCCAGCGCAGAGCACAGAGCCCGCCGCCAGAGAGAGAGAGAGAGCGAGCGAGAGAGACAGGGAGAGTTAAAGTCGAAGTCGGAGTGTCAACACCGCCGCGCTTTGATCTCCTGTCCTGGAAACGCGAGCGCGTCGGAACCGTGCGCCTTTAAAGTGGAGCGGCACGCGGCGGGGCTCTTGTGGGGCTCTTGTGGATCTTTACGCCTCGGTTCGGACTCCCCGGAGCGAGAGGGGGCAGGATTAAGAGGAGCGGCGGCGGTGGTGGTGGGGGGGGCAGAGTTGCGCTCTCTCGGTTACATTGTCGACGCTTTGAAGTTTGCAGACAGTGATTTGTTACGCGCGGCGCGGCGGCTGCGGGTTCGAATCGGCCGGCCCTCCTGTGGAAGATGAGCGGCGGGGACGTGGTGTGCTCGGGCTGGCTCAGAAAGTCTCCGCCGGAGAAGAAGTTGCGCCGTTATGTAAGTAACGAACCCGATCCGAGCCGCCGCCATGCACCCGCCGCACTCTCCCCATGCCCTGCTTTTCTAGTACAGAGTGCTGACGCCCCGTTCCGTTCGCGCCCTGCTGGTGGCGCAGTTCATAGCCCCCGCCGCGCCGTCCGAGGCGCGGGGGCGCGCTCGTGCGCGCGCGACTCTAGGCGTGGACGCGCCGGGAACAATGCGCGCGCTGAACTGTCCTGCAGAGAGGTTCGAACCCGGATTCCTGATCCGCAGGTGGAACCGACACCCCGGGGGGGGGGGGGGGGGGGGGGGGGGGGGTTCGGCAGGGGCTCAGAGATCAGACGCTGATATTAGACAAATGGAGCGGCCTCATAATCGCTGTTCCAATTCATTTCAAAGGCGCTCAGTGCACTCAGGGTCACACACAGCTCTGTGAGTTTGGGGGACTCATGCAGAAAGACCAAGGGGGTTTCCCCAAACTGATCCTGCACAGATGAACAAGCATGCAGTGTCAGGTTGAATTTTATTTGATTATTATTATTATTATTATTATTATTATTATTATTATTATTTATTATTATGGCACAATACACATGAACTAACAGGTGTGTCCCAAAGAAGCTGCCTCATAATCGCTGTTCTAGTTCATCTCAAAGGTGTTCAGGGTTGCACACAGCTCTGTGAGTTGGGGTACCGATGCAGAAACGCTGATCCTGTACAGATGAATAAGCATGCAGTGTCAGATTGTGGGCTTTTTAAAAATGTATTTTATTATTATTATTATCATTATTATTATTATTATTAATATTATTATTATGACACAATACACATGATCTCCGCCGTTATAAACAGGTGTGGCCCAGTACAACAATACATCTCACCCTTGGATTCAGAGGATTTTTTCGGGTCTCGTGAAGCGCGCTGCGTCCTGAAACAATGAAACGCGGCATCTGGAATGAGATCGATGCGTTAATGAAATCACGGGGTGCCGGGTTCTCAGAGTGCTGAGGAGAACCGCCGTCAGGAGCCAAGTGGAGAACGTTAATGGTGAGATACAGAGCGACCCATTTCCCTCGAGAGAGCTTCTCATTTACCTTCTCCGTGCTGAAGGCCTGTTGTTTTTCTGAATAGTGCACTCGGGGTGGGGGGTGGGGTGGGGTGGAGGGGTGGAGAGCAGGGTTTGGGACTCTGGGTGGGACGCACCGTCAGCCCAAAGCAGCACCAACGTTGCATTGATGTTAACAAAGAAACCGGTGCAGAAGGTGGACAAAGGAATTAAATAACACAAACGGCATGTTCAGAACTTTTGACACTTTGGGGAACCATATTTTATCATGACTACATCGCAGGGCGCGGGACAATTGGTGTCCTGACCTCCACCCCCGTCCATCATCCCGAGGACGAACTAAAACGGAGATCGGGACCTCACCCAACATCAGTGTCTGACCTCACACCTTATAATGAGATGTTCTGCAAGCTGTAGGTGTGATGTGTACGCGTCTCAATACTTATGCTCATACGACGTCTACACAATTAAATTAAAATGAGATTACATTTTGTTATTTATTGGACGCTTTTAGCCAAAGCAACTTACAAGGTGAGCACAGGGTTCATCACAGCGCCCCCTGGAGCAGTGAGGGTTAAGGGTCTTGCTCAAGGATCCACATTGGTAACTTCAGTGGACCTTCAGTGGACAATTAGTTTATAACTGGACACTGCAGGTTCTGAAGGTTGTATGGTTGCAGCTCGGCGTTTCTCAGACCTGCCGTGGGCGTGTTCCAGACGTGTTTACTTGTCATCAGGACGCGATGCGTGCTATTTTGGGACGACGCTCTGTTTTCCCGCTCAGAAACACATAATTAGAGTAACGCAGGAATTCGTCCCCGTCTTATTTATACGCTCACGGCTGGTGGCTCCACCGCACACCGCCCCCGTGAGCCCGGCGGCCCGGCGCGGACCTCGTTCGGCGGGGTTCGGGTCCGATTCGTACCGAATTCAGAGCAGGGGGCCACGTTCTGTAAACTGGAGCTTTGAAAGTGTGAACGAACTGAACTGAAGTGACCGTTTCCTTCTGTAATCAGTTGATCTGTGACGCCTCACGATGGTTTTTGTTTTTTTGTGGAAGCATGCATGTGACGCGTCGGCAGAATAATCTCCATGTCAGCTGCTGCAGACGTCAACGGTCTCGTGTTTATATAAAAAAAAAGAGAGAGAAGAGAAGAGCCCGGTGGGTGGTGAATCGATTCTGACTCGGTGTTCAGTTCTGCGAGTCTTTAACCTGTTCTCCATGCCGAGATGGACGCGGAGGCCCGGTGTTTAATATGTCCTCCGTTATCCGTAATGAAATCTCTCTGCCCGCCGTTATCACGCTCGACTCAAATATTTGCGTCTCCTCGGCAGATTAAACGGCGTTATTAAATTTCTGAAGCGTAAAGCTCTGTGTAAACAGAACATGACGCGCCGTTCAGAACGTCCAGCTGCCGGCGTCCTCACCCTCAGATCTGCTGCTGTGATCACATGATCCTCCCGTTCGATCGCCTCAGATGGGGTTTGTAGTTCTACAGTTAGATCCTGTAGTCCACCCGGCTCTCTGCGTAGTCCTCATTGGTATGTTCTCCGCTCAGCGTTCCCACAGATCAGGTGGTGTTAGGGTGGGGGATGATCCTCGGTACTGCAGTGTTGTGCTGGTACCACTGATGTTCACTGATGGGACATGAGAAGACAGCGTTAAGGTGGAGGATCTTCTTCTGATGCTAAACCTCATGTGTTCAGTATTAAGTGAAGACTTTAGGACGGTTCCGTGGCTCTAACTCTGAGGCGCAGCAGTGTGACGTAAACGCTGAACCCGAGGGCCAGACTCCTAAATGATGGTCCTGTTCTAAAGCAATTAAATTTTAAGAATTTTAGTACTTATTATCCATCCATCCATTATCTTCTGCTTTATCCTCTATTAGGGTGGCGGTGGGGTGGGGAGGGGGGGGTCCCCATGTCCATCCAGGGGAGAACATTTCGGGTGCTGTGCAGATACACCCAGGACAGGGCAATCTATCGCTGGGCACACACTCACTCACACACACACACACACTCTATATGGAGAGAACTCAATTGACTTGATCCATGTTTTTGAACTGTGGGAGGTAACCGGAAAACCCGGAGGAAACCCACGCGGACACGGGTAGGACATGGAGACTCCACCCAGATTGAGCACAGAGCCAGGCCACCTCAAACGATCATCTACCACGTGCTCTCGCACTCTGCAGTGTGGATGATCTGCGAAGGGCGGGATGTTTTGCATGTTCTTCACACTGTTTGGGGTTTTCTACGCTGTTCAGTAATCTTTATTTTTTAAATATTTAAATCTTATTTTGGGCGGCACGGTGCGGTATTGTTTCGAATCCTGATCTGGGAGGCGTTTGCATGTCCTCCCCCTGTCCATGTGGGGTTTAATTTAAGGTAAATTCAATGCTCTTGATTGCCCCATATAGAGTGTGTGAGTGAGTGTGTGCCCAGTGATAGATTGGCGCCTGAAACGTTCTCTCCCTGGATGGGCATGGGAAGCCCCCCCTTACGGTTGGCACGGTTCTGTCAGCAGCTGGTTTGCTGTTTACGTTCTCCAACGTCCAGTGGGGGCATGATTTAGACCATTTGGTCCGCTGATGTGGGACCGGAGACGCTCTGGGGCTCTCAGCGTGAGGTTGACGTTCGTTCCCCGTGCTCCTCTGGTTCTGTTGCTGTTTCCTCAACCCGTTCATGTTTCGCTTACAGCGCTCTCTGGTGGTAACCTTAGTAACGGCGTCGTGGTGTCCAGTGCTGGTCCCGGACTCCCAGAACCTTCACGTGAGGTCACTCCCCTGTGTCAAAGCTCCAAAGTGCGGCATGGTGCACGTTCTCCTGAGGGTCTTTGGAGTATTTCTGGAGCGCTTGTGTAAATAAAAAAGACGGGGTGATGCCCACAGGGACCTCATGTTCCGGCCCTGCCGTCCAAGTTTCCCACGATGCACTGGGGTGGACGAGACGGTGGAGGGCTGCAGCTGTTGTCCTCGGTTATAGGACTTGTTCTTCCCCGTAGCGCGCTCAGCGTATCAGGTCCTCCGGCGCTCTGGAACGTGCACACCTCGGGTTTACCTGAACTCCCGAAAAATACAACGGTGTAGGATTTAACCTGGACTACAGAATGGACCTTAGAACTACAAAGTCCATCTGTATGCTCAGTGGAACCGGGTCTCACGGACACGGCATGTGAATCTAAACAGCAGGACCCGTCCTCTGTGCTGGATGCTGATGGACATGTTTGTTGATTTGGGTTTGCTGTTGTCTCCATCCCCATGTTCGCTTGTCCACCCAGCCCGTCTCGGGTTCCCTCCCTGGCGCGGTGTGTGTGTGTGTGTGTGTGTGTGTGTGTGTGTGTGTGTGTGTGTGTATGTGTGGCTTTGAAATGATCAGTAGCTCATCTCAAATGGATTCTCATCTCGATAAATAATTAAGTGTCTGTTACAATGGAGAAATCCAGGCCTGAATCGTTAATGTCCCGAGCAGGCGGTCCGGGGCGTGTCCTCTTGCCCCTGCCCCTGCCCCGGACTCCTGTTTCACCCCGGGATTATGACACGACGATGGTTTGGAATCAGGTTCACCTGATGATTATGATCAGGATGCCAAGCCTGACCTCAACCCCAGTGGGATGAATTAGGACTGAGATGGCGAGCCTGAATGTCCTGCGGGAGTGTCCTGTAGGTGTGTCGGTACCTTCATCCGTATGTTTTCTCGAGCATCCAATCAGGAGCCAGGACGAATCTGTAGGAGCTTTAAAGCTGTGGTAGGAGCTGAGAGCAGAATCAGCTGACTCGGCGGAATAGGACTTCCTGTAGCTCTTAATGAAGAACTTGTAAATGTCGGAGCCCTGCGCCTCGGTCGGTGGAAGCTGCGGTCAGTCGGTCAGTCGGGGTTTCAAATGGTTTTATTTGTAATTCTAACAGTTTAGGATGGAACAACACAATGTTCTCCAGGAACAAGGTTCTACACAGAACATCACATGACCCAACAGCAAGTGCCATCAGCTGCGCAAACAAGAATTACAATCAATACAGAGAACATTCTAAAAACAGACATTCAGTAAATGTGGGGGGGCAGTACAGGTGACCCCTAGTGGTGTGAGCTGCAAAGTGAGAAATATTTTACATGGGGACGGTGGAGATGGTGACGATCTGGACAATGGAGATTGTGGAGATGGTGAAGATGTGGAGATGGTTTATGGTGGAGATGGTGAAGATGTGGAGATGGTTTATGGTGGAGATGGTGAAGATATGGACGGTGGAGATGGTGGACGGTGGAGATAGTGGACGGTGGAGATGGTTTATGGTGGAGAGGGTGGATGGTGGAGATGGTCAAGATATGGACAGTGGAGATAGTTGATGGTGGAGATGGTGGACGGTGGAGATGTTATGGGTCCTGTTCTACGAGACGCTTCTCTTTGTCCAGCTGTTTAAATAAGACACCAACACACTTGTTTAGTCCCTCGGTACCATGCAGGGTTCCACCACCTCGTCAGAAGAATCACTACACATTCGACTCCTAAATTGGTTCGGTATCTGCTGATCTGATTGGGAGCGGCACAGTGGCTGAGTGGTTTAGCATGTTCTCCTCTCAGAGCTAGGGATTTGGGTGAAGTTTCCATGTCCTACCCGTGTCCACGTGGGTTTCCTCCCACAGTCCAAAAACATGGGTCAAGGTCAATAGAATTCTCCAAATTGCCCTATATAGAGTGTGAGTGTGTGTCCAGTGATAGATTGGCGTCCTGTCCCGGGTGTATCTGCCCAGCGCCAACGTTCTCCCCTGGTTCTAACCCTAACCCTATTAGAGGATCAGTAAAGGTTTTAATCTGCTGTGATTTTAAAGTGCTGATTAAAACCCTGAACGCAGTTCATGTAATTATTAATAGATTAATTAATTAATTAATTGAATTATTAACGAGGCAGAACAGAAAACATAAATCAATCCACCACCCCCCCCCCCGGCTCATTGGCTGCGGCGTTTGTGTAACTCGCCTCGGCGCAGAGTTCCTCGTGACGGAGCCCGTACACCTGATTCGGCGCGGCTCCTCCCTGAATACACAGCCTGTTTGCACAGTGTCATCTGCCCCAACTGCCCCCGGGGCCGTTTGTAAACATGTGCTCGTTTAGGGGGGGGAGCTTTACCCAGCCACGTTCTTCCCAAGCTGCGATTAGAGAACCTCAAACAGGAACAGGAACTCTGAGACGCCGTGCCGTCCGGGCGTTCGGATTTTAATTTGTGTTGCGGCGCGTTCTCGATGTCCATCTGTTCCTTTCACCTTTAATTTGAAGTCGAGATGTGATGGTTTATATAGAGTCTGACCTTCGACCTGATGTCCACCACATTAAACCAAATCACAGGTTTAAAAAGGAGGTGGATGTTCCTGACGGAGCCTCAGAGCCCTGATGCCCCCCCTCCCCCCAAAAGAGGAGTTGCCACCGCGAGTCTGCAAGGTGTTGCCCCCGTGAGTGTGCCACCTGCCCCCCCATAAGCTACAGCTGCTGCTCCGCAAGGCTGCAAGGTGGTGTCCCCACAAAGCTGTGAGCGTGTGTTTCCCCCTATGAGATGTTGCCCCTTGAGGTTGCGAGCTGTTACCCCATGAGGTATTCCAAATCTCCAATTAGTCCTGCAGAGGAATGAACTTGAACCGCGAGTCCGCAAGGCTGCAATGTGTTGCCTCTGCAAGGCTGCGAGCGTGTGTTTCCACCTATAAGATGTTGCCCCACAAGGCTGCGAGCTGTTACCCCTTGAGTTTTGCGAGCTGTTGCCCTATGAGGTATTCCAAATCTTCTATTAGTCCTGCAGAGGACCCAACATAGAGATACACACTGCACAGAGAGCAGCTGACTGATCACTTATTCAGGCCTGACGTTCCTCTTCCTCATGATGATGATGATGATGATGCCTCTTGCACCCTCACTCCTCCTCTGCCCTCGGGTTGTGCCCTGTTGTTTTTTTATTTGAACAGTTCTGGACCTCGCCGTCCTCCGTTCTGCTCGTCTGGCCGCCGCGTCCCGTCGGAATGTGGCTCGTTTCTTGGCCACGCCCATGTGGCAGCGTTTCCCAGCATGCTAATGAGCAGGAATGCGATCCTGCCGGGATCTGCACGCTCACACTTGCTCTCTCTCATGCTGTCAATCGCAGAGCTTTTCACTTTCCCTTTCTCTCTCTCTCGCGTGCTCTCTCTCGCCCCCTCTTGCGCAACCCGAGCCGGCGCTCTGTGATGTCGGCGAGCGGCGTGGAGCTCATTTCCTCTGGTTCTGCTGATGGCTACCAGATGGCCGCGGATCCCGGGTTCTCGGCGTTCCTTGCTTCCTCTCTTTTTGTTTTTGGAATTACGGGCCCCGTTTCGAATGCGAGTCCGAGCCTCGTGTCTGATCCGGGGTCGCAGGAACAGGGTTCAAATCACGAGGCTGGTCCAGTGAACGCTGACTGAGGTTCTCCAAACTGGAATTAATTTAGTGTCCAAACGCGAATAAAGCATCGGGGCAAATTTGGCGGGAAAACAAAACAAAACCGTGAAAGCGTGACTATCGTGGCCCGTTACGCCCCGACTGACAACGTGGTGTCCATCGGTCTGTAGACGAGCCGCGAAATGCCTTTCCAGCCCCGCTGTAATTCCTCAGGTTGATGTGAGGGGTCCTCGCGCCTGGGCCGGCGCCCCGGAGACCCGCCTCAGGGCCGGGGAGATGTTCACTGAGCCTTGCTCGTCCTGATTGCATCACAGCGCGGCCCGGTGGCGTTCCCCTGGCGCGCCTCCAGCGCAGATACAGGTCACACGTGTCTGTTCGTTAGTTCGTTCGTTCGTTAGTGCGCCTCATGAAACGTCAGGGAAACGAACCGGCCGTGGACCTTTCGGTTGCACGTGGGCGCAACTTCGGTATGAACCTGAGGTGTGGCTCACATTCTGTATCTGGATTCCGCCTGACGAGCAGAACTTCCCTGACGCCGGCCGGGGGCCCGTTCGGATCGGATGTCCGGCGCCGCTGGAGCTCGAGGTCAGTGTGCCGCGTCCCTGCACCACCGGACCGGGCCGTGGTTCTGCCGGGACTTTGGTAGTTTGTTGGCGTGCGTCTGCGGGTCTCTGTGGGTGAGATGTCGAGTTAGACGAGTTTGCGTGACGCCGTCGGTCAGTAAACCGGTCGTTCTGACCGTACTGTGTATTTTCGGGTACAGGTTTTTAACCTCGCGGGTCACCGTACGCCGCGGTGGCCCCGGCGCGCTGCTCGTTTTGGGCGGTCGCATGGCCGCTCCTGGCGGCGCTCCAGTCATGTGAAGCAAAAGCCGTCAGAGCTGAGGAATGCGAACGTGGCGGCTTTGACGGAGCCATGTGACTCCGTGAGTGATGGGAAGGGGGGCAGAGGGCAAGACGGGGTAACTCAACGGGGCAGAGCCGCGGACGTGCGTGCTGTAAGAATGAGCTCTGTGTTTGGTGAGCGTTACGGATTCACGTGTTTTGAAATGCCGCCGCTCAGTAGAGCCCAGCGGTCGGCTGGACGTAATCCGGGACCTTTGGACTGCCCTCTGACTAAACTGGGCTCATGGAGGGCAGGAGATCCATGACGCGGGGGTTATTTTGAGGCTGGGGTGGGGGGGGGGGTCATTAGACCGTAGAACACAGTGGACATCGAGGGTACTGCGCTTTTGATTTGAAAACTTCTTGATGGATCCAAAACAGTTTGGGAGTTTAATTTTACTTTTACACGTGGTGTTCCACAGGGGTCAACGTCAGGGCCGTTTTTGTTTATTTGCCTAGGACGTAGTGTGTGTGTGTGTGTGTGTGTGTGTGTGTGTGTGTGTCCGCTCTAATGGTGCGCTAGG